>JAJJMC010029624.1:384826-407398 GCA_023531435.1 Papaver californicum
GCCAGATACCAAATATTCAGGCATACAATTAGCAATTCTAACCGTAGAACTGAAAAATTCTAAAAAAATTAGGTCTAGGGTTAAGATTCCTAGTCGTAGAAATGACAAATACAAAAAAAATATTAGGTAAATGGTTAGGTTTCCTGGCCGTAGAACTGATAAAAAAAACTAAGCCCACAGATAGGTTTCCTGACCATAAAATACAGAACCCGAATATCTAAAAATTCAGAAGCATTTACGGCTAGGTTTGGCCACTCCATTCCTGGTCGTAAATGAAACACCATGAAATTTAAAAAATTCAGAAGCACTTACGACCAGGTTTGGACATTGATTTCCTGGCCGTAAATGAAAGAAATTGTTATTTCAGAAATTCAGGAGCACCTACGGCCAGGTTTCGCCATTCCATTCTTATCCATAACCGAGAAAAACCTGAAATATCCAAAATTCAGAAGGACTTACGATTAGGTTTTTTCACTCCTACCCAGCAGTAGGTCCTCTTAAAACTTGTTTTTTTACTTTTTAAATATTATTACTTTTGAAAATTTTTATACACTGTTATTAGTCTCTAATTAGTTGTGGAAGTGAATTTTGTTTTTGGTAAAAATGAATTAAATTTATCCTAGTTTTGTATTCATTTTGTATTGTCCCTCTTTTTGGTAAGAGTTTCCATCATAGATAAATTAAAACAATCAAACACATTCATTCATGTTTAATTAATATACATAGATATAAAGAAAAGAAATGTGTCTGTTTTTTTTATCGATAAGGAATTTGGTGTTTACGAGTTTCGAACTCAGGCTACTGGTACCATCACCCAGTGACTTTACTACTTCACTACAGTGACATCGTCCAAATTTATTTTAAAAATCCATAGTCGAACATTAAGACAAAGTCATAATTTAAATAAAAATTTAAAGTGTTAAATATCCATAACCAAATAACACCAAGTCAAGAAAATTCACTCATCATCATAAGTACGACCATAACCTCGACCTCGACCACGAATACGTCCACCTCGAACTCTTTTACTTTGTTCCTGAGTTCAACTTTAACTTTGACCTCGACCTCGTCCCTTGGGAATAGGAACATGCCCTTCTTTGATAGATAACTTCGAAGCGCTGGGAGTAGGATGTTATCTAGAAGAAGAACCCATAGTCCCCTTAGAACTTTTGGTTCGTCAATATAGAGATCTTCGTAATATTGGTCTGGTAACATCTTGATTCGGTTTTGTAAAGTTCTTTGTTTGTAAACCGTCATCGGAATGTTATTGTTAATGCCTCATGCTTTTAAATAACCACTGAACTCGGTCGACCTACAAATTTAAAAATATAAATAACTTATATAAGAAGAGAAAAACTTATAGAAAAAGAAAATAAGTAGCATACATACCACGTTTAAAAATCGCCCCTTCTAATAAGCTGCATTCTTCTCGGAAGATGGGTGATTCACCTTCCTTCCCCTTGTTCAAATATCGTATCACTTACAGATCCATATTTATCATATAAGGATGACCAAACTCATAAAACCAACAGGTAATCATCTTCCTCTAGGGTTGTGCCAGGAAAAGAATCTAACTCGTTTATATCGATTTGGTAGGGGATTTCAATTCTAAAGTTCTAGTGGTTGATCGACGGTGATGGGAGATAGTTTAATATCACATTAGACCTTACAAAACTAAAGTGTATTTTGTCCACTTTAAAAACTTCATCCCTAACTACTTTCTTGACAATACCAATTTGGCGGAGAATTCTACAAAGATTGTACATCACGAACTATGTTGGATGAAACAATGGTCCGTTGTAGGTCGCCACATATGAAAGTGCATCAGAATCATCTCCATTTGCATCGATGTTGAGGTATGGGTCAAATACAACCTCTTTAATTGTCATAGTGTCCAACTTAGCCATCCACTACACCATTTTACTCTTTTTATCCTTCTGTCGATTTCCCTTGAAGGGGTATCTGGGTCCTGTAGGATTAGGGATTTCCAATGTGGATCTTCAGTAGCCATCAAGGTAGGAAAATGACGTAAACCTATGACTTTACAAAGATAAAATTATACATAAAATACACACAATCATTATGAAAATAAAGCAAATTTGATAAATTACCTGGAGAAGACTGATATTCCCTGTAATTTATGTGGCACTCCACCTCAAAAAATTTCCAAGGATTTCAAGTAAAAAAAATAGGGTCGGTGCCCCACGAGTACTATGGTGTCTTGTTCTGCTCCGGATCAAGACTGCGAGTTTTCAACAAAGACAAATAATAAACATTGATCGTGTTTTCGAAAGATCGAGGAAAACTATAGTGCAGAGTGTGTATAAAAAGTATAATATAGTTGTATGTTAACTCTTGCTTCGTCCATCACCACAAATCCAGCTTTTTCCTTCTCCTTAAATTTCTCAAACTTTTCCCTAAAACGAGATAAATTAGTATTTCTTGTAATAGGAACAAATTCCCTTACATCATCCTTGTTACTTACCCTTTGTATCGTAGGTTTACTTCCGGAAGCCATCTCAAACTCTTTTGGGGATACAACTGGGCCCCACCCAATCAATTGTTTCGTAAGCATATAAAGCTCTTTAAAAGGCATATCGTTGTAGAAACCCTCAAACACAGGTTTTCCTTCCATTGGCAGACCGGTTATTTGGAAAGCATCATCTGAAGCGATAATCATCTCCCGATTGGGAGATAAAATATTATTGTTTCAGGCCAGAATCTTTCCCTAAAGAAACATATGGTACAACATCATATTTCTTCTACGCTGAATAAATTGCAGGAAATAACATTGAAGCTTGTACCAAGGTTACTGCTGTATTGTTTTCTGTACCCAATAGCCAAAAACTCGCCTTCTAGTGTTTCATTTTCGGGTTCGCAGTCGCATGGTCCTACACAAATCATAAAAATGTTAAACAAAGAAAAAAAACATGATAAATAAACTAACACTAACATATACATTCTTAGATTTAAATTATTACATGTGCCTCACACACCCTTGCAACCCTTGAAGATTTGTAACCAAATAAGACTGACTTAACTCTTGGCTTACCTCAAGGTCGACCATTATCCTTCTTAGGTAAAAACATTATACCTTCAATAAATTGTTTTATTGTAGGTGGAGGTGGCTTCTTCTCTTTTCCTTTCAATTTCAGTTCTGGGGGAGCAATCGATGGACCAACATTTGTTTCGGCATTATCTTCTTCTTCTTCATCATCTTCTTATTTTTTTTCTTCTTCTTGATGTTGTGGTTGATAAATCCGAACTTCAGGTTCACTCTCATCTTCTCTTGGTCTACCAATGACAAGTGAACATTTTTTCTTCGGCTTGTATTCAATGGAATCTTATAACAAGCGCTTAGATTCCAATCATGTCTTGGTGTTACTTCTTAAGTTCTCTTCTTTTTTCCCTTTGGCCGATTCCTAAAACATGTTAAGAACTTTGCTCAATACATATAACAAACACAAAAAATTTACGATAAAAATTAAAACTTGGAATTCTTTTTGGAATTCCAGAACTACTTACGGTTATGAATCATACTTACGACCTAGCCATAATACAACAAATTGAGTTTCTTTTTGGAATTCCATATCCTACGACTAGAAACCAAGCCTCCTAACTATCCGTAAAGAGACCCTACGACTAGGAATTACTCACTTCGGCCAGGTCATAAAATTATAGTACATATTCCGACGAATTTTTTAATTTTTTCACACTCACTTACGATTAAGAATTTATCATTTTCAGTCGTAAACACCACATATTACTAGCATACGGCTGGGAAATGATTAATTCATAACCGTAAAATAACTACTTAAAGTTAGGAAAATATGAACTCCTAATAGAAAAGCAACAAAAAATAGTGGGTTTTTCGATTCTTACCTAATAGAAGCCATTCCTGGAGGATTATCTTCTTGATTGTTCAATTCTTCTTCTTTTTGTTGGGTTCATCATCATCATCACTTGTTGGTGGATTGTTTGCATGTAATCCTAAATTCGGATTTTCACTGTTACTTCTATTAGTATTTTTCGTCCGGCCCATTATCTTATATAGGAAACTTAATGTGCAAAATTTATTTTGAGAATCAACGATTCGACGATAAATTGTCGTTTGAAAAAAAAGAAAGAAGAAATACAAAGGAAACGGCTAAGGAATGAGAAAGAGAACGAAAATTAGAATGATAGAGATTTTTTTTTGTTTTATTTTATTTATGAATTAGTTATTAAATATAGGTTTAGTTATAAAAATGTAATATGATAAAAAAATTAATCAAAAAGTAATTTAGATATTTAGTATTTGTTATAATATCTTTTGTACACTTTCTGGACATTATTATCCTAAAGGAGCCCTCCGTGGAAAAATGGAGAGCCACAAAAGAGGTTTCTCAATGAAGATGTTGACAATGAAAGTCGACAGACTAGGAATCAACAAATATATTATCATTATACTTGATTACCTTGATATTATTCATACATTACGTGCAGTAAAAGAGCCTCGCTTTTTCTTCCATTACTTCCAAAGATTCTAATATATCCCAATACACTAAATATCTGCCTTAATCAATCATATCAGATTGCATAGCCGCTCTTTTCCTTTCTTCATTTCGAACATCCTTGAAATGGAACGACTCTATCATCACTTTTTCTTTCTTTGGTTAAAAGAGAGACTCTTAAGAAAGGTGGTATCTATGAGTCTATGACACTGAGAGATACGCTTCCTTCAATGAGACCCTCCACTAACGGTGCTAGTTCACAAGGATCAGTAATGGAGATAAGGTTATTCCTATGAACGAGGACCACCTTCCAATTCAAAGGTGCGAATTCTGTCATGGCCGTGGTTGCAATAAGTGTGAAATGAGGGAGAAAGAGACTTGAGGAGGAAAAGATGGATCAGAGAGATATGTGCATTTGGTTTATATTTTCAACCAACTCGATAACTTACTCCTACCTAGGTTGATTGGTCGATGATGACATGAAGAAGACAGATTACTCATATTTCCTCATTACGCGTACTCGACCTACAGGTCCAAATGCACGTGGCTAATAAATACTTGGGCATGGTTTTCGAAACAATGGGTCCAAAAACAGTGTGTTTAAAATGAGAATGGGCTCAAACCACCACCATTTATGTGCAAACAGTAGGGAGAAAGAAATTTTTTGAAAAGTAAAATCATAACAAAACAATGTATCGGCGAGGATCCGTTGGCCATGCTATATTCACACGCTGATATTTTTTTTATAAAACTCAAAGATATCCTAATCAGGTATCTTAATCATATATATTTAAAAATATCATCATGCTTCTATTTTATTCTTTTTATCTAAAATCAAAATTATAATATAGCACTTTCGGTGTTGCTCCAAGTAGAGTCTATTACTATGAGTTGGGTTTCGTAGAGTGAAAGGTTGGGCGTAAATAGCGCCTCTTGACCAAGTATAACAACGAGCTTTTACCCTTTAATAATAATAATAAATTTAAAATTAGTATTTTGTTGATAAAATTCTCTCATAAAGCCTTATATTCCTACCAAAGTTTTATATATTCTGAAACGTATAACACTATCATCTATCATTTTAAAAAATTATCATTGAAATTAATATGGGTAAATGGTAAAGTTTGATATTTCGAAATTCACTAATTTTTAGTAAGAATATAAAGCTTTGTAAGAAGAACATATCACCAAATTTTAGCTTCAAATTCATTGTTATTTGAGTTTTATAAAAAAAAAGGCGCCGAAAATGTGATAGTGTGAGAATAGCATTGTCAGGATCCATATCCTGACTGGATCAAAATAAACACCGATGGGATGCTAGGGGGCACCCGGGCTATGCCGTAAGAGTTTATTTGTAGAAACTACACAACCACAACAACCAAGGATACGATACAACCTATTGAAATTACCACTAATAACTAAGACTTACGCTATACTAATGGCAATCAGAACAACGACAATCCAATAATAATTTAAAATCTGTTCTAAAACTGATTCAAGAAATATGATATATTTTATCAACACCAGAGTGACCCTTATTATCATAGAAATTAGTCAACGTAACAAAAATTAATTGCCCAGATATTGGCTAAAAAAAGACTTTCTTGTGACATGGAATATGATGTACTCTGTCGTGTTTTAAACGTGTTGTGTCGTAATTTACCAATGTTATGTTTTGTTTTCATAGCGTGTTATAGTGTGATGTGATATGATGTGCCGCGTGTTCTAATATGCTTCGTGCGTAATCGTATTCCTTGTTGTGTTGTGCTAGTGTACTATTAGTCTTACACAACATAATACATGAAGCTATCATATTATACCATGTTGTACTAGGTCATATAATATAGCATGATAATATATTGTGTTGTACTATAATTGTACCAGGTCACGTAATATGTGGTATTAATGTGTTGTGTTGTCCAGTAAACACGGAGATATGGTACATTTTATACCTCTATAAGTGATCAACGTAATACTGGAGATCTTGTTCTTGATAAAAAAATTATTAAGAATTTAGTAATACTAAATAAATAAATAAGAACTTACTTATTAATTTTGTATAATTGTTGGTTTTTGTATTGTTTTTCGGTCTTCATGTGTATCGTTTATAGTGGGAATCACTTTAGTTTGTGTTAAAGGGGCAAATGAAAGTTTTTGAACATCTAGAAGTGGATCTGGTCCACTAACCGTTTTTAACCTAACAAAAGTCAATAATGGTACACTGAGTCATCCAGGATTCCAGATAATCGTCGAGAGTCATTTTTATTAGCCTCGCTTCATTTTGGTTTAAGCTAGTGTCATTAAACCAGAGTAGTTTATTTGGTGTCTCGGGGCTGTTTCGTTCAAGTCCGAGTCACCGATATCTCGTCGAGATATTCGACCAAATTTTAAAAAATCTATTTTAGAAAAATCAAATAAATATATTAATATTTATAGCTTATCCTTAAATTAGATACGTAAATGCAGTTGAAAAAAGAATTTCCATACGTTCCTTCTCTATGTCCGATCAAAACTGGTAGAAATGTTCATCTCTCTCCATTCCCAACCATCGTCACACAGTATATATTTCTAGTTTTTATGCATTAACTCTCAATTTGCTTTCTTCTTTTTATTTATTTATTGATTCAAAAGAGATATCCTTATAAGTCTCTTTTTCTCTACAATAAATTCACGTATAAGAATAGAAAAAAAAAGTTCATGGTAACTTAAACCTATAACTCTTACGGCGTGGTTGGTTGATGGAAAGGGAATGTGATCATAGGAATATGATTCCAGGAATGTATTTCCCTTGAAATATGATTCATTTATCTGTTGTTTGGCTACGTCAGGATTAGGGATTAGGGATAATAATATTTCTATTATTGCTTCAATTTTTTATTTGGTACAACCATGAATTAAAATAATAATTTTTTTGTTACAATATTTTAAGTAATTAAATTAAAAAAAAAACCCGTGAAAGTTAAGAAAGTAAGACATATATATTGGTATATCTATCATAGATTTCGTTTTTGTTTATATAATTATTAGAAAAAAGTAAAAAATATATATTAGTATATCTATAATTATAATAAAAATGTGTAAAAAAACTTTGATATTTATATATCCATAATAGATAAAAATATATGAAAAAATTTATTCCCTTATAATGGGAATCCTAAACCACCTATACAATGGGTTCTCTATTCCCCTATTTTTGGGAAACCTAAAAATAAGGGGAATAGAATTCCTACAGTTATTACACATCCCAAACAAAGGTATAAAATCTTACTTCCAGGAATACGATTTCATACTCATCAAACAAACACGCAGTTAAAGGATTCTCTTCTTCCATCAATTAATCAAGAACTTTTAATTTTTGTACTTGAATGAAATCTATGAATACATTAGTTTGATTTTATCAGTTTGATTTTTTTATTTTTTTATTTTGAACTGTATGATAAAAACATTGATTGAATTAGTATTATAAGAAGCTTAAGCGGTAATTGTCTTAACTTTATATCTCGGTGATTCTGGAAAAAATATTTCCGAGAAACACGGCCAGGTCAGCGATTTTGTGAGGAAAATCTCATCTCTGTGAGATATATGATATTGTTTCATTCACTGTCCGAAAAAGAAAAATTATCGAGAATCTTAGCCATCGGCCGAGATTGACTATACGGGTCTGTTCATTAGCTCCTATTTGTGGTGCACAATTTCGTAGAACACAGGTAGTGGTTATGACCGATTCAATCGAAAAGAAGGAATAATGTGTACTTTTCATTCGGGGTTTTCTGAAATAAATCGTCGTATCTTCATTTGATTCCTTATGAAAGATGTCCAGTCGATTAGAATTGAAATTAAAGAGGGTCTTTCTCCTTGTCCATTCCTTTGACTCGTACTGATGGGAACCTGACTCCACAAGAAATTGAATAAAAAGCGGCGGAATTGGCCTATTTCTTGCGCCCGTCAATCCCCATACATGGTCTTATGATTTTGTGGAGACCTGTGTTTTTAATAAACAGTAGCTCGGGCCTGGTCAATGCGCCCCCCTTTTTGAGGAGACATCCCTTCTCCCAAAGTTACGGAGCTATTTTTCCAAGTTCCTTAGAGAGAGTTGTCTAGCGGCACTTCGCTTATTTCTTTTATCGAACGTATTGACGATAATCGGGCCTTAATGAGTTCTAATATACAACGGAAAGCAGTTCCGCTTTCTCGGGTCCGAAAAATACGCATCAAATGCGAAGAAACACCCTCGTTTGTGATTAATTGAAAGTATCGTAAATTTCGTGGAGACTGTCACCTACATACCCCATGAAATTTGCTAGTTAAGAAAACCACCACTAAAGACTTTAAGCAACTTCGGTTTGGATATTAAACATCCAGTCGAATGTTGAGCGGATCTTGAATATTTGACCAATGATCTTTTTTGTGAAACAAGAAATTCAATAAAAAATAATGAAAAGGTATAAACATTTTTTTATAGAATATGAAAAATAATAAAAAGGAATGAACAAGCTGTTTTATGGAGCAGGGCGGATACTTGGCATTGGACCAATTACTGGACAATTACTAAGTATCGGTCGGGGCCTTTGGTGGATACTAAGTTATTGCTGGGGTCTTTGGCAGATACTAAGTATCTAATATAGAGGTATGAAAAGCGAATAGGAAAATGCAGTATTCCCTTGGATCTTAGCTTCCATTGTGTCATTTCCCAACATGATAGTGTTTAAAGTCTGACCAGAATGTCTATTTTTCTAACTTTTTGATATCTTCAGTTACTTTGTGAGTAAGATTTTTGTATTCGAATATTACATGTTTTATATTCTCATATGATTGGTTCTTTTGAATGGTTGATTCTGATCTTCTTTTGTGATATTGATGCTTTTAGGTAAATGAATTCGAGGAGGTTTGACAACATTACGAATCCCCTTTTTATTGCTCTACATGTGATATCTCGTCAGAGATTGAAAATTATTACGGAGATTACTCTGATTATAGCTTTTGTGAGGAACAACCTTTTTCTGATAGAGATTAGAAGATCTGGTTACGTGACACTTAGTATGAGAATCCTCCTTTTTCGATACTATAAGGTTTACGAATATTTAAGATTTTTTAAAAAACTAGGTCTAGTGTTCCTTGAAGGTCATCAAGTTTTCTCTCTTCCAACTAGATAAAATATTCATTGCGTATGTGTTTGTTTTTGTTAAAGAAGTGATAAAATTTATTTTTCTTTTCAGAGAGTTTTGTATGATAATCTCCCTTATATCGAAAGAGGTTCTTAGAATTTATAGAGGACGTCTTTTCAATCTTAGAAACATGCATCTGATAGTTTTAGATGGCTGAGACAACATTGATGAAGTTCTTCAAATTGATGTCTTCGTGTGATCTTCAATCTTCAATCTTCGTGGTAATTTGGAAAATCCTAAGACTCTACTACCTAATCTATACCAAACCGAAAGATGACTTTAGTAGACTAAATCAAGAAATAGTTTTGGTATCTAAATTTGACAACAGACTTGACATACCAAAAACTGTAGGTTCAAGCGAGCATTCACTCTAACAAAATTAGTACTCTAACTTATATTCACTAAAAAACCCTAAAAGGATATTTCCACTCCACCTTTACATCAATTTTTTAAATCAATAAAATATTAGAATATTAAAAATTTGCACCAATACAAAGAGAAACATAAGGTGAAAATATATTACTCATACATACCAAATACAAATTATTGACCATTCTTTTCTTCATAAGAAAATTCCCCTTCCGAAATTCCTATTATACCGTCTAATTAAAGCAACACTTAAACTAAATTAGAATTAAAGTTCATAATTACTTAGATAGGATTCATGTGAGTACAAGGTTAGCTTGGGAGTTGGAATGCCAACTTCTAATTTAACAAAACATTGTATCCCAAAGACAGTAAATAACTACGTTTTTCGTAAAAGCTTATTAAGTTATCGTGTATTTACCTACTAATTGAGGGGGTAACTTATTAATCCATATTTTTTTCCATAAAATGCTATTACTGTTACAGGACCCATGGACCATGGATGTGCGGACCAACAAGATAATTAGGGATTTTCATTTTAGTTGTATACAAAGAATCACTAAACTATGTAATATTATTGTTCGATCTATCTTAAAAAAACTTCTCTTTTCTCTCCGCCTTTTTCAGTCTATACATTATCAACACGAGCTCCGCCTTTCGATCTATCAATTTTATACCTCTATTATCTTTTATGTGAATCAAAGACGTCGAGGGTATACCTAACAAACCTTTTTTATTTTTTTATTTTTTTTTACAACATGTGATATGTACTTCCATTGTCTGCCATGTTATAGTATTGTTTACATGTGCATCTATGCTTTATGGTTACTTTATTGATTAGAAAGTTTGTATACGATTTGAATTCCATGTGCATCTATTTTTTTATAATCACTAAACATGATTTAAATCTTCAATGGCTGCCATGATGATAACATATTGTTTGGTATATATATCCTTCGTATATCTTTAAATGGATGCCTATTTCATCACCTCATGGCTCATGTCTTCATCTCTATATATATATTATCCTATTGTGAGCATACATTTGTTGTGATTGAATAGTAGGATATTTGTGTATATCATGAAATTATCCGATATACTATTCACATGTTTTGCAAACCCATCTCTTAGTACTGAGTTCAGTCTTCATTTATATGATGTGTGGATTTTGTGTTGTTTGGTATTGTTTGTACAGACAGTCAAACCCCATTAAAAAAAAATTCAATCACAAGTTGTTTATTTGCCATGTTTATTTGAGGTACATGATATATATACATAATATAGTTCTATGTTTTTGGTTTTCATTTATCCATGTCTTAATATTTTAATATATAACATGTTTCATCGATTCTTATTATATATCTCCTCATATGATTGCCTCATGATGTACTATGCAATACCCAAAAAACATGATGTAAGCCTATCACCTGCTTTATTATGATTGCCTCATATATTTTTGTATGACTTTTTTTTAATCAATCCATCACATGTCATACATGAACTATATCATCTATATTCTACGATGATTAATGAATTCATATTATACAGCAAACTTATATCACTTATTTGATTTTTTTTATTTTCAGTTCATGTGTCTCATAGTTGGTTATATCACATGTTGTTGTAATCAAATTTGTGTATCTTTGATCAAAAGTATTTTTCAACCATGCAACATGTTCCCTATTTATTTATTTTATGTATGTTGTTGTTTGAGTTCAGTCATTAGTTATATCACTTCAACGTTGTGTTCAGTTTCAGTTCAATGGAGTTTCTTAAGCTATATTTAATATTTTCGCATGCTAATTACTTTAGAAAAGGTTTTACTGTTTTACGGGTACAACATAAAACGACAAATATTATTTGTTGTTGCGGTCGAATAAGCATTGTCGACCTATAGAACTATAAAGAAATTTGGTTTCTAAAATCTATTTTTGACCATTAAGAAAATTGGTCATGGGTATATAGTGATGACATTAGTCATACTAATATCCTCTACTCTATTTTTCTTTTCTAGATGGACCCAATTCGACCTGAATTTGAATTGTTGGACTCATGTGGACTTGAGTACCATCATTGGGTAGCTGATGTGGAGGCCACCTTTGTGGCGAAAGACTACACAAATACCATCAAGTCGTCAACTGCTGCCGATGTTGTTCCAGCGACCGAAAAAGACAAAGCGAATGCCATTGTGTTTCTCAGAAACATGTTGACCCTAGACTACTTTGGGGTTATCACCATTTGAAAACTCCAAAATGATTATGGGATGCCTTGAGAAGCGTTTCGGGGACATTCACGACACTTTTCTCCCAATACTATTAGTTTACTGGAATGAAATCTATTTCCTGGATTACATAAAAGTGAATGATTTTCAGAAAGACATGCTAGAGCTCCAAACACGTCTTGATTTTTGTGGCAAGAAAATTACTGATGCTGAAATGATTCAGAAAACAGTATCTACTTTTCTTACATCTTCAATGATACTAGCGAACCAGTATCAGTTGGAGTTTAACAATAAAAGGATCAGCACTTTTAGTAAGCTAATGAACTTACTTCAAGTAGCAGAGAGAAATAATGATATCCTCGTGAACAACAATGCTAGAGCTTTCGGGATTTTTTTTTTCCTGAGCTAATTATGGCAAGGTCAACAAAGGAAAGAACCCCAAAGAAAAGAGGGTTGGACATGCTGATCATTCACATTCTCGTGATCCATACGCATGTGGATATAATAACCCACGTAGAAGAGTACATAAGGGACTCAATTGATGTCAAGGGCGTGGAGGTAATCCAAATGTTTGGAACAGAGATGGACCTTCTGGCCCAAGTGGTAGCGGCACCAAGGTCGAAAACCCCCATAGAAATCCCCCTGTTAAGAAGGACGGAGTTGGAAAACGACCTTGTTATAGGTGTAGATCTATTGGACATTGGTACGAGCAATGCAAGGCTAGTAACAAAGTCGCGTTCATGTACAAGAAATATAGGGAGTCATGGAACAAGAGGCTCACTATATGGAAGAAAATGAATCTACCCCTGATGTTAATCTTACTATTCCAGACTTCCAGGAAGACAAGAGTCATACCCTATTGGATACTCCTGATTTTGATTGAGTGCTGCATTTAGTTATCTTTTGATCCTAGACATTTATTTGTTTTTCGTACTTTATTGCTAATTAGACATTGGTTTAAATAAAAAAAAATGGATGACATTGGACTACTTTATATGTTGTCATGTTTATCTTAGACTATTTTTTAATCTTATGAATGGATTATCTATGAGTATTTATTATCTTAATCATGTTTTGGTAATACTTTAATAGATTTTTTTTACTTTGATAATCTATTATTTAGCATGTGCATTAGAATGAAAAGTACATCATTCTAGTGATACCGGAATTCTCCAAAGTACATGAGATAAGATATTCGGATTTTATAAAAATGGCATATTATCTTCTTGTAGGAATGTGCCAAGGAAAGATTGAATGTCTGGTTGATAGTGGAACCATCCATACTATCTTAAGAAATATGAAATTGTTTGTTAACTTGATTCCTTATAATACATTTGTGACTACGATGATTGGATCATCACAAGTGATAATTGGGAGAGGTAATGCTCAATTCATGTTGCCAAATGGCACAGTGATTAAAGTTACAAAAGCTCTCCATGCACCGAGAGATAACCGCACCTTGTTAAGTGTCAAAGTTTTCCGTGCAAACGGTTATCATTTGGAAACTCACAGTGACAATGGAATTGAAAACATAAATGCACCTCTAATAAATGTGGAAGAAAACGCATTTTAGAAAAACTAATGAGTCAATCTAGTGGGTTGTACCTTACTACTACTCGAAGTATTAAATCTCATGTCGTTACCAACGATGTGTTGTTGAATAATGACTCATACATGCTTTGGCACGACCGCTTAGGTCACCCAGGTCGTGATATGATGATCCGAGTTTTAAAGAATTCACACGAACATCCATTTTTTTGAAATCAAAAGAAAATAGGACAAAAGACTGTTACAGTGCAAAGTAACGACGTATCCGACCACTAACTGGAAAAAGTGTTATTTTAACACAACATTTGCATTCTTAAGAAACTAATACGCAACCTATTTCCCATTCTGCTTCGTTGACTATGTCAAAAGCACATCATTTATTTTGCAAAGCCTGTTCTTTAGCAAAAACAGGATCGAGACCATCCTATTCTATGGATACCAAACAAAACATCCCATTTTTACAAAGGATACAAGGTGATATTTATGGAGTTATACATCTAGAATGCGGACCATTCAAGTATTTTATGGTTCTGATAGATGCTTTGACCCGTTGATCTCATGTCGTATTATTGTCCACAAGAAATGTTGCATTTGCAAAGCTCCTAGCACAAGTTATCCGTTTAAGGGATCACCACCTTGATTACCCTATCAAGTCTATCATACTTGACAATGCTGAAGAATTCACATCAAAAGGATTTGATGATTACTGTATGTCTATTGGAATAGACGTAGAGCATCGCATACCCCATATTCACACTCAAAATGGTCTCACAGGAGCTACCATCAAAAGATTACAGATGATAGCTAGAGCATTGGTTATGCGTACCAATCTGCCTATTACTGCTTGGGGGTATGCCGTATTGCATGCAACTTTACTTATTCGCTTTAGATCCACTGCTATCCAACCATTTTCTGCTTACCAGTTCCTAACTGGATATGAGCCTTATATTTCACATTTACGCATATCTGGTTATGTCGTATATGTGCCTATTACACCCCCACATCGTACTAAAATGGGTCCACAAAGACGATTAAGTATTTATGTTGGGTATGAATCCCCGAAAATTATCCGATATTAATTACCTTTGACAGGCGATCTCTTTACCGCTAGATTTACGGATTGTCACTTTGATGAGACAACCTTCCCGTCGTTACGGGAAGATATAAAAAGGATTTTTTAAGGGAACGACATGAATTGTTATGATATGTTCCTACGTTGTCTCACATTGATCCCCGCACTCCACAATGTGAAAGTGAAGTGAAAATAATTATCGATCTTCAAAATGTAGCAGATTCAATGCCTGATGTATTTACTGATATTGCTAAAGTGACGAGATCACACATACCAGCTGCAAACGTGCCTACAAAAATTTTTAATACGGGACAGATCACATTATATAGAGGTTCAAAGCTTACACTTGGTGGAAATGTAGCTGAGGCCATGGCCTCCCAAAGGAAAAGAGGAAGACCACCTGGTTCGATCGATACTCAACCAAGGAAGAAGAGTGAGTAAAGCACAACCCGATCCATTTATCATTAATACAGATAATCCCTCTCATGACATTGTCTCTGATTATAGTTATATCCATGAATCAATACTGGAGGACACTCCGATGTTTGAAATGATTCCAGAGAACAAAGAAATCTTTATGGATTATGAAAGTGGATACATGTTGTTGGAAAGATCTTCCACATATTGATGATATATTTGTATATACTGTTGCTCAAAAAATCATAGAACACGATGATATCGAGCCACGCTCTATTGCATAATGCCAAAGAAGAGCAGACTGGCCTAAATGGGAAGTTGCAATCCAGGAAGAATTAAAATCACTGGCAAAAAGACGGGTATTTGGTACGGTAGTGCTAACCCCATCAAGTGTAAAACCTGTAAGACGTAAATGGGTATTTGTCAGAAAGCGTAATGAGAAGAACGAATTCTTGAGGTATAAGGCTCGCCTTGTGGCGCAAGGTTTTTCACAACGCCCTGGAATTGATTTTGAAGAAACATATTCTTCTGTTATTGACGTTATAACGTTCCGCTACTTAGTTAGATTGGTAGTTTCAGAAGGACTTGAAATGCAGCTTATGGATGTGGTTACAGTATATTTTTATGGGGATCTTGATTCAGAGATATACATGAAAGTGCCTGATGGCCTTCCATTGCCCAATTCAAGTAACTCTAAACCATATAGTGCATTCGTAATTAAATTGAAACGCTCACTTTACGGATTAAAGCAATCCGTGCGGATATGGTGTACCCGTTTAAGTGATTATTTGATTGGGAAAGGATTTACAAATAATGAACTATGCCCCTACGTTTTTATAAAGAAAATAAGTTCTGGATTTACGATTATAGTTGTTTATGTTGATGATATGAACATAATAGGTATTCTTGAAGAAATAAGAGAAACCGCAAGCTATTTGAAATCTGAATTTGAGATGAAAGATCCTGGGAGAACTCGGTTTTTTCTAGGACTTGAACTAGAACATCGAGCTTGTGGTATATTAATTCACTAGTCTGCATATGTCCAAAAGATACTCAGGCAATTTAATATGGAAAAAGTGCACCCTGCTAGCATTCCCATGATTGGTCGAAGCTTAAATATAAATAAAGATCTATTTTGTCTCAAGGAAGATGATGAAGAGATATTAGGAGATGAAATTCCTTACTAAGTGCAATATGCGCATTATTGTATTTAACATAATATACTCGACCAGACATTTCATTCTTGTTGACCTTATTATCTAGATATAGCTCAGCGCCAACACAACGTCATTGGAGTGGTATAAAGAATGTATTTCGTTACCTTAAAGGAACCATTGACACGGGTCTATTTTATCCCTATAAGGAAGTAAGGAGGACTTCTAAGGATACCCCATACAATGAAACCCAAAATAATATTTTGGTTGGTTTTGTTGATGTTGGGTACCTCTCCGACCCATATAAATCTCGATCCCAAACTGGTTATGTATGTACCATAGGGAACACAACAATATCCTGAAGATCGACCAAGCAAACTCTCGTGGCTACCTCCACGAACCACTCTGGGATAATTATTTTATATGAGGCGGTTTACGAGTGTATATGGTTAAGGTCTATCATTACACACATTCAGGGGACAAGTGCTTTGAGTTCTACCACTGAAGAGCCGACTTGCATTTATGAAGATAATGCAGCTTATATCGAACAAATGAAGCAAGGGTATATCAAGGGTGATAATATGAAACATATTTCACCAAAGTTCTTTTACGATAGCAACAACAGTGAATATTCAATTCAGCTAAGTAAAGTCTGATGAGAATATGACAAACTTATTTACTAAGTCACTTCCTAAGTCCTTATTTGAAAAGCATGTTAAAAGTATAGGACTAAGGAAATTGTCCGAACTCCCCTGAGTGCAATCAGAAGGAGATGGCGACATCAGGGGGAATGTCTAATGATATGATGTCGACATCTATTTAGACGTGTTGAACTCTTTTTCCCTTCACCGAGATTACTTTTTCCCACTGGGTTTTGTTACTCGGCAAGGTTTTTAATGAGACAACATCAAGATTATAATTTCTCGATTGAAGTTTTTCTTGCCCACAAGGTTTTTCTACTTTAGAAGTTTTTTGAAGCAATAAGAGAAGCAACCAGCTTTAACAGAGCAACTTTATTACTAGGACCCAACACGTTGTACTCTTTTTCCTTAGTCAAGGTTTTGTCCCATTGGATTTTTCCTTGTCAGTGTTTTAATGAGGCAGCACATTTGAAGTTCTGTTATTGGACCGCACAAGGGGAGGTGTTACATGGCACATGACCCATGGATATATGGCCCAACAAGATAGTTAGGGCTTTCCATTTTGGTTCTATATAAAGGATCACTAAACTATGTAATACTACTGTTCGATCTATTTTAAGAAACTTTTCGATCTATTTTAAGAAACTTCTCTTTTCTCTCTGCCTTTTTCACTCTTACTTTTACTTCAATAATTGCATATCATTATCTAACCAAACTATATTGCTCTTACCTTTATATGTTTTATTTTTGACGCGATCAACAGGGTTAACAGGGTTAAAGGAATATACCCGCACTTTTGGATCTCTTAACCTTTTTTTTCAAGGTTTATTGTCTGGGGGTGCGGATATAATTTACAAAAGTTTACACCTTTATATAATACATTAAATATCACATGCATATAATTAATATACAATTCATTTATGCGAGGTTCATATATATCAAATATATTAATATTATAAAAAAAGAAGATGTTTTTATCAATATATAAGACAACGGACAGTCCAGATCGTCAAAAGAATACAAAGGACATTCATAAACCACAGATTTTACATCAAGACAAATGATGGACAAGATCAACCACAATTACCGAATTTGGATAAGTTATGATTCATCTTAGTCCAATTTAATCTAACTTAATTATTTCTAATATAAACGATGTCCTAATCCAACCATATTTCTTAATTTGATTATTGATTTTCTAATCTTATTATATTTCCTAATTTAATTTTTTTTATAATCATAACAACTTTTAACAATAACTTAGGAACCGGCTAATCCTAAAAGTAAAAAAAAAAAAAACTCCTTAATTTAACATAACCTTAACGTAACCACATGGGTTCTATGCCCGACTAACCTTTAAAAACCTGCTAACCACAAAACAGTTGATCCCCAGTCCCCAGATGTAAGTCGGGGTGATTTTGTACTGTTCTAGTACAATTCGACCACAATTGTAATGAAAAGAAAAAGTGATAATATAGATTAAATGAAAGATAAAGTAACTATAAATTCCAAAATGGAAAACAACCTCTGAATTCCCAAAGGAATCAGCCTAATCTCATTACAGAATTCTTAATCCATATCCTGCCTACTCTCATCTCTAAGCTTATATAAGAGACCGTCACTAGCATTAAAACCTAACAACTAGGATGCTGACACTTGGCGCTCACTTATTGCATCTACTAAAAGATAACTACCCTGGTCTCACAGATATGGGCACCCTCACGATAACTAGGCATCCTGGATACATGACATATTCCTAGTATATGTATCTGGACTCACAGATATGGGCACCCTCACGATAACTAGGCATCCTGATACATGACATATTCCTAGTACAGTAAAACCTCTATAACTTAATACTCGATAAATTAATAACCTCGATAAAATTAATAATTTGTCCAGTCCCAACTTGGGACCAGTATAAAATTGGACCCCAATCGATAAAATAATAAGATAATAACTTTTTTGAAATCCCAGTGTATATATATTGGTCCCAATGAAACTATAAATTAATAATTACTAAAAGATTCCAAATTCTAAGATTGTCTAGTAAAAAATGAATCTATAGTCATTTGTTTTTTGTTGAACTTCAAATCTATATTGAGTTCATTTTTAAATCTCCTCATTGCACTTAAGAGTTGGGGCATTGTCTTCTCGTATTGCAACAAAAAGTTGTGAAGAGTTGTTGCCACTTGCAATGCTTCTTTCCGAGTGACCGGTTCCAAAGCTATTGAATCATCCTCAACTTCGTCATCGACCGGATTTTGAATGGTATCCGCCACAATTTCTTCAATGCTTTGAACCTCGTAACATTCAATATTTTCACCAGGATAATCTAGCAAGTGATTCAAAAACAGTGAACTTGACAAATTCAATTAATTTGTGAATGTACATTCATAAAATGTGCCTTGGAACTTGTTTTTGTAATTTATTTTTCATCTCTAACTAATATACATTGTAACTAGTACATTGGACTTGGAAATTTAAAGGTAATACGTAAAACCTCTTTAAATTAATAAGTTAATTTATCGATATAATAATATCTCACTAAATTAATAAAATATCCCGGTCCCAACATTATTAACTAATAGAGGTTTTACTGTTTATGTATAATTAACCATAAAATTAGAAGTTCATCTATAACTTATAGATACACATGCACTCGCTCATAATATTTATATAACTTTCTTTGACGCATATGTATTTACCTTGTAATTGAGTAAGTAACCTATTAATCTACATTTTTTTTTCCATAAGATACAAACATATCATTGACCAACCAAACTCTTTTGCTTTTACTTTTATATGTTTGACGCGGTCAGCTAGGTTAAGGGTACGTATACCCAGTGTACTGAATCTTGCGTCTTGGACCTGTCTTGGCTTGGTCCGAGATGCCGGGACAAGAATATCTCGGTAAGATAATCGGGAGGATCTCGGAGTACTTGTTTCGTCCTCTATTTTAAAACTAGTAGTACTACTACTACATGTGTTAACTGTATCGATGATTCCAGGTCAAGTTTTAAAATGAGATAGCACTACTCTTTTTTTACACCACTTTTTTCTATTTTGTATATCAAGATTCAAGAATCAGGTTCCAGAAGGATGAGTAAGAAATCAATTTAAAAAGAAAAGAAGTTACTTTAAGAGATCAGACAAAAGAAAGCATTCATAGCTTTGCGAATATTTTTAGTTTGCTAGGTATCTACAAATTGAAACACTGTTCAGTAAAGTTTCAGTGGACGTTAAGGTAATATATGGCATAACAACGTCATGTTACCAACGTGATTTAAGAAAAATCACAGAAAAAAAAGAGAAATGGATCTATTTAAAGTAAAAATGGAGAAGAACAAGGAAAGAAACAGATAAGCTTTAATCTGTTTAAGGAAGTTATGAAATTAATTGAGCAAAACAAATGGCGAGAAAAAATTTGGACTTTATTAGTTTTCAAAGACTACGTATATACCCCTTAACTCGGTGTTTTGGATAGGTAAACTCGGCCGAGATTGACGGTTTCCTTTGGTCAGGTTTTCATACGAGTCCGTTACTATTTTTCTTTGGTTAGGTTTTGTCCCCATATAGTTTTTTTACGAGGTTTTTAACGAGACAAATTTACATAGACGTCGATAATTTTATGAGTTTTAGGCGTTTAGGTTTTGTCCCAAGTGGTTTTCTTGATGTAGACATGTAGGTTTTTTGTCAAGAGGTTTTCCTGACGTAGTCTTTAAAAAGAATAAATCTCTATGAGAAGGATGCTGATCAATTCACTAAGTCATTATCAACGTAGGTCTTGTGAAAAGTGATATACTGAATCGGAATCCGCCACCTGTACAAAACCTATATTAACAGAGATTTTATTCAGGGAGATTTTTATTTAGGACTTCAACGCATTGTACTTTTTTCTTCGTCAAGGTTTTTTCCCATAGAATTTTGTTTGTCAATGTTTTAACAAATCAACATATACATATCAAACACCACTTCAAATCCCCTCGTATTGTAATGTTCTTTTTTTGTCCAGTTTTTATTCTATCGGATTTTCTGATAAAGTTTTGACGAGGTAATATTTTAGAAATAATTATCATCCGAAGGGAATGTTATGTCTATAGTGGTGTGATGTGGCTGGCCCACCATCAAATAAGATAAGTATATTCCAATGTTGTATTAGTTGTGTTCGTACACCATTCATGTATCTCACCAGATCAACACCTCTGTGAGTACGTGCGGCAATCAAATAGTTTTCCCCTCGTGCAATCTCCACTAAATACATACGGATGTTCTCCTTGTTATTTGATGTATGAAAAGAAGCGTGAAATAATAAAATTTACCATTTTACTCGAGCTTTATATCATCTGTTGTGGATGGTAAATTTTTGATAAAGGCTAAAACAATAAAATCGTCTCTACCCGACAATAGAAGTATATAAAAAATTAAATTTTATATATCACTAACCCGGTATCAGAAAGATAAAATTTATATTTTATATTCCGTAAGAGAATTAAAATATAAAGTTTTTGTTACAAACATCGCATGCTGATCCTGTAGCCTTTCTGAAAAAATAAATGAATATATATATATATATATTCTAGGTATCTAAATAAAAAAAATTATATATCACTAACCCGGTATCAGAAAGATAAAGTTATATTTTATATTGTTGGATAAGTACCTTCCTGTAACAGAGAAACACAAACAACAGAGAACTTGAAGATGATTAAGGGAGGGTTAGAATGAAGCAGTACATACACTCAAGCACACAGAGGTGAAGTCGCCTGTTCAACAGACTGCCCTTAACTCAATATTTGCCAGGTACACCTTCAGGAAGATGCTGCTATACCCTTTCAGTGACAAACTTAAATTCAGGATAAAATCACCTGATACCAACCCAGCTAGCAAAGCTCGTTGGCCCGATGTGAACTTAACAGTAGAAGAAAAAATGAAAGTAAACTAGTGCGCAAATCAAAGCAAGAAGAGGGGAAAAGTCGACAGGACAGTGGCTGCGACTGGGGTAAACGAAAACCTTAGCATTGTTGTTCTTTTATAGGAGAAGTAATCTTTTGAGTTTTAAAACGGTGAAAAATTTAATTTGAAATATTAAATCCCCATTAAAACAAAACGTTAAGATTTTTAATTAAAAAATATTTATGATTTTATTTTTCATTTAATTCAAAACGGTAAAATATTTATTTAAAATAAAGAAACGTTTTCTCATTGATGGGTACATGTGTGCACTCGCAGGAACACGCCAAGCACGCGCCAAACTCACACCAATGGTCGCACCAAGGCTCACACCAAGGCTCACACCAAGGCTCGCACCAAGGCTCACACCAATGGTCACACCAATGGTCACACTAAGGATCACACCAAGGCTCGCACCAAGGCTCACACCAAGGGTCACACCAAGGCTCACACCAAGGCTCACACCAAGGCTCGCACCAAGGCTCGCACCAAGGGTCGCACCAAGGGTCGCGCCAAGGGTCGCACCAAGGGTCGCGCCAAGG
>JAJJMC010029624.1:407408-494328 GCA_023531435.1 Papaver californicum
TCGCACCAAGGGTCGCGCCAAGGGTCGCACCAAGGGTCGCGCCAAGGCTCACGCCAAAAGCACACGCAAAAGCACACGCAAGCACCGCAAGCCCGCGGCCTGCGGTGCTTCGGTGCGAAGCACCGCACATGTATGCATTTGCCCACTAGTCCATTTCCCAAGTCCATATCCAATCCACTAGTTCTTTTCCTTATATAGAACGTTTGTGGTAATATGCATGAACTTCCTCCTTGGTTTTCCCAATGTGGGACAACCAAAGGTTTCTCATTCACTAAGAAGTGAAAATGGATGGCTATAATTCTACCCAAGTTTGGACTAGTGATCCTAGCACCCATCAAGTTAGTTATAGTAACAAAAATCATTTTAAGTAATAAACTGTTAATTTTAGTATTAGCCATTTTTATTTCCAGCAATCCCTCACATGAATGACGAAACCGAAAAATCGGAAAAAAAAATCGAAAAAACGAGAAATACCTCTTAAGCAATAGGTGACCATTTGGAATTGAACCTTTGCTTAGTGAGAAGCACCGGAACTACTTGATGGTCAGTGAACGTGATGTCTTGAACTGCCATCGTTTAGTGTAATTCTTCAATAACTCCTTACGCGAGATATCTCTTAAAAAATGCTGTTAAGTTCACGCCGTTGTGTCCGTTTTGGCCCTGGACGTATCCCGTTTCTCAGAATGCTCTAGAGAATCAGCTCAGTTCTCATAGGAAGCGACCCACTTCCTCATTCAGATAGGTGAGTTCTATCAGGAGTGTTAACTGCTACACCCCATTTCAATCTTAAATTGAAACTATAGAACTCATTAAGACTTTACTCTAAGTCATCCTCACTTGCAGTCACACTATCACGTCTACACCATAGGGAAGGGACAGAGTAAATAATTCTCTGATAGTGTTCAATTTTTACCCGCCACAAATTAGTTGTCTCATTCAAAACCTTGATCTTGGGATCTCCAGTCAGCAAGGTTGAGTATCCTTCATGGAAAGTTTTAATTGATGAGCTTAAGTCCCATCCTCCTCGATGCATTACTAACTATCTCCTTGGACAAACCTTTCGTCAAAGGGTCCGCGATATTCTCCTTAGACCTCACAAAGTCAACAGAAATAACGCCAGTTGAGATTAGTTGTTTTAGAGAATTGTGTCTTCTCCTTATATGAATAGATTTTCCATTATAGTTGCTGTTTTTAGCATTAGCTATTGCAGCTTGATTATCACAATGTATATATATAGAGCTGGCACAGGCCTATGCCAGAGAGGAATGTCTTCTAAAAAGCATCTTAGCCAAGCGGCTTCCTCTCCTGCTTTATCTAACGCTATAAACTCGGATTCCATAGTGGATCGAGCGATACAGGTCTGTTTGGAACTCTTCCAAGATACCGCTCCACAGCCTAGAGTGAAAACGTATCCACTCGTAGACTTAGACTCCTCTGAGTCAGCTATCCAGTTTGCATCACAGTATCCTTCCAGAACAGCAGGGTATCTCTCATAACTTAACCGAAAGTTTAAAGAGTATTTAAGATACCTCAGCACTCTGAAAAGTGCATCCCAATGTTCTTGTCCTGGATTACAGGTATACCTACTTAGTCTACTCACTGCATAGGCAATGTCTGGTCTCGTGCAGTTCATTAAGTACATCAGACTTCCTATGAACGAGAATATTCAAGTTGCGAGACTCCATTGCCTTTGTTTTTCTTGAGTCTACAGGAAGGGTCAAAAGGAGTACTTGCAGGTTTACTATCAAACTGGTTAAATTTCTTCAGAACTGACTCAACATAATGAGATTGACTGAGACTGAATCCATTAGACTCTTTTCTAATTTTCATCCCTAGGATTACATCAGCAGGACCTAAGTCTTTCATGTCAAAGTTCTCATTCAACATGTTCTTAGTGGAATTAATGATTTCTAAGGTTGTACCTAGTATAAACATATCATCAACATACAGGCATACCATCACACAAGCATCATTGACAGATTTAGTGTAAACACATTTGTCAGCTTCATTTATTTTAAAACCACTAGAGAACATTACATGATCAAATTTTTCATGCCATTGTTTAGGTGCTTGTTTCAAGCCATATAAAGACTTTTTAAGTCTACACACCTTCTTTTCATAACCCTTCACCACAAAGCCCTCGGGTTGATCCATATAAATTTCTTCATCTAGTTCACCATTTAGAAACGCATTTTTTACATCCATTTGATGTATCTCTAGGTTATGGATTGCAACAATTACAATTAGCAACCTAATTGAAGTTATTCTAGTGACAGATGAATAAGTGTCAAAGAAATCTACACCTTCTATTTGTTTATAGCCTTTAGCTACAAGTCTAGCTTTATATTTTTCCACGGTTCCATCAACCTTACGTTTTCTCTTAAAGATCCATTTACAACCTATGGTTTTGCTCCCTGGAGGTAAATTTACTATTTCCCAGGTTTCATTCTGAATAATAGAATCCATCTCACTAATAGTGGATTCTTTCCACCATGGAGCTTCAGACGAAGTCATGGACTCTTTATAGGTTTGTGGATCAGATTCAACTAAACAGGTAATGAAGTCTGGCCCAAAAGATTTTTCTAATCTAGGTCTTTTGCTTCTTCTTGGCTCATAAACAGGTTCATCTTCTTCTACCGGTAATGAATGGATACAAGAAGGGACATCTAGAGGATCTACACGTACACGCGAGATTCAGTTTTTATTGGAAAAATATTTTCAAAAAACGAAGCATCTCTAGATTCAATAATGGTGTTCACACCAATTTCTGAGTTATCGGAACTCACAACCATAAATCTGTAAGTAGTGGTGTGCTCGGGATATCCTAGAAATACACAATCAACGGTTTTAGGTCCTATTTTAGTCCTCTTAGGTGGAGGAATAGAGACCTTGGCTAAACACTCCCACACTTTGAGGTATCCATAAGAGGGTTGTTTGCCTTTCCATAATTCATACGGTGATTTTTCTGTTCCTTTAAGGGGTACTCTGTTCAGGATATAGCAAGCTGAGAGGACGGCCTCCCCCCACAAGTTCGCCGGTAGTCCTGAACTGATTAACATGGCATTCATCATCTCCTTAAGGGTTCGGTTTTTCCGTTCAGCCACACCATTAGATTGTGGTGAATAAGGAGGAGTTACCTCATGAATAATGCCATGTTGCGCACAAAAGTCTCCTATAGGAGTTACGTATTCACCCCCACGATCAGACCTAACATTTTTAATGGTGGTACTCATCTGGTTTTCTACTTCTAATTTATATAATTTAAATGCTTCAAGAGCATCATCTTTTCCTTTAAGCAAGTAGATATGACAGTATCTAGTACAGTCATCTATGAAGGTAACAAACCATTTTTTTCCACCTCTGGTTTGGATTGATTTCATATCAACTAAGTCAGAGTGAATTAACTCTAAGGGATTAGAAACTCTGTGGACATTTTTCTGAAAAGGTTTCTTCGCATATTTTGATTCTACACAAACTTCACATTTATGTTCATATTCCAAATTTAATTTTGGAATGCAGCCAGATTTTGCCAATTTGTTCATTGAATTATAATTTACATGACCAAGTCTACCATGCCAAATATTCAATGAGACAACAAAATAAGAAGAATCAACTTTATTAATTTCAATAGAGATTACAGATAATTTGTAAAGGCCCTCAACCTTATATCCCTTTCCCACAAAGTCCCTACCCTTAGTGATAATCACTTTTCCGGACTCAAAAACAATTTTAAATCCTTTGTCATCTAGCACACCACTTGAAACGAGATTCTTGCAGATGTCTGGTACATGTAACACTTCATTCAATGTGAGGATTTTCCCAGAAGAAAGCTTCAGCGAAACCTTTCCTTTTCCTGCAACTTGTGCTGCAAAAGAATTACCCATATAGAGTTTTTCTCCCTCTCCTACTGTCTGGTAGGAGGTGAACATATCCTTGCTTCCGCAGACATGTTTGGTAGCTCCAGAGTCTACCCACCAGTCCCTCACATTGGTAACTAAATTCACCTCAGACACCGTGCCAGAAAATTCATTTTTACTACTTTCAGCCAGGTTTACATTTTGTTTCTTAAAATTCGCATCTTTGTGTTTTCTACAATGCATTGCCATATGGCCAGACACACCACAGACATAACAAGCTCCCTTAATCTTACCAATAGCAGACTTTGGTTTTTGAAATTTACCTTTTCCTTGAGGTCCAGGCTTGCGCTTGTTGTGGTCCAGACTGAGTGAAGCAAACTTGTGTTCGATCACATGAGCTTTGTTTGACATGTCTCTTGCAGAAGAGACATTCTTGTCCTTTGAGCACAACAACTCTTCAACTTGTATTTTTTTGCCCAGTTCTATCATATTAATCTCACCAGTTTCATGCCTTAGTCTTCTCTTGTATTCGGCCCATGAACTTGGTAGTTTTTCAATCACAGCAGAGACTTGAAAGTTTTCAGAAATAGTCATACCTTCAGCAATGATTTCATTAATAATTTTCTGCAACTCCAGAAACTGGTCAACCACAGATTTTTCATTCAGCATCTTGTATTGTAAAAAACGTGCAACCAGAAACTTTTTACTTCCTGCAGTTTCTGCTTCATATTTTTCTTGCAGTGCAGACCATAAATTGTGAGCAGAAAAATCATCTTTAGCATTGTAAAAATCATACAGAGAGTCTAAAAGGCAATTTAAAATATGATTTTTTGCTAAATAATTATTTCTCGTCCAAGTCTCTTTTTCCTTGGATGATTCAGGAGTATCCAGAGCTTTGTTATATGGTTTCAACACTATTTCATCAAGCATGTGGAAACTCAGGAAAAAGAGCATCTTCGACTGCCATCTCTTAAAATCCTTACCAGAAAACTTCTGAGGTCTCTCAACATCAGTTTTTGCCATTGTTACAGAAGATCTTTTGATTGCACAGATATTGAGTTAAGATTGTTGGATAAGTACCTTCCTGTAACAGAGAAACACAAACAACAGAGAACTTGAAGATGATTAAGGGAGGGTTAGAATGAAGCAGTATACTCACTCAAGCACAGAGAGGTGAAGTCGCCTGTTCAACAGACTGCCCTTAACTCAATATTTGCCAGGTACACCTTCAGGAAGATGCTGCTATACCCTTTCAGTGACAAACTTGAATTCAGGATAAAATCACCTGATACCAACCCAGCTAGCAAAGATCGTTGGCCCGATGTGAACTTAACAGTAGAAGAAAAAATGAAAGTAAACTAGTGCGCAAATCAAAGCAAGAAGAGGGGAAAAGTCGACAGGACAGTGGCTGCGACTGGGGTAAACGAAAACCTTAGCATTGTTGTTCTTTTATAGGAGAAGTAATCTTTTGAGTTTTAAAACGGTGAAAAATTTAATTTGAAATATTAAATCCTCATTAAAACAAAACGTTAAGATTTTTAATTAAAAAATATTTAACGGTAAAATATTTATTTAAAATAAAGAAACGTTTTCTCATTGATGGGTACACGTGTGCACTCGCAGGAACACGCCAAGCACACGCCAAGGCTCACGCCAAAAGCACACGCAAGCACCGCAATCTCCGCAAGCCCGCAAGCCCGCGACCTGCGGTGCTTCGGTGCGAAGCACCGTACATGTATGCATTTTCCCACTAGTCCATTTTCCAAGTCCATATCCAATCCACTAGTTCTTTTCCTTATATAGAACGTTTGTGGTAATATGCATGAACTTCCTCCTTGGTTTGCCCAATGTGGGACAACCAAAGGTTTCTCATTCACTAAGAAGTGAAAATGGATGGCTATAATTCCACCCAAGTTTGGACTAGTGATCCTAGCACCCATCAAGTTAATTATAGTAATAAAAATCATTTTAAGTAATAAACTCTTAATTTTAGTATTAGCCATTTTTATTTCCAGCATATATTCTGTAAGAAAATTAAAATATAAAGCTTTTGTTACAAGCATCTCATGCTGATCCTGTAGCCTCTCTGAAAAAATAAATAAATAAGGTATCACCTCGGCCTATGATCGGGGTTTAACCTCTTTTAACTTTTGTTTGTTGTTTGGTCGGCCGGTCCATAACCTGTCAACATGTAAGTTATTTGGGGCCTACGACCCCGGTGTTTAGTTAATCGGATTATAGTATCGTGTTTCGTTAGTTGGGTTAAGACTCATAGTAGTCGGGGCCTACGGCCTCGGTCATTAGTTATGCTAATTTAATTATGAGTATTCTCTAAATTAGAAATCCCAATAAATTTTAGTTAGTGGCCGATTAGGAAACCGAGCAAATTATTATCGTAGGTGAACCCTTTGCCTTTTAGCATGGGCATACAGAGGAACCCTCGTCCATTAATTAGTTAAAAGGAAGTGGTTAATCTCAAGTATCATTTTTTTTGAAGCATGTCTGAAGTATCAATCGGGAACACTATAAAACTGTGTTGTTTTTTAATATCGGTATGAAACTGTTGATCAAATAGGTTCTATGTTCCTTCTTCTAATTTGCTGAAGTTAGGTGCGGATCTTTCGTACTCTTGAACTGTAGGCGTAGAAAGTGAATCCAATGATTGAAAATGCATGTGCAATGGTGTGCTTTCATCACCTAACTGGTTGGAGTTAAAATTTTATGCATGAATTAGAAGGTGGAACTGCACTCAAATGCCTACATCCTTGTCATTATATTTTCATCAAGGTTTTAATAAACCTTGTTCTTTTAGGCTTGTGGTAATAGCAAGAATATATCTCTTAGTATTTATCCTCTGCCAACGTGTCCTTCAAATATTGTTTGCAATAAAATTCAATTTATGTAGGTGCTCTCTCATTGTTCTTTATCGGAAATTTGATATTCCACTTTTTCTAAAAAAAATTGTAGAGTATGAGGTGAGAGAAAATTCGTATTTTCTCATGTAGATGCAAGGTGGCCAAGGTTGTGTGATGCTGCAGCATTTGGATGTAGATCGAGTTCGTGTGGTTAGTAGTGTCCTTGGTCAAAGTATAGCTCTCGACAACCACATTCGCAAGTTACTTCATTAAGTTTGCAAATGCCTTTTTTTTCTTTTAATCAGGATAAATTATCTTATCACTCGGTTTCGGATTTAGGTTGATGGAGTAATTGCCGTATTTACAGAATTACCTCGCGGAAGGATGACAATAGAAAATTTTATTAAATCAGGAGTATTTTGGTTAGTGGTCGATTAGAAACCGAGTAAATTTTAATGTATAATCCTAGTTAGTTATAGGGTCAGCTATTTTCTGGGCCGAGGCATAATTATAGTCGTCGGAAAGCATCCAGCCGATCTGGTCCATCCTTTGTCTTATCATAAGAGAGAAAATCAGATCCCGACCGTTCGTCCTTTGTCTTGCCATAAGACAAATACTCTTTTATATATATATATATATATATATATATATATTGCCCGACTGAGTTTATAAAATTTTATATTGTATGACTCGGTACTCACTTCTATATTGAATCTACAATGATTGGACAACTCCTAAATCCACTAATATAGAGTAATATTGTCCTCAGAATGTCACTGGTGCTTACTGCAATTCCTCTTTAGATGTTCTCTGATTATACTTAATAAACATTCAGAACATATTCTTGTTCCTGAACGGATACTAAAGCTCCTAGATAAATTGCCTACTAGTATAGAGCGACTCATAAACTCTAGTGCTATGTTCTAAAATTGAATTTCCTAGAAATTATCCTATGTCCATCACTAAATTAATTTATAGCTTTTCTCAGCTGAATTCTATAGATTAATTGTGAACATTTGCCTTTTCAGACATATGGGCTAACACCGGGAAGCCTCGAGAGAATGGCATGGATGTAGATAGCAACAATGATCTTAAAAGCATATCAAGTTATGGTCCCAAGATCATATGATAAAATGAGGAATTAAATAATATCCAAAGAAATAATTATAATAAAAAATATAAAATAAGGATTGCTGGGACCGCGCGGCCATGCTGTAGACGCATGGTCGGCCCCCTCCCTTATATTTTTAAATATTATTTTATATATTATATTATTTAAAACTCCCCTGTTTAAGATTTCCTCTTTCCACCAAGATTTTCTGAGATTCTGTTTTATCTTAATTCATGTTACAAAGACCATATGATATACAAAACAACTTAGGATGGTTCTGCTACCATCTTGACCGGTTTTTATCCCATTTAATATTAAATCTTGCTCTTCATGATAAAATCTTATTTGGTATTTTTATCAAAAATCTCTTTCGTAGGTCTTATTACCAAAAATATCAAATATTGCCAGAGAGACGAAGAATTACAAACATAACCAGGAATGGTCCCACTACCACATGGTGGTCCGTACACCAACATGGCCGGTCCCATTACCACAATTGGTAGGTTCATCCTCTTACTACCTTTGGTCGGTCCCACCTCTGTCACCACCTTGGTCGTTACCTTTGCCACCTTGGTTGGTCCCTCCTCTGCCATAATTAAATTTTACTACCTAATATTTTTAGTTGGTCTTGACACCAATTTAATTAGGTCCCGTTACCTAATTAGGTCTTGCTACCTATTTCTAATGGTCTTGCTACCAATAACTTAATTAGTATTGCTACCAATATTTTAAATTGGTCTTACTACCAATACTTGAATGATCTTGCTACCAAGATTATTATTGGTCCTGCTACCAAGATTTTATATTTTAAATTGTTGCTTAAGCTGTTTTTACGAGATTAAATATTATTGTCGACATTTGAATTTCATTTCTAACTGATACTCATACGAGCTTCATGTCAACTTTTGACACACCAAGCCCTGTTGAATATATATATATAATAGTCTCTGTTTGATCTAGCAATCTCACCAAACCTATGTCAACCAATCCAACAAGATCATCCAGGCGTCATTGCTGCCTCAGATGACACTATGATATGCCACAACTACAATGTCAGTACTAATCAGACTATTTTCTCTTTACGTTGATGGTATACTAAGCATCATTGTTTGTCTTAGCATACACTTTATGCTTTATCCACCAATGAGTCAGCATGCCCGACTCACCAATGAGAAGTATGATAGACTCATTAATGTGATAAGACTAACATCAGTCTAGCTAAATTATTTGACTAAATAAATACACGTCTAAAATAAAATTAATCATGCTCGAGACATCAATTATGTCGCATGGGGGAATATTCACTAGGGTTTTGGTCCGGCGGCCTAGAGCACGTGCGGTGTAGCAATGCACCCACGATGAGAAAGTAAATAAATCGTGTCGGCAGTTGAAGGAGTAAATGGAGTAGTGGTCTTACAACCACCAAGTCTCCCTAACATACTGGTTTCACCACGATATCTACTTTTCTGATCTTCCACTTCTCTGCAATTGCCACCATTTACGAGATCAATGTGTTAACTTCCACTGCTATAAATAGACTCTTCGACATATTAACAAAAGATAAGAAAATCATCTGAGAAGCATCTCATAAAACTCAGAATTACGCAAGAAAATATGATTTTTATCTTCATAGAAGTTCAACATATCTCGTTACTGGCATTCAATTCCATTTATCTCAATACCTTCTCTGCTTACCTCCCTACAGATCGACCTTTCTCCTTCCTTTGTGATCGAAACAAAATTGAAACGACCATTTTTCTATTTAGGCCAATTTCGCTTGATTTTGATTTCTCGAATCTTAAAAATACTTCTACAGTACATTTGTTTTAAGGGTTTAAACGATTTACTCACACTAGCATCAACCTACTCCATCATTTTCCCTTTTTATCCTCTAAATTCGTTTTACCCGCAAACACCTGCACTAGCAACTAACTATTGCTTTATCTTCTCTTATCTATGTTCTGTATAATATAATGTTAGTAACATCCAAGTTATATTATATGGACGATTTAATTACAACGATTTCTTGTGTTAAAAAAAAGATTGTGCTAATTGTCCCCAATTACCTAAAGAAAAAAGGAAAAATTAATAATGTGAAACCTTACTTAGTTGATAATATTATGACACCATTTTTTTAAGCATTTAATGGTATTTTACCAAGCATCTCCACAATGTTGTTTAAGTAACCCTAATATTGTTTATTTTCTATTTCCCTGGGAAAACATTCTGTTGGGAGATAACCATATTTCAGACAATCCTACCGGTATAAGGGCAACCAATTTTTTTTTCTATATATATTTTTGTGTGTTCTTATAGGATGTTAAATTTATAAAAAAGAATAAACACTTCCACAAGAGCGAGGCCATATGGGAGGAGCTATACCAGGGTACCCCTGATTAAAGCTACCCAAAAACCCATAAAAAACATTTATTTAAGTACCTATCTTTATTAGACCAAAATTTAATGCATTGATTTTCTGTTTAAGTCCGGGATATAAAACTGATCAAGCCTAGGGTATTCAACATTTCCAGTTCTGCCACTGGCAGAAAAGAAAAACTAACTACAATCAAATTAGGACAATCACCAATGACGAATCTATTAAAGGACTAGGGAGGACAACCTAATTTTTTTAAAATATAACTAATAACCTTATAAAATATAAGTTATTTCACAATTGTGCTCCTTAGAATTATAGAATTACAGTAATAGATTTAGTAAAGTTAAGTTATTTTACAATTATCCTTTAGGAATTTACAAAATTACATGAATAGGCTTAAAAGATTTAAGTTACTATACAATTGTCCTCTTAGTTTCTTTAAAATTGCTACAATAACTTTAGATTTTATAAGTTTTTAAAGTAAATTTTATAAATTTTTTGTAAAATGCTAAGGACTGGTTTAAATAATATAAAATTACATGTAAAAATATTAAAATTTTATAAAAATAGGAGAAAAAATCTCACGAATTTAAATTTTTAATAAAAATATTTTACAACTTTTGCAGTATTTCATGGCACCTTTTATAAAACAAAAAATAAGGAAAATATGCCAAAAAAATCTAGCCGCCTTCGGCCAGCATACTGTGCGATGATGTACATATTTACCCCCAGCTAATTTTTTTTGCCTTCGTCACCGACAATCACCACCCTTCGGAAACAAATGTTTAGGGTTATGGATGAACCGATAAGATCAATAGCCACTTAATTAATTTCACTCTACTTTTGCATGCTTTGCCTAATTGTGTGACGTAGCATTGGTTTTCAGCTATTTCCCTGTCTGAATTAATTCAAAGTTTCTGGCACATATCTGGATGTCCATCCATGTAGGGTAACTGACAATTTAGTAAGACCACCTGTTTTCTGCAAAATTGAAGTCATGATAAACTTAAAGCCCACTACACTCTCTTATGTTAACCCCACCATTTGAATTCATCTCACTTTAATCCTAGTTAATTATCTTAATTCTAAAGTCAGAAAAAAGCAACCGAATTTTAGTTCCCTCTATCATCAGAATTTTAATGTCCTTTCAGTAATCATGATTAGCTAGGTCAAGCAGCCGAAACCTTACAAAACCTAGTTAACTCAAACTATTCCAGAGCAACTCAATTCTGACCGAGTCATCTCGATAAGAGGGTCTAAATTCTAAAGCCAATTGTTCCTCCGAAACTTCTAGCTGTCTTACAAGTACTTAAGTGCACGCCCTGTTAATTAAAAGACAATGTGAGGGTGGGGAGGAGAGCAGTAGACAGTGAAGATTAGTACAATCTAGACTAGCTAGACCAGGGTGGTGTCTGGGACCGGTTTAAACCGGCCTGGTCAATTCAGTCCCTACAGAAACTAGTCCCACATTAATAAAAGCAGACGTGTATATGGGCTGTCAAAAATTATCAGAACTTAATGATCCCAAATAGAGTATTAAAATATTGGGTCTATTAGGTATTGTAGGGGCATTGCTTAGGAGGAAATATGATTTTGGTCGCAGTCAAGCAAACAAAGGGTGTCTCTTAAAAGTAAGAAGTTGGGCACGCCCATATTTATTAACTGGGGAAACTTTTTGGAGTCGAGGCCTACAGGCTAGAGGGTGTGTTGATTAGTAGTGGAAACACTAAATTAGGTTTCTCGAAAGATGTGCCAAAGGTTAACGGGCAGGGTGCACCGATTGAATAAAAGTCGTGAATCTGTTCGAAAAATGTAGTGTTCTTCAACGCACTTTTACAAATTACAGTACACGATAAAACGTGATGAGATTGTAGATGCCCAAAGTGAAATTATTTTAAGGTTGAAGACTTGATTTGTGTTTGGGTGCCCTTAGAAAATTGTTTTTGCCTAAGAACTTTAGAAGTGTTGTTACCTCCAGACTGGTTGTGTACCCCGAGCAAGCCTTTGCTGGGTATTTTAACAATGGTAAATTTCTTAATTTTCTGGGAGCAGGAGCTCATGAATAGAAAATTTCGTTGATGGTGATCAACAAAGAAAATTCTGATTTTTTCTTCTCATGTGTATTCATTTTTTTGACAATGCATTTGTTAACCATTTTGAGACTTCAACATTGCAGAAGATCTGCATGTCGAGTGTAGAACCGACAAAACTTTATACAGTTACGTATATAAAATTTCAGACATTAATGTTTCACATCCGTATCCGTATACCAGGGAGGAGAGAAAGGCTTTCAAAATCAACACCCTTTAAGATTATGATAGGGGGAGGATGTGGGTGGTGGGAGCATAGTGTTGGTAGGAAGTGGGGAGTGACGTCAAATGGTTATACCCCAAATCCCTCGTGCGTGCTATCAAAATATACATCAAAGACGGCTTTCCTTGTCTACAAACCACCTCAATTATCATCATCATTAATAACATGAATACAAAACCTTTTATTAAAAATGTACATACAATTTACGTAGGACATTCACATTATAATACAGCAAAATACCTCAAATTATATTGCTTGATAGATAATATGCTTAGTGCTTCTTGAAGCTGGCTTGTACTCTTCGTGATCAATAAGAAGAATGTGGGAGACAAACCTTCAAAAAAATTGATTGATCAAAATATTCAAGGCCCCTCTATCTCTATCTTCACAAACTATATGTACACCTAAACTCTCTTCATAATTTCATCAGTCAAACTCCTCTTATTCTCTCTCTAGCTAGCCCTCTAGTTCTTTCTTTCTTTGTTTCTTCCTCTCTTCTTTTTCTGTTCTTATTTTCAGTCTAAAATGGCTGATGATGCAACTGGATCTGGAACAAAGAGATCATGTAATGTACCTGAGAAAACCAAATTGCATATGGCCATGCTGGCCTTGCAATTTGGTTATGCTGGGTTTCACGTAGTTTCTAGGTTTGCCCTTAATATGGGTATTAGTAAAATTGTATTCCCTGTTTATAGGAACATTATTGCTTTGATTCTACTTGTACCCTTTGCCTATTTCCTTGAAAAGTAAGCAAAACTTCAAATATCAGTTCAGTTGGTCTCTAGTTTTTCTTTCTTCTTTGTGTGGATTTTTATATTGATGACTAATTAACGGTTATTTCTCTTGTTTGGCAGGAAGGATAGACCTGCTCTAACTAGCTCCCTACTTCTTCAATTTTTCTTTCTTGCACTTATTGGGTAATAATCTTAGAACCAATAAAGAGTAAACCGGGACTTTGATCCAATTCTCATGGATGAAACATAAATTAATTTTGTTTATCATAACCATACAGAATTACTGCTAACCAAGGATTCTACTTGTTGGGTTTGGATCATACATCACCAACATTTGCGTCTGCTATTCAAAACTCTGTTCCAGCCTTAACCTTTCTCATGGCTGTTGCTCTCAGGCAAAATCCCTTCACCCTCTTTTCATTCTCTTAGACCACCAATTGAGCATGTACATCGTTTGGTTTTAGCAACTTTTTCAGTTACTCATTTTCAAATTTGGATTGAAATTTCTACAGGATAGAACAAGTTCGGCTAAACCGGAAAGACGGTGTTGCAAAAGTGTTAGGAACCATATCTTGTGTAGCCGGAGCCATGGTCATAACCTTATACAAAGGTCCAACCATTTTTGGGCCAGCACCAATACACCAACAAACACCAGTACTTTTAACACTTGGAGATGCCAACGGGAAAAACTGGACCTTGGGTTGTATCTACCTTATTGGTCATTGTCTCTCTTGGTCTGCTTGGTTAGTTTTACAATCTCCAATCCTCAAGAAATACCCTGCTCGTCTATCCGTTACATCCTACACTTGTTTTTTCGGCGTTCTTCAATTTCTTGCCATCGCTGCATTTTTCGAGAGGAATGCTCAAGCTTGGCTTGTCCATACCAAGGGTGAACTATTCAGTGTATTTTACGCGGTACGACAATCGCCATATTTTTATGTTTATTTTTGTACATACCACTATTATTGCAAAAAATCAATTCGGATGTAGCATTATTTCTTTTTACGAATGGGGTTCGTTTGGTAGCAGTGATAATGACAAGATGGTGTATTTGACTTTTTAGGGTCAATTATTAATGGAAGCTGGAATTTGCAGGGGTTCGTGGCATCCGGGATTGCATTCGCTGTTCAAATATGGTGTATAGACAGGGGAGGCCCGGTGTTCGTGGCTGTGTATCAGCCTGTTCAGACGTTAGTTGTCGCTATTATGGCTTCCATCGCTCTGGGTGAACAGTTTTACTTGGGAGGGTACGGACACCTAATTGCATTTCTCTAAATCTTAATGGATCCCACAATAAATCTAAATCAATTTTAATATATATTCTAACTAAATGAAATTAATTGGATGTACAGGATCATTGGTGCAGTATTGATCATAGCTGGGTTGTACTTAGTCCTATGGGGAAAGAGTGCAGAACAAAAGTTTGTCAAACAAACGGCTATCATTCCATCAACAAATGGGGAGCTTGGAAACAACAGGACAACAAACCCCACCAAATCATCGCTTGCACAGCCACTACTAAACTCAACTGCTGAAGATGTATGAGTTTTCAAGGACGGAAAAGTCCTCAAACTTTAATACTATAATAAGTTAATAACTAATTGTAAAACAAACGTGTGAGTTTTGTGTGTATTATTAGCGCAGTAGTGTCGTATAATTTTATCTTTTTTGTTTGTTTGATTTCTCACTTGCTTTGGTCATTAAGAAAGAAAAGTAAAAGAGAGGAATTTAAGCATTTGATCTTGCAAATATACGATAATAAAAGAGAGCTAAAAGCTGAATTTAACTCATCGTTCCACTTTGCTTAGTCTGATTAAGGTGGTGTTCAATCTTGTTTAGATGCCATTTAAATCCGAATGGAGTGAGTTTTCCTAAGGCTTATGCTAATCCAAATTACTCCGTAAAACACAAATAGGTGGGAAGACTTCTTTTTTCGGTTGCTACATATGTGCGCCAGTGGTGCGAATTTAAGAAGCATGACAATCAATACATGTAGAAAGTGACCGAGAACAAATCCATTTGACAGGATCACAAAGGATATGATTTGCACCACCCAAGAAAAGCATCACTTGAGTCGTATTACGAAGTATCTTTGGCTGGTAGGCTAGGGCTGAACTCATTCGGCTTGATCCGGTTTTCGACTGAATTGGAAGCGGAATCATCGGAAATTGATTTCGGCTTAGAACGGGGTTGAGTTGGTCCTATTTTTGAACGACGTGTGGCATCTGCAAGATAGGTTGTCTTGTGAGGTAGTGTTTGATGTGCTGAAAGGCTTCTTCGCACTCTCTGCTCCACTTGGACATCGTATTCTTTTACAGGATTTTAAAGAATGGTTTTCGCTTCTCTGGAACCTCACAGTGAATCTATTTAGGGATGCTAGTCTTTCCTTTAATTGCTGAGTTTCCTTTTACATCGTGGGGAGCTGCATGTCCATAATAGTTTTAAACTTGTTTTGGATCTAATTTCCTCGTGACGGTCTGATTAAAAAAAAAAATCTTTTGGTAATTCTGACGGTACATTTTTCTGGGTTAAACTTGTAATTCATGTTCCCTTACTGTGTTAAAGATTGTTTCCAATAAGTTAGCTAAGCGATTTTAAGCTTTCTTGCTTTCGCTATCATGTCAACGACGTAAATTTCTAGTATAGATCCAAACCATTGTGCATTGTCCACGCCATGCATTGGTAGTGTGCTTCGGTATTCTTTAGACCAAACTACATCACTTGGAAGCAATACAACCCCCTTGGTGTAAAGAATGTGGTTTTATCCTAGTCATCTTTTTGCATCAATATCTGGTTGTACTCTGAGTATGCGTCTATACGGGAGAGTAGCTTATGTCCCGCAATACCATAATTGGTTGATATCCAGCAAAGGGTAGTTATCTTTAGGGTGGGCTTTATTGAAGTCCATGTATAGTATATGCATATCCGCAAATTTCTCGTTTCTGTGGTACGATTACCGTGTTTGTTATGTATATACTCTTGTTAGTTGACTTACTATTATGAAACCGACTTTCTCCCATCGTTTTATCTATTCCTTCAACAGTTTTTGGTAGTGGGGTGCCATCTTTCTCTAGTTCCAATGTCTGGCTTAGAGTCTGGTTGAACTTCCAATTTGTGGTAGACAATATCTAGCTTGATGCTTGGCATATCCCTTAAGCTCCATGCGAACAGATTTGCATAGTTCCGCAGTAGCCATATAACGTGTTCTCTCTTTTTTTATCTAGCATGGTGACAATCTGCAGTATGTTTGGTTGATCCTGAGTAAATACATCAATTTGTGTAGTGTGTTCAGTTATCATAAAATTTGGTTGACGCTCGCCGTCCCTGCAAAATTTTATTAGTTGAGGTCCTTTGTCACATGATTAGTGGCGTCATGTTCGTCCTGGTGTTTTATATTGTTCGTCGCTTCCTCGCCTGCATCTTCTATGTCTATTTCTGTTGAAGGAGTATCTGCAAATAAAACAGATTTTATGGTATTATTTCGGTTGCAGCACCTTCCAACATTTTGCTTTCATTTTATTTTACCATTCCATCCTACGTGGATAAATTTTGGTGTAACGCTGATTGTAGTGTAACACCCCATATATTCTGGAACCAAGAATGACTCTCATTTTAGTTACTAACCTCAAACTGAATGATGATGTCTTCGTTGTCTTTGATACGTTTTCAGGTCTTCATGAGTAAATAGATCAAGTCTCAATGTTTCTATGTTCATAGTCTAATTAACCTAACGAAGTTGACTTTAGTAATTCATTCAAGCGACTCAAATTTTGGAACTAAACTTGGCATACCAACGCTTGTTGTTCAACCGAGCAATGCTCTAACACTTTCGGTAATCATAAACTTGACTGATCAGATCAAGGAGTTTCAGATTTGTTATATCTTTGTGATTTTGGTATTGTAAATCTGAACGGAAAATGCTTGACTTTGAATTAAATCATACCATATCTTTTGGTATTGTGATTGGATTAGAGAATGGTTAGCAAACAATTATTGATTCTTTGGTGTTTGTAATACGTTCCAAAGGAATTAGAAGCAGGAAATCTTTACATGGTAAGGTAACATTTGACAGTGGATTTTATGAGGTGATTTACGTGCATTGTCCAGATTGGTTGTAGGCGTGGGGAAACTGATCAACTAGGGGTAGTTTATTCGGTATCAACTTTACAAAGTTGTTGTAATCAATTTGTATAGCAACTTAATTATGAGGGTATTCAAAACAGGACTAGGTCCCCGGGTTTTTCTTCCATGCAGATTCCTCGTTTACAAAATCTCATGTGTCGTGTGATTTACTTTATCTTTCCGCATTATAATTGTTATAGTTATAATTAAATTAAATACACTTGTACTTTAATAAAATTTCTTGGATGGATCCCACAATATATACCGTAAGTGGTCTTGTAAAATATATCCAATATAACCTTTTTGAAGTAATCTTTCACTTTTATTATATAAGGTTTGTATGATCTGGGTTATTGCAAAAGAATTGGTGGTGTACTCGGTACCATTTATCTTTCCAAATGGAATCATAACAGGCAAACAGAAAAAGATCTAAAAAGTTATGTTTGGTGCGAATTAACCTGTAAGATATGAATTCGAGTTCGTCTGAATCGTGATCAGTTGAAGTACCACCAAAAGTTGATGGAATCAATTATTTCTGGTGGAAGACAAGAACGAAGGATTTGTTGAATCCCTCGTTTCCAAGAAATTTTGGAAAGATGATAGAGACCATATGTATCCCTAAGTCATTTCGTCAGAATCCCTAATCAACAGTCCAAAAGGTCAGGATAAAAGTGATTCCTCTTATAGAGAATCTAATCTGGCATACCAAGCGCCTAAAATGGTAGAACCCTATTACATTCAGACACTCTACGAGAACATGGTGAAACATGTTTTGGGATATAATCACAAATCTGCAACAAAAACTGATATCTTCAATTTTGCAGATCTAGTAAAAAATTGTAGTATCTCGAAGAATGTTCTTATTTATTCAATACATAGTTCTTGTGAATATATGAAGGTTAAGAGATAATTTTTTAAGAATGATGGTGACAAAATTGTCTCAAACCATACAAAGCTAACAATCATTTTATATGACATCAATGGATTAGTATTTTATGATATGGGAAAATATACATTTTCACCGAAAGGGAAACAAGAAACTCATAAAGTTCTTTGTAAAAATTCAGTAAAGGAACGATGCTACAAAAATGGAATAAAAAGTATCTCTAAACTATTATTCAATTAATTGGTTGAATAACCCTTGAAATAAAATTTATAGGTCTAAAAGAAAAGTAAAATAAGATATTTTTCTAATATCCATGGATTTATAAGATACTTTTTAAATATCATAATCAGATATTTTATCCAAACTTTATCAACTACTATAACTAATTTTTACAATGGTTGACTAAACTACCATCTCTTTATTATCTAGATTTTATTCCACCTATTAAAAACTTCTCTTTATACGGTCAGTCAGGACATTTAGTCTGTGCTAAATACTAAATACGACCATCACATATTCTAATATGCTTTAAAAAAATAATAATTATATGTTCCAATCTTGTGATATTAAATGGGGTATTCTTCAATTAATCAGGAGAATTTTGTTTATCCCATATGATCCTCTCAGTTGATATTAGATGAGGTCTTTTTAACTCCAATATATTTTAACCAATAGGAACCGTTGATTTTATACTGTTTGACATAGTTAGAGAGATAGACGGAGTTGTAGTAATATAGTTAAAAAGGAAAAAAAAATAAACTTTGTAGTCTGTACCAAGAAGCTAATGATAAGTTAGTGCTTTTCTCGTTTTTTTTGTTTGAATTTAGTTTGTAAAGATAACTCGTAGTCTGGTAATACTCTGCCTTATAGATGTCACAAGTAGTAAAGTAGATATGACCACAAGAATGTGTTGAAATAAATTAGTGTTTTTTTGTGGTTAAAGATTATAATAGTGGTGGTGGTGTATTTATTTGGTTTTAAACTAGGATGAATCTAGGTACATCTTGCTTTAAATTAGAATGAACCAAGATTTATCTAGAATGAAACAAGTTTTAGCTAGGATGAATCCTACATATTCTAACAAAATCAAACAACCATTTGGGAATCATATTCCTTTATAAATTAAACTAGTTTCATCCTGCATATTTTTGTAAAAAAAAAATTTCTTCACGATGTATCTTGTTTCATCCTGCTTATTCTGACAAAGAAAATATTTTTGTCAGGATTTATCTGGTTTCATCCAGCATATTAAATATGTATTTGTTTTATGATGAAACTGGTTGCATCCTAGATATTTTTTAAATATTTTTTGTTTTCTTAGTTTAAGCCAGGATGCATCCAATTTCATCCTAGCTATTTTTTGAATAATATTTTCTATTTTAGTTTAAGCCAGGATGTAACCAGTTTCATCCTAGCTATTTTTTTTTTGAAAAAAATATTTTTGAATTTACTACCTGTTGGATCTGCAACAATGTAAATAACACTAAACAGAGAAAATTGTTAATGTTAGAAAATCACTGAAATGATATACACTCTGAAGTTGATGCACACACAAGGACAGAGCCATCTGCTCAGCAAATTGTCCTTAACACAATAGTCCTCGGGTACTCCTCAATAATAAGAGATGTTATACCCCAACAGAGGAGATGTGTCCAGGATAGAACTGCCCGTTATAATTAGTATAAGCACAATAATAATCGTCCGCAAGCACCGCAAGCGCGCAAGCTCGCGAGCCGCAAGCCGCAACCGCAAGCGTGCGTGCTTCGGTGCAAAGCAACGTACATGTGTGAAAAGTATGTTTGTTCTAGCTAGCTCATTGCCTTAGTCCTTCTCCAACAACAAAAGCTTCTAAACCCTAAGGGCCCTCCCTTAGTTGCAATTTTTGTGGTAATAAAGAGAGGACTCATCTCTAGTCTCTCCAATGTGGGACTAAAGGTTCTTCATTCACAATAGTGAAAAATGAGCTAGTGTCCTTTAGTGACTTCTAGGTCCTCAAGACCAAAATTCATTTTAAAGTTCGTTTTTCTCCAACAATCCCCCACATGAATGAAAACCAGATTAAACAATCAGAAATCGAGAAATACCTCTTAGGCAATAGGTGTCCATAAGGTCTTGAATCTTTGCTTAGTGAGAAATTACCGGAATTACTTGATGGACAGTGAAAGCGATGTCTTGAACAACCATCGTTTGGTGTAGTTCATCAATAAATTCCACGCGTGATATCTCTCTAGGTGCGGTTAAGTTCATGTCGTTGTGTCCATTTTGGCCCTGGACGTATCCCGTTTCTCAGAATGCTCTAGAGAATCATCTCAGTTCTCATAGGAAGCGGCCCACTTCCTCATTCAGATATGTGAGTTCTATCAAGAGTGTTTACTGCTACACCCCACTTCAATCTTAAATTGAAACTGTAGAACTCATGAAGACTTAATAAAAAGTCATCCTCACATGCAGTCACACTATCACGTCTACACCATAGGGAAAGGACAGAGAATAAAATTCTCTGATAATGTTTCCTTTAACCCACCAAAATTAGTTGTCTCATTCGAAACCTTGATCTTGGGATCTCCAGTGAGAAAGGTTGAGTATTCTTCATGGCAAGTTTATTTGATGAGCTTAATCCCCATCCCCATCAATTTATTACTAACTATCTCCTTGGACAAACCTTTCGTCAAAGGGTCCGCGATATTCTCCTTAGACCTCACAAAGTCAACAGAAATAACGCCAGTTGAGATTAGTTGTTTTAGGGAATTGTGTGTTCTACGAATGTGTATAGACTTCCCATTATAGTTGCTGTTTTTAGCATTAGCTATTGCATCTTGACTATCACAATGTATAAATATAGCTGGCACAGGCCTATGCCAAAGAGGAATGTCTTCTAAAAAGCATCTTAGCCAAGCGCCTTCCTCTCCTGCTTTATCTAACGCAATAAACTCTGATTCCATGAAGGATCGAGCTATACATGTCTGTTTGGAACTCTTCCAAGATACAGACCCGCAAGCTAGAATGAAAACATATCCACTCTTAGACTTAGACTCCTCTTAGTCCGATATCCAGTTTGCGTCACAAAATCCTTCTAGGATCGCAGGGTATCTCTCATAACTTATACAAAAGTTCAAAGTGTACTTTAAGTACCTTAACACTCTAATAAGTGCATCCCAATGCTCTTGTCCTGGATTACATGTATACCTACTCAACCTACTCACAGCATAAGCAACGTCTAGCCTCGTACAGTTCATTAAATACATCAGACTTCCTATAACACGTGAATATTCAAGTTGTGAAACTCCGTTACCCTTATTCTTTTTGAGTCTACAACAAGGATCATAAGGAGTACAAACAGGTTTACAATCAAACTGGTTATATTTTCTAAGCACAGATTCAACATAATGAGACTGACTAAGACTATATCCATTAGAATTTCTTCTAATCTTCATCCCTAAGATCACATCAGCGGGGCCTAAGTATTTCATGTCGAAGTTCTCATTTAGCATGCTCTTTGTGGAATTAATTACATCCATGTTTGTACCAAGTATAAGCATATCATCAACATACAAGCATACAATCACACAGGCATCATTCACAAGTTTAGTATAAACACACTTGTTAGATTTATTAATTTTAAAACCACTAGAAATCATTACATGATCAAATTTTTCATGCCACTGTTAAGGTGCTTGTTTCAAACCATATAAAGATTTTTTTAGTTTACAAACTTTTTTTTCACAACCTTTCATTACAAAGCCCTCAGGTTGGTCCATATAAATTTCTTCATCTAATTCACCATTTAGAAAAGCTGCTTTTACATCCATTTGATGTATCTCTAAGTTATGAATGGAAGCAATGGCAATTAGCATCCTAATGGAAGTAATTCTCGTAACAGGTAAATAAGTATCAAAGAAATCTACACCTTCTTTTTGTTTATAGCCTTTAGCTACTAATCTAGCTTTGTATTTTTCCACAGTTCCATCTACCTTGCGTTTTCTTTTGAAGATCCATTTACAACCTATGGGTTTACACCCTAGAGGTAAATCTACATTCTCCCAAGTATCATTTTGTATAATGGAATCCATTTCACTAATGGTAGCTTCTTTCCACCATGGAGCTTCAGAAGAAGTCATGGCTTATCTATAAGTCTGTGGATAAGTCTCAGCTAGGCATGTTATGAAGTCTGGACCAAAAGATTTTTCTGTTCTAAGTCTTTTACCTCTTCTAGGCTCAAATTCATCTTCCTCTACAGGTAATTTCTGACTAGTAGAAGGGATATCTAGGAGATCAACACAAATCATGCGAGATTCATATTTCAAAGGATTTTTTTTTCAAAGAACACAACATCCCTAGATTCCATAATAGTATTCATACTAATTTCAGATATTTCAGAACTCACAACCATAAATCTATATGCAGTAGTATGATCAGGATACCCTATGAAGACACAGTAACCGGTTTTGGTTCCTATCTTGGTTCTCTTAGGTGGAGGAATGGCACCTTATCCAAACACCTCCACACTTTAAAGTATGCATAAGAAGGTTGTCTACCTTCCCATAAATCATATGGAGTTTTCTGATCCTTTAAAGGGTACTCTGTTCAAGACATAGCAAGATGAGAGGACGGCCTCCCCCCACAAGTTTGCAGGTAGTCCTGAACTAATTAACATTGCATTCATCATCTCCTTAAGGGTTCGGTTTTTCCGTTCAGGCACACCATTAGATTGTGGTGAATAAGGAGGGGTTACTTCATGTATAATGCCGTGTTCTATGTAAAAATCTCCTATAGGAATTACATACTCACCACCATGGTCAGACCTAATAGTTTTGATGTTAGCACTCATTTGGTTTTCAACTTCTAGTTTATTTGAACTGAATCTTCTCTTCAATTAACATCCTCTGTTCTTCTTCTCTGCCATTCTCTGTTCCTCTTCAATTCTTGACTGAATCTCGACCAAAACCAAACAATGAAATCCATCTTCTTATCTCTGTTTCTCAAGTTGGCTGCACCCATAACTCCCATCTTTTGTTTAATCTCCGAAACTATTATTTTCGATAGACAACAACCCATTCTTCAATTTCTTCTTCCAATTCTTTTCTCTTGAAACTGTTAAAGAAAAACAGATCCCATTTTCTTTAGTTCAACAGCGAACACAGATATTCTTTATAGGTGTTCTTTTCATAAGCTTCTTCATTCGAACTGAACCCTTGACACACAATCATCTCAAACTTCTTTTCATAAACTAGTCGATGGAAACTCTTTCTGCTTTTTGAAAACACGACCTAGCTAGATTTATGTTATATGGAAGAAGTGGTGCTGGCAGCCTTAGCAAGAATTATGTCCAAGTTAAATCGGCTGCCCTTAGTAATCAGCTGGGTAAATACGGCTTCCCTCAGTAATTCTCTATTTTGGACAGTTTGAACCTTGTGGGATTGTTAGTGCTTATATCCATCAACACCTAAAGTCTCCCAGCAATGAATTGAGTTTCTTTTTCCCTTCTTTTACGTCTCATGACTCTGAATTACCTAAAATCTCAAAAAAAACGTAAAATACGAAATGTACAAAAAAATAGCAAAAAAACCATAACCAATTGATTAACAATTAAGGTGTTTAAAAAACCTATCAGTGGTGCATAAGCAATAACCATGACACTAGCAAGTGCCATCCTTAGCAAACCCTAGCCGCGTTCCCAACACCAATGAGTAGCACACACATATGCTAAAAGGCCAGCAAAAGCCAACAAAGTCAACAACCAACAAGCTAACGGCTAATAAGTTAGCAGCAGCGCTAACATCGGCGCTAGCAGCAGCGCTTGGCTAGCACTAGCGCTAGCGTTAGCAACAACGCTTGGCTAGCACCAGCGTTAGCGCTGTCAGCAACTAGCCTTTCTAGTAGCACTGTCCTTTCCTCCTTTTCTTACCTTTGTGCGATTCTCCACTCTTGTTTGCACAAGCACCATCTTCACTTGCCCGTGCTAGAACAACTTACATGTTCCAAACATGCCACAAATACGCTCTTACCATGATTGGAACAAACTCATTACAATCTCACATGCTTTGAGTCCATGACTCCACTAACTCCTACGAGAAATCAAAACAGTTACATGGGGGAATTCTTCATGGGGTTTTGGTCTAGCGGTTACAGCAACATACGCCATGGCAACACCCCATGATAAGAAAGTTACAAAGTAGTGGTAAGGCTGAAGCAGTTAATAGAGTAATGGAGTAATGGTTTCCCAAAAATTCCAAGGAGTTTATACCATTATCCCCACGACTTCCACCTCTCCATCTCTTTACTACCTTCGCTACTTACAAGGAAATCGTATGTTCCCAAACTATTATAAATAAACTACTTAGCCATTCAGGAAAGGAGAAGAAGCTTACCATTCTTTAGAAGCTATGTTATTCTCAATAGTTCTACAACTCTACACACAATTCATCACACTTATTTCCTTCAACTGTTTTTGCTTCCCTCCCCTAAGATCAACCCATTTTCTCTCCTTATGACCGAAGCAAGACGAAACGGCTATTATCTTAGTTTAGCTTTGTCTTGTACGATTTTGATTTCCAATATAAAGAAAGTACTTCAACTGTATTGTTTTTCCTAGAAGTAATTTTTAGGTACTAACAATATCCCCTTTAACAACATAAAAAAGAGGTTTTGAAAACTTAGACTCAACACAGATTTCACATCTTTTGATTGAATCTATATTAAATTTGGGTAGTAATTCCATGTTCATTAATTTCCTTAATGAATCATAATTAACATGACCCAGTTTTTCATTCCAAGTAGAATAAGTCTCAACGATATAAGTAGAAGATTTAACTTTATTCATCTTAGGTATTACAGTCATTATATTAGCTTTAAATAGGCCAGAGGTTATATAACCCTTGCCAACATACACATCACTCTTAGAGAGTACAAAATTATTTTTTAAAAATACAATCTTAAAGCCATTCTTTACAAGAATGGAACCATAAATTAAGTTCTTGTGAATATCAGGAACATACAACACATTTTTAAAAGTCACTTATTTGCATGATGTGAGCTTCAAGATCACTTTTCCTTGCCTACAACTTTTGACGTTGTTGCATTACCCATGTATAATGGCTCACTATTTTCTACTTCTTCAAAGGCATAAAACATACTTTGATCAGTACATACATGACGAGTGGCACCATTATCCACCCACCATTCATTAGTGTTGTTCACCATGTTTTCTTCAGAAACAACAGGACATCTATACTTACCTTTAGAACCAGACCCGAGGTCCAAATTCTGAAATTTTTGAGTAATCATGGCAACCAAGTTCAGTTCTGGTTCATCTTTGACAATAGACGCTTCAGACTTGTCCTTGTTGTTGTTGTTGGCCTTTTCATTCTTTGAATGACATTCTCTAGCGTAATGTCCCATTTTGCCACACTTGTAGCATTCCCCATCAAATTTTATTTTCTTCGACTTGCTCTTGTCCTTGCGAGAACCATTTTTTTTACGCTTGTTTTTGGTTCCACTATTTCCCTCTTCAACCATGTTGACTTGGGATTTTTCAGAATTTTTCTCATTCTTCTTCTCACATTTCCTACTTTCCTCTTCCACTACCAATTTGAAGATCAAATTTTCTAGCGTCATCTCCTTGGTTTTATGCTTAAGATAATTCTTAAAGTCTAGCCAAAGTAGAGGCAACTTTTCTATCAACGCAGCAACTTGAAAGGATTCACTAATAATCATCAATTCTGCCTTGTTCAACTCATGCATGATGATTTGAAATTCTTGTACTTGTGCCTTGACATATTTGGAATTTATCATTTTAAAGTCCAAGAATTTTACAACGATGAATTTCTTCACCCCTACAAAATTTGTCTTGTATTTATTGTCAAGTGACTCCTATACTTCCTTTGCAGTTTCAAGTGGTTGATAAACACTATAAAGAGAATCCCCAAGGCAGTTAAGAATATAATTCTTGCATAGGAAATCAGAGTGTTTCCATGCTTCATAGACACTTGATGTAGGTTCTCTTTCTTCTTTGTTTTCGGAGGATCTTCAGTCAATTAAGAGGCCAAACCCAAAGTTATCAAATAAGAAAACATCTTTGCCTGTCGTCGCTTGAAATCCAACCCAGTGAATTTCTCTGGTTTTTTAGCATGAGGGTGCGATGCAGATGCAACCTTAGAGGGACCAACAATATTGTTGGAACCATTTCCAGTGCTTTGGTTTTCTGTTCTTTGCGTCATTGTCTGAAACAGAACAACCCAATCCGTAAACAAAATTATAAAGAATTAAATGTCTTAAGATTGTTGTAAATCTTGTTACCGATTCACCAAATACGATACAAATCGTATTATCAATTTACCAAATCACTGATTCTAAATTAAGATTAGTAAATCGCACTTCTTTACAAAAATTGTAAAGATAATCTTTAAAACAAAAATTAAAGAAGATGAGAAGAAGAAGAAGAATAATTGAAAAAATAATGCATATTGAGGCGAGTAATCTCTTTACTTAAGACATTTAATGCCCTTCCCTAGATGTTGATACAAATTATGGCATATGTCTCAAGCATTCAACAATACCTTTGGTGTTCTTCAACAACACTTCGATGAACGCAAAACAACAAACGTAGATTAATATAGCACAAAATTTCTTTTACAAACTCTTAAAATCTCAATAGAAAATTACCCTAAATATATTTGTGTCTCAAACTCAACAGAAAGATGAGTTTATATAGTTTTTGAAACAACACCTTTGATGACGGTTGGTAACAGTTGCAACTGTTACAACTATTGATATTCAAACGTTATGACTGTTCGCAACACTCACGACAGTTTCTAACAAACTGTCATCAATCCAAATGGATGTGACTGTTCCCAACAGTCACTTCGCAACAGTTTCTAATAAACTGTCATTAATTTAAATGGATGCAATTGTTCTGAATAGTCACTTGCAACGGTTAGAAACTGTTGCCAGTTTCAAACGGTACACAATTGTTCCTTAATAATTACTTGCAACGATTAGAAACCGTTGCCAATTTCAAAAGGTTAAATCTTGACCGTTAGATTCCATCTCTTAGATATGGATTAATTAGTTTTGTTAGATCATAACTTACCATATTAGATGTAATCTCGACCGTCCATTTGATTTCCCTTATGATTCAACTTAACACAATTGTCATTCATATTGTACATGGGCTTGGGTGGCCATCCCAATCCCAATTTCCAACAAAATCTCAGATTTGAAACTTTGCAAAGATATCGTTGAACTTCAGACGTGATAGAATTTTGACAAGTGGATTTACCGGTATGCAAATGATGAAGGAGGTAACTGTGAACAGTTGTAGATGATGCTAAGTAATAAAAACAATTATTTGGATGATATGGTCTACTATCCAATAAAAATTTTGTAGTCTCATTTTATTTCACGTTTCTAACTGACCGATCTAAATCAAAGAACATTCGAACAAGATTATGAGCAATTTGGCACAATATAATTTGAGGGTATAATACAGTCAAAGGGAATAATCAATGGTTATATTTGAAAGTTAGGTGTTTGGTGCACATCTAATACATAACATAGTAATTACATGTAATTCTTACTATCTCCATAGAGCTACATTGAATATTCACCTTTTGAGTTATATTGAATGCGGCCTTGTATTACATTCTCTAATGTATCGTTGGAAAATTTTGAATGTTTATTTTTTTCACCTAATCATTTTTATTACCATATGATTATTTTTTAAATAATTTTTTGACCAGTAAATGTTTATTTTATTTATTATCATTATTTTTTGTTTTTTATTTAATTGTTTTTTTTATTTTTATTATTGTAAAAAAGAATCATTTTACATTTTCTTTTTTTTTTAAATTATTTTTTCTTAAAATAGAATTTAAGTATTATTTTTTTATATATAATTTTTTTATCTTTTTTTAATTGATTTTAAAATTGGAATGCTATCTTTAAATTACATCCATTTTATATCCATTATAAATATTGAACTACGTTTAGTTCAAATGTATGACATTATAAGTACATGTAATAGGCGATACCATGCACAACTAATATTGGCATGCCAAACAAATCTTAAGTGAGTAGCCAGTAAGCATTCTTGAATCTGGCCAAGGAGATACGGAAATATTAGTAACTCTAAAGATAAAAGAAAAAAAAACTACGTAGAGAGGAATTTCACTGATAGTAGTGAATGGGAGATAAGATAAAAAGGCACAAAAAAATTAACGAAAAGTCTTTTAAGTTTTTGAGTTAAAGGAAAGAAATTATATATATTAGAAAAAAAAAACTTAACGGATATCGGGTAATTATTCAATAGGATACATGTTATGCCATATTCGTTTCGTTTAGAGAGAAATATATGATAAGGTATCCATATATCTGGTATCTGATATCCCGAATTTTGGATAATATCCTAACTTTTCGATAGAGATTCGGTCGGATAACGGAAATTTGGTTATCCATTGAGTTCCCTACCCTTCACCATTAGACTTGTTTTTCCAAGATTTATTCCATGTGATGAGGTGACAACCAAATTAGGTAATGGAAGATTTTCACCATAACGATGATGGACGATTTATTATCCTTGATTCGTTATAGATAAAATAAAACTGATTGATGCCTCACTAAGAGACCTAAAATCAGTGTGTCTTAGTAATGGCTAGGAACCAATGGTTTGGCATAATCTCATTTCTACTGATCCAATGGTTTGGCATAATCTTTGATCTTATTCATCAGTAATAAATTCAGTAACCACTTTTATGATTTGTAAGCTTTTATCTTTCTGAAAAAGCGAGTGTACCGAGCACCACCAACTTTTCAAGAAACAACTTATAAAGGAAAAATCTTTGTAACCTTATGGTGAAGAGAAGACCAAGGAAAACAAAGGTACTAAATACTTATCATTTACTTTAATTATGAAGAATGGACAATATAATGCGGAATAAAAGTAAAAGGAAAGAACATAAATTTTGTAAATTAGGAAACTACTTACCAGTAGAAAAACCTCGTGACCTAGTCTAGAACAGATACTCTCCAAATAAAGAGATTACAGTTGACTTCTTCGTTTACCCACTGAAACTCAACGAATACCATTGCATTTACCTTGTTTTAACAGCACCCTTGTGCCTAAATACTATTACAAGGAAACATACCGAGTCACCTTATATGTGTTCGTTCTTACATAGGTGTCGTACCCAATTTGGTTGATAACAATTCAATACCACTAACCTCTAATCATATCTATTTATCCAACCATATTTTTTCTAGCCTCCAAGTGTCTTTTCGCCCAACCATGTTGCTTCTAGCCTCCAAGCATCTCTCTGTATAACCAGAATGTTTGTAACCCCAATCCCTAGATTTTTACCAAAATATTGGATTATCCCTAGGTACACTTGGGTTCACCTGTGTAATGGAATTGCTAAGAAGTCTAAATAAAATCTCTTACGCTTGATATCTATGGTAAAACTTCTTGATTACCATCTTCTCTAATGGTGATCTTATACATTCAAGTTGAAACCTGAATAAAGGTATTGACTTAGTGAATCAAAACTCAGTAGGTGCCAAAGTAAATCCTTGGATCTTGATCTCAATCCTTCAATGACTGACACATGGTATCAGGATTGTGGAATTTTCTCTCAATATTGCATGTGATGAGTGTCGTAGGTACAACAAATTAGTGATATTAATACCACTCAATTAACAAGTAATATAATGGAAGTCAAGTTCGTTCCCATAAAGAGGAAGGAGTGTTAGTTGTAAAAAATTTCATAAAGTAGGGTTTTTGTAAAAGGTTTAAAAGAAAATAAACAAAGCAATTGAAAGTTGATTTGTAAGAAATTGAGAGAGGTTTGCTCTAGGAATTCTTATATGTTACTAGACCTTCATCAAGTTATTATACTTATCAATTCGTTATTAATCACAGATTATCACCAACCATAGAATAATATCTAGATCAATGTTTTCCCCTAAATTCCTTATATCACTGAATACGGAAGCTCTCAAATACCATATTTTATTCGTCTACCACTAGTGGTAGCTCATTCTAGATGTAATTTGGTTGAATGCTTTATATTTTGTGATTTTTAGGTTGATCCTAGTAGTTACACTCTTAGCTCAAGGTCCACTTAATTGTGTTTTTTATACACAAAATTGCTTCACAGAATCCCACTACAAGGTCTCGTGTTTTCTACTTGTGTAAGGGTTATTACACTATTACTTATGTTCTAACTCTTTACTAGCATTATATTGATCAATAAATCAATTTAGTTGTCCATCTAAAAAATATATCAATCAAGCATATGCATTCATATTGGCATAAACAAACGATAATCATGTAAAGAACTCAAAGTATATTCAAATTGTAACTGAATTCATGTCTAGAACTTAGAATCAATCCTTAATCACTTAGGTATTTAGATATACATGGATGCATAAGCATCCATGATATAGATAAGACAAAACTAGAAAATGTTATAGCACTGTTCGGTTGAACCCACCAAGCGTTGGTATGTTAAGTTTGGTTGTCAAATTAGTTCCGAAACTCAGTCGCTTGAATTGGTTACTAAATTTAACTTTGTTAGGTTAGACTTAGGACATAAAAATGTTGATTCAACATCTAATTACTCATTGAAGAGTTGAAGATGTATTGATGACAAACGAAGACATCATCTTTCAAATTGAGGTTAATAGTTGTTGACTTTGACTAACTCCATTTTTATCAAGCTCTTTTAGTCGTACTAGTTGAAAACATAACATGCGAAGTTTTTTTATATGGATTTAGTTGTTTAAATTACTTGATCATTCATATAACTTAACTGTCAAATGAAGAAAATATATTGGTTGTTTCTACAGCTTATTGTATTGGTACGTAATATAGTCTATTATAATTTCGTTGTTTCATCAGAACACTAATATGACTCTTGTCATGAATTAGTGTTGAACTTTTGGAAACTAGATTTATGTAACTAGTGGTGAATCCTGATTTGGGAATCGTGATAGAGAAACTCTTTTATTTGGCATAGTTTAAGTTTATTTTGGATGTAATTCAGTTCGATGTAAAGTAGGATCCCAGGACTGATCCCATTCCAGGACCGATCCTAGACTTGTGATTTTGAAATCTGTATCTTAATTTCATATCTTTAAGATTTCAAAAGTTGGACAAGTCTGAATAGGAAAGTTTTATGTCAAGAAATATTGAACACGTATTTAACTCATAATATTTTATAGTTCATATTTATTCTTTTGATAACTCAATGCTAAGATCCTAATTAATATTTAGAAACATTTCGAATCCAATTTTAGAATCGATGTCTATCTGTTTTCTTTTCCCAGAATTATGCATATAAATAGTTTTCTAATTTAGCCAAGTACATATTAGTTGTCATACTAGTAGGATTTCTCATATATTAGTTGGAAATATATTTTTAGAGTTTATTACAACATTTTGTGTTAATAATATCGAAACTTTAACAGACTCTGTTATATGAGACAAATCATTAGTGGAATCAAGTGCAGGTTGTTACTATTGAAAATTAAGAATATTGAAGACTTTGAAAACTTGAAGTTATTTTGTATTTCTAATCTTGGTATGATTATCCACATGACTTGATTGTCTGGGACAAACAAGTTGTATATTTTTTTATAAATGTAAATCTTGTAGAGATCGACAAGTTATTTGCTTTTCAAATCTAACTTGTGGAATCAAGATTGATTATTTCGATAATCAATATCTAGGTGGGAGTTTCGGATCTATCATATCTTGTTATCTTGGTATCTTAGATCTAAATGGAAGATCCTTGACTAGGAATTTATCATATAATATCTTGTGTATTTGTGATTGGATTTGAGTGGTTAGCAAATAGTTCGATTCATTGTTATTTATAAGACGTCCTAAAAGAATTGAGTTGCAGAATTCTTTACAAGGGTAAAACAACACTTAGCGGTGGATTTTGTAAGGTAATTCAAGTGTGTTGACCATATTGGTTGTAGGCACAAGAATACTGAGGAAAATGAGTAACTAGGGATAGTTTATTCGTTCTCAACTGCACGAAGTTGTGGTAGTCAATTTATGTATCGGCTTAATTCTAAGAATATTCAAAACTGGACTAGGTCCCAGGATTTTTTTGCCAGACAGTTTTCCTCGTTAAAATTATATTATGTGTCGTATCTTTACTTTACTTTCCGTATTATAATTGTTATATTATAATTAAAGTAATTGCACTAGTACTTTTATAACATTTTGGATCGATCCCATAATCAATTCCTTTATTGGATTGGTAGATTGTTTCCAAGATAACTTTGTTAAAATAATCTTAAGTCGTTAACTTCGATAAGATTATACAAGTTCTGTTTGATATGGGTTATTACAAGAAATTAGTGGTGTACTCGGTAACCTCGTGCGTTTAAAAAAGAAATCATTACGATGATGAAACCGCTTCGAAACCCTAGTTTTTCTCTCTGTATTGTGATTTCCTCCAAGAATTGCAAAATGAGGTAAACGGTGTCTTCTTAGGATTATAGAAGTATTCTTCTATAGTACTCACGAAATCTAAGTGTTTTAGGGTGAAAAATAAATGTTCTGAGAATAGTACTTTCTGTAGATTAGAGAGAATAAAATCGTACAATACTAGCTTAAACGAATAAATGGTCGTTCACGTCTTGCTTTTTCACAAAGGTGGAGATGATGGGTAGATCTTAGGGGAAGGAAGCAGAAAAGGTTGAGAAATCACTATGTGATGAAAGTGATGGTGTGTAGTTATTGAACTATACTGAAGACTGGATTTATGACTATAAATTTGATTATATCTAGGATAGATCTCATTCTCATTCGAATAGAAGAAGCCATCTAGTCTTTTAGTGAACACACTGATTTCTCTTAATTCGTGGAAGTTGTGAAGAGATAGAGAAGTGATGATCGTGGAGATTATGGTGGAATCATGACCGCTATATCAGGAAGACTGTATGACCACTACTCCCTCATTCTCTTAACTGCTCCTAATTGTCCCCCTACTTATTACCTTCTCGTCGTGGATGTGTTGTGACATCGCAAATTGCTGTAAACCACCAGACCAACACCCCAATGTGAATCCCCCATATTTGATATCTCATAGAAAATATTAAATTCATGGACTACTACTATTTTGGTTAAGCCAGGACAATAGACTGCTAAATTAGTGAGGCAAATTACTCAGTTCTCTAAGTGGATAAATAGACTGATAAATGTCGAGTCTAATAAAAATATTACGTTTAGTAGTTGTGCACAAGAAATACTTGTGAATAACACAAATTTATAAGTGTTTGGAGTCAAATTTATAGAAGTCATCAAGCATTAGGCCAACACCACAAGTTGGATGGCACTAGCACTAAGCCAGCGCCATAGGATGTGACGCAACGTCCTCAGGGACACTAGCAGATGGCACTTTCGCGCTGGCCTAGTGCCAGCGCCATGGCCAAGACGTGTCCTCATGGATAGGAAAAAGTTGGCTAGCGCCATTAAGAGTCTGTCGATGGCACTAGGCCATCGCCATGGGACATAACCCTTCCCTGAGGCACGACACCATAAAAGTGACACGTCCTCAGAGATGAGGTATCAAAGCTTATTTGTAGATCAAAGCGTGGCTGTTTGTGCGTCCTTGAGAAGCCGTGCTAGGGCAACAACGCTTACTTGAGGAACGGGTCTAGGTTAAACCGGTGAGATGACCATTTGGATGTTATTCCCATTGTGTTTACAGTGATATACTGATGTTGTTGTTTTAGGTTGAAAACAAATGTACGGTAAAATTGTACTTTCAAGTAGGTTCGAAAGATCAAGCTCGAAAAGGACGAGCCTAAACCAAAGATATGGTCGTTCACGTCCTGCTTCGATCAAAAAGGTGGAGAATCTTGGGTAGGTCTTAGGGGAGGGAAACAAAGAATGTTGACAAATATCAGTGTGATAAGTAGTGTGTGAAGAAAAAAGGATTATCTCTGAGATGAATCGCTAATTCTGTATATTAGTTTTTTCTATCTTGTTGTCTTGTGTTTTAAATAGATGAAAACCATCTATTTAAATTTCAAAGAAGACACATTGATTTCTCGTAAGTGGTGGAATTCAGGGAGAGGTGGAGAAGTTATGATTGTGGAGATTGTAATGGAATCGTGTCCGGAAAGAAAGGAAGACTTGTCTGACCACTACTCCACATCCTCTCAACTGCTTTGTAACCGTCCCACTACTTGTTACCTTCTTGTTCTTGGATGTGTTGCAACAACGCACGATTGTCATAGACCTCCAGAACAATACCCCAATGAGAATCTCCCCATGTGTTGTATTTGACATCTCTATTAGTACCTAAAAATTGCACATACGCAAAACAATGTACTGTAGATATATTTTCTTTAGATTCGGAAATCAAAATCATACAGGATAAGCCTGAACCACGAAAGTAGTTGTTCCGTCCTGCTTCGGTCACGAGAAGAGAAGATGGGTTGATCTTAGGGGAGGGAAGCATAGAAAGTTGAGGAAATTGGAGTAGTATTGAATTATGTATTAAGGTGTGAAATATCGAGAATAACAGAGCTTATGAGAATGATCAACTTGTTCTGGTTTTTGAATAGGCTAAGTAACCTATTTATAGTAATTGGGAATACACACTGCTTTCCATGTAAGTAGTGGTGGTAGTGAAGGAGTGGAGAGATTGAGATTCTGGGGATAATGGTATAACCGCCCATTATGTTTGGGAACTTTCTGGAAACCATTACTCCACCATCTCTTCAACAGTCGTAACCGTCACCACTACTTGTAACTTTTCTATCATGGGATGTTTCCACGCCGCATGTTGTTAAACCACCAGATCAAAACCCAAGTATAAGGATGGCGCTAGTGAAGACGCTGGCCTTGACACTAGTGTTGTAGGTCACAACGCTGGCGCTAGCGCTAGTGATAGGGTTTTTAACCTATAGCCGCAATCGCACGACAACTACATAGTAGAAGCGGCAAATACGGGTTTGTCCATGGAGATTGATTATAATATTTCTAATTAATACCCTAATTATGTGCTAAAATAAAAATTTGTTGTTGTTGATTTTAAAAATTAAATTTAAAGAAAACAACTAAGCAACTTGTTTGATTAACAAATAAGAGAAAATTCTAGGGTTTCGGATTCCACTATTTCTGATGGTTGTAAAATTAATTAATTACTACTTTAATTATTACTCTCTAATTACACAAAACAATTTTCGAACCCAATCTCATGTTTTGGAAGATTTATCGTTTTAAAATTCTAATAATACAACTTTCGTTGTTTTGTCAAAAATCTAATTCTCCTTCGCTTATAAAATATCAATAGCCTAAGACTATCCCAAACAATTATTTTGAAGCTTTTTTATAAGAGAAAATTATTAATCGTTGAAAAGCACAAAATAGAGTAATAAATCAAATCATTTAAAACTAATAAATACCCATCAAAAATAGTTTCCTCCTACACCCCAGAGAAGAAATCTAGTCACTCATGGTAATAAGAAAAAGGGTTATTTAACATTCAGTACCCAACAAATGTCCAACACATTGCTTTGGTACCCAACATTTAAAATATTAAGGGCTGGTACCTTGACCCTGCTGACTGTTACATATTCATTTTGACTAAACTATTTTTATATTTTTATACTCCCTCCGTTTCTGGAAAAGTGTTACTATCACTTTTTTCATTTTAGCCTAAAAATAGGCTAATTTGAAAAAGTGATAGTAACTATTTTTCAGAAACGGAGGTAGTAATTTTTATTAAAATAGAAAATCGGTTTTATAAGTTTACCCCGAGCAAATGGAAAAAACTAATCTGATCACTACTCGGTCCCTCCTCATTTCATCTGTGAAATAATCCCATCATTCGTTCCTCCTTCTTTCGTCTTTGAATCGTCAAGCTTATGAATGATGATTAATTTTCATTCTAGACCATCAAGACCACCATCTCTATCAAGTTCATCACCACTACCAAATAATTAGACCCAAACTTATCATTATACCCATAGATCAACAAAAGAACAAAAATCAAACACACTAATGACCACCATCTCTACCAAGATCAGCACCCCCACCAAATAATGAAACCCAATCTTATCCTAATACCCATAGATCAACCAAAGAACAAATTCAGATAAACTAACCAACCAAATCTACAATTGGATCCATCTACGTAATATAAAAACCCAAATCAATAGAAACAAAATTTAAAATTGAAAAATTCATCGATGTTCTTCGCCATGGTTGTGGTTGTTATTGGTTGTGCTAGAAGAGAAATATGAAAATAAAATTATGGTGGTGATGGTGGTGGTGCAGCTGAAGAAGGAAAGAGAAAGAAAAGGGGGGATGGACTGTGAACTAATGAAGGTCTGTAGAGTTAGGGTTTTTTGAAGTGTCGGTGCTTCATAATCACATATATGTATCTGATTAAGAGAAACAACACCCAACCTAGGCTTTTTCGCATCTGTATTTGAATATTTTGACATCGATTTTTCTGTTGGTTAAACCTAATCCCCCCCCCCCCCCCCTCCCCTCGAATATGTACTTGGAAAGAAGGATTTTTTTGAACCTACATACAACTTAGATTGATGAATTTGTATGGATTCATTTTATATCCATTTGTGTTAATTAACTGGTCAATTACAAGGTTTTACGGGTAGGAAGGGATTATGAAATGAGTGTTGAACTCAGCTAGGATTTTTCTTAGGGTTCATCTAGTATCTTTTATTTAGGACCGTCGGATCAAAGGGTATTTTTGAATTTTTAAATTGTTAAATTTTGTTATTAAATGTAATGTTTTTTTATTAAGTCAACCGTTTGATTTAACAGTCTTTGACGGATCAAGGTGCCAACCCTTAATATTTTAAATGTTAGGTACCAAAGCAATGTGTTGGACATTTACTAAGTACCAAACATTATATAGCCCTAAGAAAAATCAAACAAATTGATTAAACATTTAATTTTATTATTGTGGAAAAGACTTACAATTTTGTTTCATTCTCTTAATGAGTAAATGACACACCAGAAAATCATTGGAAGTAGAACGGTTTGTGAGTGCAGTTGGATAAAGATTGTCTGCTGGAGCTGTTAAGAACGACTGCTTCCAAGAGTATTAACTTCTGAAACTGTTGTTGTTACTGTAGCAATTTCTGTTGTTGTAGGTATTGATTTCGAAAGAATATGTGATAGAAAGAACAACGGTTAGTCCAAAAGGCAACAGTTCCTCCTTCTTTTTCTTCCTCCTCGGCTGAAGAACCCTAAAAATTACAGACGTGATTTCTATCGATCTTCTGGCTTTCTCCCTCTTCGAAACCCCTTAGCTTCGACCCCAACCTCTCTATTTATATTGCAAAGGAAAATCTTCTCCCAAATCTCTTCTTTTATTGAGAAAAATCTTCGGCAGTTAAATCAAACCTCAAATATATTTTTTTTTCTTTTGAACAAAATCTTGTTGATCTTCTGATTCTGTTGTGATTTTATTGCATTAGTTGTCCTAAATACTAACAAATATGGAAGGGATATCATGCCGAGATTTTGTTTATTCCCTGTTTTGGCGAGAATCAAAAGTTACCAAGATTTTGTCGTGATTTTCTAGTCTCCCAAACTTTTAAAATTATTCTTATAAAGGAAAGAGAATATGTGTTCCTTAAATACTTGAAATACTCTCCAAATCGCGTCATGCAAATCTTCATAGATTTGAGTAGAATGAACTCCCGCCAAAATTCATTTGAATTTGAAATTCAAATGAGAATGGGTGCCTTTAGTAATTCGAGGGTGCCTTTATAAATTCTTCTCGTGTACCTTTATCAATTTTGATGATGCTTTTAACACTTTTAGCCAGTTCTTCCACATTTGTTTATTCTTCAAAAATACCTAGAAATACAATAAAATAACATTATTAATACAAAAATTGAGTAATAGCAAATAAATATGAGCTCAAATAAGACAAAAAATTGTGTCTATCAAATACCCTCAGACTTATTATTTGCTAGTCCTCGAGCAAATCTAATCTAAAAATAAAATAAAAATCCTAACTCACTGTCGCAGGCATCGCGATATCACTTAGCGTGTGCAACAAGCCTTTAAAACCATACGTGTCCCTATCAGACGAGTTTTAGCCTCGTGATGGTTTACAAGAGGTGTACCCACAAAACCTTTTACTCCAAACTCTAGGTACTTGTGAACGATTGAGGGTAGACGCTAAACTGCCATTTAATTGACTACAAAATTCTTTGGCTATGGGAGGAGTTACCTTGTTTTGAATCCAATTGTTGTACACGACTTTGTACTCAACATACTAAAATTCATATATAAGAAAATAAATCACTACTCAGAAAGTCGTACAATGGACCACGATACTCGGAATCTATCAAATTTCAATCACATGAATATATTTTGAAGATGGATATCGAGATGATGAAGTTTGCACATGTTAACTAAGGTGAATGATGTTTCCCATATCTTTCTGAAGGTCGTCGCCAGGATGAATCCTGATGGATTGAGATATGCTCCCACTGGTCTTAATATTTATATTAATATTGACTTAGCTGGTATATACATGGGCCCCAGCTGTCGATTTATTGAAAGTAAATATTCACTTATTTTTTCTTTCATTTTTTTCATCATTTTTTTTAATGGTGTAAATAAAATACCATAATGGGGCTTGATCTCAATCACACTACTTCATCCCAACGACGATAACAATTCGATGTTGGTGCCCCACCAAACCACTTAGAGAAACACAAAATTACAAAAATAAAAACAAAATGTGATATGGTTATGATGATTCTGAGATATGGTGACGACTATCATGTTATTTCTAACACCTGAGCTTTGTCCTTTTATGAATAGGTTATTAGTTGGGTCTCTCAACTCCCACAACCAAGAGTTTTGTTTCCATCTACTTAGAATGTCTAGTGTCATCCTGAATTATTCATAAGTTTCTAGATTTTGGAGTGTTTGGTAATACTAAATTTTTTAATTTTTCTCCCTTACCCCCAGACTTAAATTGAACATAGTCCTTGATGTTCTAAAGATAATGAATACAAGCATGAACATAGAGAATTACCGAGCAAAGTAAAAGAGATAGGGAAAGATATTACCAGCATTGTGTACCAAAAGAATATGGGTTGCCTCCCACTGAGCGCTAAGTTTAACGTCTTCATCCAGACTTAGTTACCTTACAGAATAGTCCTGATAGACAGGATCATTCAGTTCTGATTCTTCCACTGTATGAGTGGTCAACTCCAAAAATGGTTTCAACCGTTGACTGTTAAATTTGCAAGTTTCTCCATTTTTCGTATTTTCAACTTCTACTGCGCCATGTGGAAAAACGATCTTGACATAGTATAGGCCTGACCACCGGGATCTTAACTTACCAGGAAAGAGATGTAAACGATAATTGTACATGAGCACTTTTTGACCAGGTTCAAATGACTTTCGAATAATCGATTTATCATGAAATTTTTTAATTTTCTCCTTTTATATTTTCACATTTTGGTAAGCATCATTACGAATTTCTTCTAACTCATTGAGTTGAAGTCTACAGTTATGACCAGCGGTTGGTAGGTCAAAGTTTACCCGTTCAATAGCCCAATAAGCACGGTGTTCTAATTTTATAGGCAAATGGCAGGTTTTACCGAAGACAAGTTTATACGGGGACATCCCCAGAGGAGTCTTAAAAGCAGTTTGGTAAGCCCACAAAGCTTCTATTAAGCGCAAAGACCAGTCTTTCCAAGTGGGGTTAACGGTATTTTCCAAAATTTATTTTATTTTCCTATTATACACTTCTACTTGGCCACAAGTTTCCGGGTGATAAGGTGTAAAAACCTTATGAGTAATGGAGTACTTTTTCATGAGAGATTCAAAGGAAGGATTACAAAAATGGGAACCTACATCACTAATTATTGCCTTAGCATACCAAATCGAGAGAAAATATTGTCTCTAACAAATTTGATCACAACGTGGCGATCATTTGTCTTGCTAGCTATAGCTTCAACCCACTTGGACATATAATCAATAGAATGTAAAAGTTGCTAAAAGAGTTAACAAAGGGACCCATAAAATCAATACCCCATACATCAAATATTTATATTATCAAGATAGGATTCAATGGCATCATATTACGACGGGTCAACTTTCCTAATTTCTGACATCTTTCACAACTTTGAAAAAATGTGTGGGCATCTTTAAATAAATACAACCAATTGAAACCATAATGCAAGACCTTAGCAGCTTTTTTCTTTGCACTAAATTGACCCCCACAAGCTCCAAAGTGACAGAAAGTGAGCACACTGGAGATTTCATTGTCAGGAATACAACAACGGATGATCTGGTATGGACAATATTTGAATAAGTACGGATCATCCCAGAAACAATGTTTGACCTCAAACAAGAACTTTACTATATCCTGTTTAGACCAATGCTCAGGCATTTGACCAGTTAACAAATAATTAACAATATCTGATAACCAGGGTAACTGAGAGATGGAAAACAATTGTTCATCAGGGAATGTATCAAGGATTGGTCTTTCATCATCTCTAGTCTTAACAAGGGTACGAGATAAATGGTCAGCTACTACATTTTCAGAACCCTTTTTATCACGAATCTCTAGAGTAAATTCTTGTAACAGTAAAACCCATCTAACCATTTGGGGTTTCGAGTCCTTCTTAGATTGAAGATACTTGAGCACGGCATGGTCAGAGTAAACTATAACCTTTGACCCAAGAAGGTATGATCTAAATTTACCAAGTGCAAACACGATGGCTAAAAATTCATTCTCAGTGCTTGTGTAGTTTATCTGGGCATCGTTTAGGGTTTTAATAGCATAATGAATCACAGAAGGTGCTTTATCATGTCGTTGGCCAAGGACAGCACCGACCGCGTCATCAGATGCATTACACATGAGTTCAAATGGGATATTCCAATCAGGTGGTCGGATTATAGGTGCATGAAATAACGAAAATTTAATCTTCTCGAAAGCTTCAATACAAGCTTCATCAAAAACAAAGGTAGTATCTTTAGCAAGTAGGTTTGACAGAGGTAAAGCAATCTTGCTAAAGTCTTTGATGATAGGACGATAAAATCCAGCATGACCAAGGAAATATCTAACTTTTTTTACATTCTTAGTTGGCCTTAATTTTAAAATTAGGTCAACCATGGCTCTATCAACTTCTATTCCCTTATCGGACACCACATTTCCTAACATTATTCCAGATTTAACCATGAAATAACACTTTTCCCAGTTAAGGACTAAGTTCTTTTCTTTATAACGTTCTTGAACTAGTGTGAGGCAGTGCAAACATTCATCGAAAGAAGAACCAAAAACCGAAAAATCATCCATAAAGACCTCGAGAAACAGTTCCACCATGTCCGAGAAGATAATCATCATGCAACGTTGGAATGTTGCGGGTACATTACACAACCCAAAACGTATACGCATGTAAGCAAAAGTACCAAATGGACATGTGAAAGTTGTTTTCTCCTGGTCTTCTGGTGCTATGGGGATTTGATTATATCCAGAGTATCCATCTAAAAAACATTAATGGCTATGACTACCTAATCTTTCTAGCATCTGTTCGATGAATGATAGAGGAAAATGGTCTTTCCTAGTAACTGAGTTTAGCTTACGGTAGTCTATACAAACTCTCCACCACAAGTAACACGGGTGGGATCAATTCATTGTTCTCATTCTCAACTACTGTAATCCCATACTTCTTTGGGACAACCTGGACAGGGCTTACCCATTTACTATCAGAAATGAGGGTATATGATATCCGCATCTAACAACTTGAGCACCTCTGTGCGGACAACCTCTTTCATGTTGGGGTTCAAACGTCGATGCATTTCTCTTGAGGTCTTGGCACCTTCTTCTAGGTAGATTTGGTACATACATTCAGCAGGACTAATACCTTTCAAATCTACTATGGTCCACCCTAGGGAATTTGTGCCCTCGGAGAACACTAACTAGTTTACTTTCCTGATCACGCTCTAAGTCAGAGGCAATTATGGTAGGAAGAGTATTCTCATTAAACCAAACCTCGAATATATTTTTTTTTCTCTTTGGAACAAAATCTCGTTGATTTGTGATTCTGTTGTGATTTTATTGCATTAGTTGTCCAAAATACTAACGAATATGGAAGAGATGTCATGCTAAGATTGTAAGGAGTACCCGAGACTTTGTTTATCCCTGTTTTGGCGAGAATCAAAATTTACCAAGATTTTGTCGTGAGTTTCTAGTCTTCCAAACTTTTAAAATTCTTCTTATAAAAGAAAGAGAACATTTATTCCTTAAATATTTGAAATACTCTCCAAATCGCGTCATGCAAATCTTCACAGATTCGAGTAGAATGAACTCCGTAAGAATTAATTTGTTTTGAAATTCAAATGAGAGTGGGTGCCTTTAGTAATTCGAGGGTGCCTTTATCAATTTTGATGATGCTTTTAATACTTTTTAGCCAATTCTTCCATATTTATTTTTTCTTCAAAAATACCTACAGATACAATAAAATTACATTATTAATACAAAAATTGAGTAATAGCAATATAAATATGAGCTCAAATAAGAAAAAAAATTGTGTCTTTCAGTTAGCGCTGGCCTTGGCGCTAGCGTTATGGGCCACAACACTGATACTAGCGCTATCGCTATCCTTAGCGCTAGTAGTTGGTGTTGCTGGAGTTGGCGTGTGGGCTAGTTGGTGGTGCATTGGCGCTGGTGCAGATACTAATGCTTGCTAGGGCTTGCTAGTGTCGTGGCATAGCCTATGCGCTGCTAGTGTTGGCACTTTTTGATGATATGGCCATAGCCATGGCCTGCTTAGGGCTTCTCAGTCGCATGAGATTTAATGTTGGCGTTATGCTTGGCTTTTATGCAGTGCATACAGAACATATTCAAGGAATTCAGCCGTGGAAGTTTGCGACTTGAGATGATGTTCGACGTGACTCTGTATTTAGATGATATGCATCTAATCAGCGTTTTTATTCAGAAATGGCATAGCATCCATTTTGAATGTTCGCAATTTTGTATAACCAGTGTGTTCTAACTAATGCAGATAGTTTGCATGGACACACATGGAATAACGAGGGTTAAGTCGGGTAAAACCCTGGAATTTTGGAGGTGCATGCATATATAAAAGAGCTACATGGATACTGTCGCCATGAGCTTAATATGCATTCTCAATTTTCTTGCGGAATGTAAGATGGAAGTACATATCCATAATTCTGATGACGGGTCAGAAGTTTTATACATATTTATTTCATTCTTCTGCAGCTGGGCAAATGAAATATTAGAATTTTCTCTCTTGTCAATATTTCACCATCTACATTAAGTCCCCTGCTTAGCGCGGAACTATAATGTGTTTCGTGGTAAGCACTGGATGATAATAACACTATAAGACTATGAAGATTCAAATTTAGGGAACAAGGAGATAATTACTTAGCCTTACCTTCATGGTGTTGATAGATACATTTATATGTCTTATTTAGTCTCATATTGATGTTGCTTTTACTCAATTTTCGTATTAGTTATGTTATTTTATGTATTTTTAGGTATTTTTGGGAAATAAATAATTGTGGAAAAATCGACTCAAAATTTTATAAAGGCACCCACTAAATTGATAAAGGCACCCAAAGTGTTAAAGAAATCCACCAGTTGGATAAGGGCACCCATCTCTTCTTCATTTCAAAATTATTTTGGCGGGAACATTCTACTACCAAATTATGAGAATCTGATTTTGGGATTTGGATGAGAATTAGTTGGTTTTATGACCCGGATATTCTTTCCTTATCAAAAGGAAGAGTTGTACAAAGCTTAAACACGTGAAGCAAGTCAATCATGTAAAGAGAAATTCTCTCGGGATTCTATTCTCAGACACAAACCATAACTCTAGAGAATAGCTAATACCTGAGGATCAAAATAGGAAATAGTATCAAGCATATCCCTCTCGGTAAGGAAACAAAATCAAAAATATCATCAAGAATCGAGATCAAATCAAGGAGTCGGAACAAAATATTTCCCGAAAAGATTTTATGATGATCTTAGAAGATATGGGAGTTATTAGGACAAGATTTTAGGTTCCACTATAAATAGAGGATCGAGCAAAATATTAGGGGGGGATGGCTTTATGCCAGGAAGCTAAAATAAAAGAATCAGATCAAACTCCATTCTTTCTTTTATTTTTCTCATTTGTAAACACTTTTGAGCCATGAATCATTATTTTGAGCAACTGATTAATATGAGGAGCTAAACCCCTTTGCTGAGGCGATGTAGGAAGCCATTGTTCCAAGAAAAGTGGTATATTTATATTTTAATTGATTTTTGCAATTTCTTTTATGATTATTTGCTTTGATTAAAAATTGATTTAAGGATTTTTATTAAGCAGTTGTGATTTCTTTTGATAGAGCATGCTTACCCTAGGATTTTTGATGTTCTATAATTTCGATTTACAATTGTTACTTTGAAAATCTACTACTGAAACATATTAGAATCACTTTAAACGTAAAAAATTGCATGAATATTAATCACTTTAATTGGTTAACCTCAGTATTTGTGAATATTACTTTCATATTTTGTGTATATTTTCTAGTTAAAAATTAGTTTATTAAATCTAAAATCAATCTTCACAAGTTCGAGAGTTTGAAACCCATTCTTACCACAACTGCAAATCCACATCAGTTTTTGGCGCCGCCGACATAGACTTGTTTTTAGATTTGTTTTCAGTTTTTTTTAGGTTAGTTAGTTTAGTTAGATTTTTATTTTTATTTGTTCTATTTTACGTTTTTGGGTATTTTTCTTTGTATTACAGGTTTTGGATAAAAAAACAATTGGAGCCAAAAATTATATTGATTGGTTAAAGACTTGGAGTCAAAGATAAATTGAAAAGAACGGAAAAAGAAGACAAGATTTTTTTTAGTTAATTTTTGTTTAATTTTTTTTAGAGTTTTTATTTATTTTTTTAGAAAATTGTATTAGGAAATTCTTATTATTTTTATAATTATTTTAGGTATTTTTCTGTTTTTCTTATTTTTGGACTTGGAATTTGAACTTTTAAACATTATTATTATTTTTAAACCCTACGGAAGGGTAATTTAAATATAAACTGTAACAGGGAAGGACGAAAATTACGATATTGTCTCAGCCCCTCGGGTTCGTACACTGACATAGGAGTCGGTGGCCCGAGTCGACTACAACCGATTCATCCCCCGTCTGGTACGGGAGGTAAGACTCGATCAACCCATGAATCCCCTGCAAGTAGGTTTTTTGTATTCCTTCGTAATGCATATATGTTGAGGACTTGAATACGGAATTTGCTTTTCTAGTAAAGGGCAGAAACTGGCCATATAAGATAAGGGTTCGGATTTCATCACCGTATCCTTTCTGCCCGACTAGGAACACGTTACCTACGCGAACCTAAGCCTAAATTTGACTAGAAAGAAACTTATATAGTAACGAGCTTATTGGAAAATCATTCAAAATGACTGTATTGGTTACTCTCTTAGCCTAACTCAAAGTTCAGGAAGATTATTTTAAGTAGACAGCCGCCTTGCAACCCAAGGAAACGTTGCCAAAGAGGAAGGATTATCAAATCTCCTTAGAGCTTATCCTGTTTCTATTCGATTTAATCTAATTCAGATCGTTCTAAGAGATTTGCTAAAATTGTAACTAGTTTCCTTATGGAAGAATAGAAGCTGGTCTAGAAACAATCTAAATGGAGCCATCATGTTTTTCGTTTGCTAGATTCAGTAGGTTTGATTTGGTTGAGTCGGCCTTGCTTGTGTATGTTTAGAACCCCCTTCCTGTTAGGATTTATTTCTTATATTTTTTGTAAATATATTAAGAAGTTTTTGTTAGAAAATGTCGAACTGGTATTATGAGGACCAATACAATGGATATCCGACTGACTTTAAAAATAGACATTACCCGTACTATGACCATAGTGTGGATAGTACTTGGGACAACTACCAACCTTCTGAAGGTTATGGTTCATACCATGGAGACCCCAATTACTATTCGTACGCGCACCAGTCATATGGACGGGAAAACGAGCAAAATTCGAGTTCTTTGTCTTTGAAGGATGCCCTCGAGAAGTTGCAAGCTAGTAATATTTCTTTTGAAAATTCCATGAAGCGAATGGGATATACTATTCTTTATAGTGATCTAAATACCTCTCTAGAAGAACCACTCAAGTTATTGCGACCTAGTACTCCTTATGAACCTATTATGCCTCTAGAAGAAACACTCAAGAAGTTAGCTGAGAATACAGATAGGTTTGTATTAAAGACGAAAGAAAGAATTGCTCAAAATAATCTTAATTGCCAATACAGTGTTTCCACTTTTACCCTTGATAATAATGATGAATATTTACCTAATTTAGAGGAAGGGGTTATAATAGAAGACACTATTTATTTAGATAAGGTTCAATCATCTTCATATTATTATGATGATGAAGATACTTTTGATGAGGAAATTGAAATCCGTAGTCATAATGATGAGGAAATTTTCACAACAATTGAGCTTCACGATAATAATGATGTCTCTAGTTCCGATCCTAATAATATTAATGATTATTCACTTATTGAAGAGGAAAGAGATTTAACTAGAGATTCCATTGCTATAGACGGTGAAATATTTCCTCATTATTATGAAGACGATGATGGTTTAGAGGAACGAGTCTATTTCAAGACTAATGTTTTAATTTCCAACGATTCAGGAACAATAGTCTAAAACGAAGAAGATAAACTCGTAGAAATCTTAAATGTGAGTGAGACTGCACCACCTGATTATAACATAGAAGAAGCAATTGACCATTTTCAGGAAACTGTTGATATAAAAATTAGTGAAATTGTGATTAGTCTATCTAGAGACACCCAAAATTCTAAGTTTGGGGGTGATTATCATTCTCCCTGTGCTTTACCTTTAACTCTTTTAAAAGTCCCTCACTTGGGGCTTGAAATTTGCACCTCTACCATTTTTCGAGGATTATCTTCAAACTAGATTCTCTAAGCCTGTTGATGTCCAGAAATAAGTTCAGTTGTTAGAGACCCATCCTCTGGTTGATATGGTCTACCCAAGCAATAATACCAAGATTGACTTTGTTTTCCCACCAAAAAAATTTCTTCCAATTGTGGGAATGTTTGAATTTCAAATGTGTCAGTTATTAAGTTTTGAGAATAAGCCTAACTACTTTAGGAAATTAGAATCGACGCATTTGCTTAAGAATGACCACCATTTTCATAGTAGTCAACTGTTTGGGTCAAATCTGGTTGACTTTGAGGATCCACAAATTTTCAAGTTATTATTATGTGCCTTAAATTTATTATTTGAGTTTTTCCAGACTCTACAACTTAATCCTCCGGATCTTGCCTATGAGGAAATCCATCCTATGAAAATATTTTATCTAGACCCTTTATAGAGCCTGAACCTGGACCACATCTAGATGTAGTTGTCTTAAACATAAAACTAGATAAGGGTGTGCTCGGTTTGTTTAATTTCTAACATTTTTGACATTATTTTCATTTTTAAACCCAACGGAAGGGTAGTATTAAATATAAACTACACAGGGACGACAATTACGATATTGTCTTAGCCCCTTGGGTTCGTACACTGACACAGGAGTCAGTAGACCGAGTCTACTTCAACAGTTCATCGCCCGTCTGGTACGGGAAGTAAAACTCTATCAATCCATGAAACCCCTGCAAGTGGATTTTTTGTATTCCTTTATAATGCATATATGTTGAGGACTGAATACGGATTTATTTTCTAATAAAGGGCAATAATTGGCCATACAAGATAAGGACTCGGATTTCATCACTGTTTTCTTCTTGCCCGCTTTAGGAGCACGTTACCAAACACGAACCTAAGCTTAAAATTTTGATTATAAAGAGAACGATATGGTAACGAGCTTATAAGAAAGTCATTCAAAAGGACTGAATTTGTTACCATATTAGCGTAACTCAAAGTTCAGGAAGATTAATTAAGAAGATTTGAGCCTCCTTGTAACCTAAGGAAACGTTGCCAAAGAGACAAGGTTATCAAAGATTCTTAGAGCTTATCCTGTTCTATTCGACTTAATCTAATTCGGCTCGTTCTAAGAGGTTTGCTAAAACTGTAACTAGTTTCCTTTTGAAAGAAGAGAAGTTGGTCTAGAAACAGTCTAAGTAGAGCCATCATGCTTTTTGTTTGCTAGATTCAATAGGTTTGATTTGGTTGAGTCATCCTTGCTTGTGATTGTTTAGAATTCCCTACCAAGTTTTCCGTCTGGTATCATTTTTAGTTTGAAGAGGCCATTGGAATCATACACGGGTGAAAAGTAAGTAATATTTGATATTCTCGCAAAGCTTTTATAAGGTGAGTTATTGGGTAAATCTTGCTTTGTATTATGGATTTGGTGATCTGGCTTCTTTTATTGTATTTTGGAATCTTTCCAAAAGAGACGAGAAAGAGGAGTCATCTGATAGTTTACTTGGGGAATATGCGTGTACATTTTCTTTTATCATGAACCAAGGAGAGAAGAGTGTGTAAATAACGATTGGAATTATTCTCATGGGTATGATCATTCCGGACCTTGTGAAGGTTATGATTATTACCAACCTTACTCAGGTTATGAGTCACATTATACTGATTCCAATTATTATTCACACACATATAATTCACAGTATGAGAGAGATGATCAATCATAATGTGAACCATCTGCATCACTCTCATCTATGATGGAAGAGTGGAGTCACGACATGGGAAAATCAGTTGAACAATATTGTCAAATCAACCGAACGATCTGGTTAAAGACTGTCTGAACTTTTGCAGCAAGTAGATGATTTTCCTCTATATAATGCTTCAAGTTCTGATTTTTATGATTCTCATTATATTAATATTGAAACGTTAGGAACGATGAAAATTTGAGCTTTGAGAATGATGATGAACTTGACACATGTGATTATAGGAATAGAGATATTGTTATGATATCTGAATTCGGTATATCTTGTTCCTCTCTAGATTATACTGATGATTATTCGACTAATTATTCAGATGATGATGATGATTTAGGAGAACCTGTTTATACAGGGGATACTATTGTCGAGTTTAACGACTCAGAGGCAGTGGATGTGCAAATTGATATACCTTCTAATCATGTGAATTATGAGATTCCTACCGGTCACCTAGAGGGGGATGATAACGATCCAATTAATCATGAAACTTATGTTTCACTGAATGATTGTTTCACTGATCCAGCTAGTGCTTTTATAAATGCTTGTATGAAAGATGAGCGGATTGATATTGGACGAACTATTGATTTTGTTGAAATTGAACCACTAGATGTATGTTTAGCTCAATTTGCAGATTCCGATGATCCGATGCTTATTGACATTGTCAATGCATTGCGTCCTCGAATGGTTGATGAAGGTAACACAACCATAAAAGTTATTTCCGCGGACTTAGAACCTGATTTAGGGTACACAACAAGTGTTGAAATATATCGATAATCTTTAATTGTAATTTTTGAGTCTAATTTACTTCGTGTTACTATGAATGAGTTTACAAGTCGGAAGTTTGCTCTTTTGAATCTTAAGGTTGAATTCACTTTATTTAGCTTTATTGGTACTAATCAATCTAGTGTTGGAAGGTTCATATTTGTAGTAAAACTTATTCATTGGGATGATCCCCAACTTTTCAGACTTTATATTTATGCTTGGCAACTGACTTTTTGGTACCATTATCATTTTGTTTGAGATTAACTACGGCGTAAGAAGGGAAACAAGTATCATTTGCTTCATGGGAGTCAACCCATCAGAATTGTTTCCATCACCTTATCTTTTTATTTTTTGATTGCTTTTTTTTATATCATTTTAGGATTTCCCATCTTGATTTTACAGTGGATGAGTCAGTTTACATTGAGAACAATGTAAAGTTTAAATACGTGGGAGTGTTAAGCATATAGGATTCTTAAGTATTTACTTTTTAGGCAGAATTTTTTTAACTTTTTCGTAATTATTTGCATGAAACCTCGAACTTATAGATATTTTAGAGTCACTTAGTATACTTCTACCTACGTTTACATACGAAGTTCTCACTGAAATAACTGAACTTAGAAGTATTAGAGAACGATATTCGGGGTGCTTAGTTGTTGAGAGGCTAGAGATGACAAAAAGGGACTTAAACCGCCGGTAGAGAGTTTAGTATTAGAGTTGTTGATCATTCAATACCCTAAGTGAGGAATCAAACCTTCAATTGTCCATTTAGAGTGTTTCATCTGCGCAAATTTTGGGTAGAATGATGAGCTACCCAACCTCGTACCATTTCAACACTACTTTTTGATCTCTTGAGTGCTAATTCTATCAATCATGAGGGTGACATCAGAATTGCGGAAAAACCTTACCTTGTAGTTTGATTTACAGTTGGCACCACTCTATTTTTCTCTCGAAAACAACAGGTCTATAGAAACACCATCATCATCAACAAGCAACAATACAAGAGTAAAATTCTATATCCTAGTTGAAGACTAAGTACAAAAAGAAAAAAATCAAAAGAAGTGGATTTTTATGAAGTTTATTATACCGAGGCAATACGAGTTGTGAAGATTCAAGTGGTAAAGTCCTTTTTCATTGTTACCTTTTTCATTTGTTTTTCATATTTCTTGTATCAAAAAAATGATATAAAAAACAGAAAAAGGAAGAAAAGAAAAAAATATATATTTGTTTTTATTGCTTTAGAGTATATTTGCTTTTGTATTCATTCGATAAGGTCGTGGGGAAGAAGAAATCTATAAGACGTTTCAAACAACAAGAATTAGAGGAAAAGAGTTAGAAATTGTTGTATTTCTACGAAGTTCAAGAGTTCATCATCTATAGTTAAAGCCGAAGACGTTTTTATGGGATGCTGCGAGAGTGGTGTTGATTGTAGATTGGGTGAGAAAGTGAATGAACATTCCCATCCACCGCATATTGGTTGATTTCCTTTCATAGAGATCATCAGAAAAACATGTATTTTTCTTCCCACGTTTCTATAGGATATTCAGATATAATACGGAAGGATTTTCCTTCCCACCATTCAACGTGTGCAGAATTTTTATCTTCATTCCTGTTTGCACACATGAGAACCATAAAGTGCGTCTTTTGAGTGTCGAATTCATAAACCCTATTGGTGAGGCAGAAACATTCTGTCGCTCTCGATCCTGAATTCTTTCATATGGTGGTGTTCTCCTAACTCAAGAATTAAGCATGAGAATAATGTTCTTTGATACATCTAACTTCTTATTATTAGTGTGCAGAAACTTTATGTCCTCATAGCTCTTTGGATGTATGTGCTCTAGAATATTTGAAAGTTGGAACTTAGGTTTTGTGGGTATACCTCTTGTAAACCCTCACGAGACTATAACTCGTCCACTAGGGACACCTAGGGGTTTAAAGGCTTGTTGCACATGCTAAGTTTAACCGTGTCCTCAACGAAAGGGAGTTGTTGTAGTTTAGGTTAGTTTAGTTTGCTCGAGGACTAGCAAAAGCTAAGTGTGGGGGAATTTGATAAGTGCATAATTTACATATTTAGATTGTCAATTGCATGCACTTATTTTCTAGATTTCATGTGAATTATTTTATATTACATTTTTTTTTTGTTTATTTATCTTTTATTAGGTGGAATCATCCAGAAGAAGTAAATTAGCACTTAATTGTGCAAGGAAAGAAGTGATACAAAGGAATTAAGAATCAAGATCGCTGTAACTTTTCCAAATACATGATTTATTCACACCATCTTGTATATAATTGAAAGGCGAAGCCAACGCAAAAAGAATAAGGTCATTCTGAGTTTGTATGAAGAAGTTATGAGCAAAACCATGAAACCAACTTGGATTTGGTATCTGTTGGGCCTTATTCGGCCTGTGCGGGAAGAGAAACAAGGGAAGCGTTTTGGGCTCGCCTTTGACGTGAAAATTATGGGTTTTTTTTTGGTTTTTAAGGAGGTTAAGTATCCTAATTGGATAAGGATCAAAAGGAGGTGGAAAATTTTAATGAGATTAGGTTTCCTAGTTGGATAAGGATCAAGAGGAGGTTACCAAAGCCTATATAAAGGGGAGCCTAGATACAATTTTAGACACAACTTCTCACGGATAGAATACTTTCTTAATCAATTTTAATGGCTATTAAGAAAGCCATGTGTAGCTAAATTTCTTTGTTATAGTGAAAGGATGGACTTGTAGAGATAGATTTATTTGTGTTTCAAAACTAGGGTTTTCAACTATAAAAGCTTAATGTTAATGTTTTGTCTCTCTTTCAATGTTTTATCTTTCTCGATGATTTTTCATGTTCTATGTCATATATATTTCATTGTTTGATTAGTAGAAAAACTCATTGACCCTTTCGTGATAATCGTTTTATGAATATTCTTTGACTATTTATGCCACGTATACTTAGCACTTCGAAATTCTACCTTAGGTTGAGAACAAACAATTCTTTTTGAAAATTATTTTCTTTGATTCTTAAACGAAATATCTTCCGTGTATTAGTAGCTAGATTTGATATTTTTTCACGAGTAAAATCGATACCCTTTGTGATGAACGCAAGTAAACCCTAATCTACAATAGGTTCCCGAAACCTTAACGCTTTTCTATTATTGATTTCAATCTTTATTAAATAGTTTTAATTCATTCATTAGTTTAATTCTTTACAAAAATCGGAAAAACATCTTTTGACCTAAATATTACTTGAATTAATTAGTATAAGTAATACACAACGAATCGTATTTTCGCTTGTCTACATCTTTTGACATTATGCGCTTGCGGTAAAACAAAGTCTGTTTTCCGACGCATCACTGCCGACTTGAGTCTTCCTATTTATGATTACCCCAATGTAGGGCTCTCTTTTGAGTTGGAGATGGAATCCTTATCTTGGAAGCATGAAGTAGTGGGAGGATTTATCGTGCCGAAATGCTGTATAGATCGCTACACAAAGATATGAGAGAAATACAGGAACATTGCTACAACAGAGCTGGTAAAGTATTATACCCCCATACTCGTAACATCCGTCGTAACTCTGTATAATATCACAGACTCAAACATCCAAGAATGGGACGAGATGTTGAGTATTTGTGAAGGTCTCTGTTTCAACATTTGAAGAATATCAGAAAGGATCATGTAGCAGCTTTGGCAGAGGAGAAGGCCTTGAAGGAAGAATCATTCTAGATTGAGGAAATGACCCGATATTTGCAGGATCGTTCGGAGAGATTGGACATATTGTACAACCGTAATTTCCCACTACTTAGAGATCTGTTCTAAGTCATAGAATGGGTAGTGAAACATTCCTGATATTTTTCTCATTTTTTTTCGGGTAGTTTGAATAAAGAATATTCCGAATGATTTGGGTGAATATAATGGGTTTTGAATTTTAAAATCTCATATATATATATATATATATTCTGAAGCTATATTGAACTTGTGAAAAGAAGAGGTGAAGGTGTTTTAGGTATAATATACCATGAGCCATTTACCATTAATGACCGTCCTTAAGGATCTCCCACTCATGTTTACAATCTTGTAATACCCGCTTGGCATAACCCTGATACTACATACAATTCTTCCCATTTTAGAGAAAATTCTGGAGAAGACATATCTTGTTGAATACGCTTAGATGTTTTAAGTACCAAATCTCCCACCTGAAACACTCGGGGTTGTACTGTTTTGTCATATGCTCTGGAGATTCTGCGTCGATAAGTCTCCATATATTTTTCTTCTTTGGCTCGTCTGGATTCAAGTACATCTAAATCTGTTATTCGGTAGTTGGGTATTTTAGACTCGTCCCAATAGATTCCACTTGCTTCTTTGATCCTAGCTGATGAGAATTTAATCTCTGCAGGTAGAATTGCATCGACCCTATATACAAGAGAATAGGGTGAGGTCCCTGTAGAACTTCTTGGAGAGGTTCTGTATGCCCATAAGGGCATAGGCAATTTTTCGTGCCATGTCCTTGGATTGTCATAAACATTACGACTTAGAATTCTGATGATTGTCTTGTTCGTACTTTCGGCTTGCCCATTCCCTTGGGGGCAATATGGTGTGGATAGTAATTGTTTGATGCCATATCCCTTGAGTAACTCTCGGACGCATTTATTTGTGAATGGAGTACCATTGTCCGTTATGATGTGTTTTGGTATCCCGAATCTGCATATAAAATGTTCTTTGATGAAAGCTGTTATGATTGTTCCAGTCGTGCTTCTGAGAGGTACGGCTTCGACCCATTTGGTGAAGTACTCTGTGGCAGTGAGTATGTACTCATGCTGCTTTGATGAGGATGGATTGATTTTACTGATGAGATCCATTCCCCATTATAGAATGGCCAAGCGCTGGTTACTAAGTAAAGAGAAAAGCAATGTGTGTGGATCAAGTTGTTGTGGATTTGACATTGGTGACATTTCTAGACAAATGAAGTTGCATCGTCCTCTATGGTCGACCAGTAATATTTCTCATAGACTTGGAGAAATAATTTTCTCTTGCCCTAGTGTTCCCCTTCGTGCATTTCTTTCAGTATAGTCTGAATATCCTTTTCTGCCAAACATCGCAGCAAGTCTCCGCCAAACCTCTTCCGGTAGAGTATTCCTTAGTGAAAGACTAATTTCTTGGCTTTTTGGGTTAAGCATGATGCTTCCCTCTTTTCTTAAGGTAGGATATTATCTCGAAGATATTTGATATATGGGTCCCGCCAGTCCCCAGCATGGTGTATAGTTAGTACTTCTGATTTCTATGGTGGGATCTGACAATTAGAGCAAGACTCCTTTAACAATCGGGATTGGGCCTCTATGGTGGGCCAGTAATAACCAAGATGTTGGAGATGTCTATATAAGGTTACCACTAGTGTCTGACCACACATCTCACGGTATACTCGATCAAGTTGCTCTTGTGCTTCATTATCTCCCAGACATCTCAATAGAAATCCATCTGAGTTTCTATGATATAATACTCCATATAATAGGAATAAATGTAAATCTTTGAGACTGACCTTCCCTTGGATATGCGAATTACTGATCTCTTGGATGATGAGCGTCCTCCAGTCATTGGCCTGTTCTTCATCAGGCTTGTCTATCCAGATCGAGGGCATGGTACGTCTTTGTACGGTGAGAGTCGTCTCCGAGTCTCCGAACTAAATTTTAAGGCTAGAGTTACCAAGAAATCAGCATGTCTGTTGTTGGTGCTCTCCTTGTGTATGATTGTTGCCTCGGAAATGTGAGTTAATAGCTTATGTGCCTCAGCCTTATACGGAGCTAATGTTGCTTCCTTGAGAGAATATATCTTATTCATCTGGTTCACTAGTAATTTTGAGTCCCCCCTTATTTCGAGACGTGTAGCTCCAGCCTGCTTGTCTAGCGACAATCCTAATAAGAAGGCTTCATACTCGATAGAGTTGTTGGTACACTCGTAGTCCAGTTTGAACGAGTGCGAGAAAACTTCACCAGTTGGCAAAACTAACACGACACCGGCTCCCCCGGTGTTATTACTAAGGTTAGCAAAACCGTCAGAGTATAAAAACCAGGCTTCTTATTAGACAAGTGAAATATCTGGGAATCCTCCAGGTACATATTCATGCGTTGTGGTATCATCTTCTCCTGGAAAAGTTGTAAGCCGGTCTTTGAATGCTTGTCCCTTTATTACTTTAGTGATACACATGATATTTCGAACTACGATATCTGTATTAACTATTTTATCGTTTAACCTATGAGAGCGGGTTTCGACGGTAGAAATTTTACAGGATCATCCTTAGTCATCACACTACCTTATTCGCCAGTATATAATGCCGAAACTTCTGAATGGCATGTACCAAGGAAAACATGCTATTTCGACCTTAGGATACCTCATCTCTGCATATCTTAGCGTACGGCTGAGGTAATAGATGGGACATTCAGTCCCCATATCGTCATCCTGAGCCAAAAGGGCTCATATAGCAACTTCGCTGAAGGATGTGTAGAGGAGTAATGGTTTGCCTAGAGTTGGAGATTTCATAACAGCTGGTGATAATAATAATTGTTGGATTATGTAGAATGCCTTTTGTTGTGTGGATGACTAGACAAAACTCGCCCCTTTCTTTAGTAAGGATTTAAATGAAGCAACGAACTGAGCTAGACCGAGAATAAAGCGTCGAATATATGATACCTTTCCCATGAAGCTTTTAAGTTCCCTTGTCGTGGGTGGCGGTGGCATTGTAGTGATAGCCTGTGTTTTGGTCGGGTCCACCTTGATACCCTCTGATGTTATTTGAAGTCCCAAAAACTTCCCGGATGAAACATCAAAGGCGCATTTCAGGGGATTCATCTTCAAATGATATTTACAGCATCTCTCGAACACTTTACATAGAACGTCTGCGTAGGATTCTCTGGTCTTGGATTTTACTACCATGTCGTCGACATAGTCTTCTACTTGATTGTGCATCATGTCATGAAAGATTGTTGTCATGGCTCTTTGGTAAGTACCGTCGGTATTTTTCAATCCAAAGGGAATCACCGTATAATAGAAATTCCCGATAGGTGTTCAAAACGCGGTTTTCTCAGCATCATACTTGTACATATTTATTTGATTATATTCGATATAGCCATCCATAAATGAAAAAATATTGTTCCCACTGGTGGCATCCACAAGCATGTCAATGCTTGGTAGAAGAAAGTTATCCTTGGGGCTGGACTTGTTCAGGTTTCTGAAATCCACACAACATCTTATTTGACCATTTTTTTTCTTGATGGGGACGACATTATCCAACCATGTGGGATGCTGGATAGACTTGATGAAGCCCGCTTCCAGCAACTTTTGAATTTCAACTTTGATTTACTCCTCGACTTCGTGCCTGAACTGTCTAGGTTGTTGTTTGACTGGTTTGGCGTTAGGGGAAACGTGTAAGTGATGGGTGACTAACTTGTAATCCAACCCTGGCATCTCTTCATAGGTCCAAGCGAAGAAATATTGGTACTCTTTAAGTAGATTAATGATCCCCGCTTTCTCTTCTGGAAACAAGGCTGAGATGATTGAAACGGGTCATGAATTTTCTTTTATTCCCAGATTAATGGTTTCGAGCGTGTCAGATGTAGCATCCATACCTTCCTGTAACTATCGTGGCGCGTCTTGGACCTCTTCACTATATGGCTCTTCACTGTGGATGCATATCTGTAGGCGGGGAGACTCTTTGTGGGCCTCCCCTATTAATTGCTAACAACAATGGCGGAGGTAGACCACCTTTTCCCTTGTTGTCCTAACTAGTTATGAAGCTATGTCCCCTCTTATCAGGTCGAGGATTTGTAGTGCTGAAGTCCCATAGTGGCGTCCAGAGGGTCTGGCGTTGGAAGTCGTTCCTGATGACCCGGCTCTTATAGCAGGGGTTGATAATTTGTCTGCCATTGATGCCTAGTCGGGTAACGACGTATTGTAGACCTTGTTGGATGATCTTAGGGTGCCGTCCTTCGGTTTGAAGAAGTCAACATCATATATTAGAGTGTAGGGTGACTGTGATGCTGTTATGCGTATAATTTTCTCGTTCAACAATGCTTTCACGAATTGATGGTAGGTGGAAGAAACAACCCTGTTATCATGTAGCCATATGAACCCCAATATCATATGGTATTCGGGATCTTTCGTAATGACGTAAAATTTCACTTTAGACACGATGGGACCAACTTGTAAGTTAAGTAAGCATGGCTATAGGAGTTAGTGCGGTTACCTTCGAAATCCTTCATCATTATGGGATGTTGTATAATCTTATTCTGCGGTATTTGGGCATCCTTGAGCGTCCCAAGCGTAATGACATTGGAAGTCACTTCTGTGTCGATAAGGGACCTTTTGAATTTGAACTCCTTGACATGAGCAGTGACATACAATGCTCGATTGTGGCCTTCTTCAATCATCATGTCCTCTTCGGTGAAGGTGACGCTGTTTATAGCTGGGTTGTATGACATGGCTATTTTTGTCTCTATTGGGGATGGTGTCAGGCGCATATTCACGGATATACGGTTGATAGCAGCAAAGGTATCGACACGTTGATCCTTGGAAAAGTGGAGAAGATCACACAATTTCTCAATTCGGAATGTGGCTTCCTGATCTACCGGTTTTTCAGTAGTGGTAAAACTCCCAATATTGTGTCGCGAGGAAGCGTCAGTCAAAATTTTTATCCCTGGTCTTGTGGAATCTGGGCCTCGTTCAAAAACTCTACGACACCCCTACTTCCTCTATTAACTTGACAAGGGAATAAAACAGAGCGCCTACCAAGTCTTCAAGTTTTGCTATAATTCTTGCTTGAGATTCTTGTCTTCGCATTAACTCATCCAAGGTAATTGGAGTTTCGACTACTTCAGGGGTACCGTTGGTGAGGCTTGGGTTTGTGGTGCCATTGATTTTCGGAGAGAGGTTGTGCGCATCACTATTGACATTGACAGGGAAAATGCTAGAATTGGTGGTAGTTGAATTTGACCTAAGGCCAACCATCCTTAATAGTGAAAGAACTAACTTTTGTGACCGAGAGATTGATCTCCCACTGTGGTCGCCAATTTTTAGTACCTAAAAATTGCTCCCAGGAAAAACAATGTACTGTAGAAGTACTTTCTTTGGATTCGTAAATTAAAATCGTATAGAACAAGCCTAAACCACGAAAATAGTCGTTCCTTCCTGCCTCGGTCACGAGGAGAGAAGATGGGTTGATCTTAGGGGAGGGAAACAGTGAAAGTTAAGGAAATTGCAGTGGTATTGAATTATGTATGAAGGTGTGAAATATCGAGAATAACAGAGCTTGTGAGAATGATCAACTTTTTTTGTTTTCTGAATAGGCTAAGTAGCCTATTTATAGTAATTGGGAATACACACTGCTTTCCTTGTAAGTAGTGGAGGTAGTGAATAGTGGTGAGATGGAGATTATGGGGATAATGGTATAACCGCCCATTATGTTTGGGAAGTTTCTGGAAACAATTACTCCACCATCTCTTCAACTGTCTTAACCGTCACCACTACTTGTAAATTTTCTATCATGGGGGTGTTGCCACACCGGATGTTTCTATAACCACCAGAACAAAACCCCATGAAGAATACCCCATGTAACATGTTTTGATTTCTCATAGAAGTTAGTGGAGTCATGGACTCAAAGTATGTGAGCAATTGAGAATTTATCGTGAGGTAATGCTACTAATAAGTTTATGCCAATGCAGCACGTTGTATCATGTTTGCAACATGCAATTTATGCTAGCAGCAATGGTGCATGTGATTGCTATAGACGCGATTGACATACGAGTGTATGTTAGCACATGCTAGCGTCGTGGTTATAGCCTAGATGATGGCGCTAGCAGTGAAGGATGACGCAGCCACGAGCAGGCAAGGAATGGTCCTGGCACGAGCATGCGAGGATGGCACAACAGGTAAGGATGGCGTAGCAGGTAAGGATGGCGCTAGCACATGTGCTGGCCTTGGCACTAGCATTGTGGGCCACAACGTTGATACTATCGCTGTCCTTAGCGCCAGTAGATGGTGTTGCTGGAGTTGGCGTTTAGGCTAGATATGTAATTTTTAAATAGTGGTAAAAGGTTCGATACTCAGACTTGTAAAGATTCGATTTTTAAACCTAATTTTTAATAACTAAAAATAAAACATATTAAAGTAAACTTGATTTTAAATTATGGGAAGGACTGAGACTAAGGATTCCACCATTAGCCAATTTTTCAAGTGATACAAATCTTGCAACTCGTATATTCAGTTTATCCAAAATATTGCCAAAGTTAGGTTTTCAAAATAATAGTTGTAAATCGAAAGCATGAGACATCAAAAGCTCTAAGCTCAGCATGACTCATTAAAAGAAAACACAACTAATTGATAAAAACCATTTTTTCCAATTTTAATTCAAAGAAAATAATAGTAAAATAATTATAAAAAATAAATAAAATAAGAATTACCACTTTATTATTGGAAAAATAGCTTCCTCCGTCGCCCCAGTGATGGTGATTAGCTCATCATGTTGGAAACACTCTCAAAATAGTTTTTTATAACTTAAAAGGTATTTACAATGAAGAAATAAAAGTACAGACGAACTGATATGCTTATAAGCGTTACAGAGTATGTTCTCTGTGTGGCTGAAGAGAACAGAAATAAAGTACGGACTCTGACCGCTGCAGAAATTTGAAGGAATAAGCAACGGAAAAAATGACACTTCTCTGGAGCCTTATATTCTTCGTGTGTTCTTCACCAACGGATTTTTCTTTTCTTCCTGGAAACTTTTCGGTGGTCTCTGCATTGATTTTTCTTCGATCCTTTTGCTATTTATAGGCTTGGGGAACCATAATACATCATCCTTAATCGATAAGGACACTAATAACCATACAAATCCAACTCCAATTAGTTGTAAATCCGATTCAGGGACAAACTCCCTTTCCGAGTGTGACATGAATTTTCCAACGATTTTTCCAGCGTGAATCACTCTGGTTAACGCGTGTTGGTCATATCCTGGTGGTTTCTTCACTTGGGTAACTCAGATTTACCCAAAATCCCTTAAAACTCAATTCATACCAAATTCAAAAACTTTATTTTCACGTAAATAACTTTCCCGCCATTTTCTTGAATTTGAATTTGAATTTGAATAAAGGTGCCCCCAATCCAATTGGTGGGTGCCTTTATCACTTTTGTTGGGTTCCTTTATTAATTTTCTTGGGTTCCTTTAACAACTTTTTGAGCCAAATTTTCCACAATTATTTATTTCTCAAAAATACCTACAAAGACATAAAAACCCATAAATAATACAAAATCGAACACTATCAAAATAGATAATCGAGCACAATTTAGACACAAAAATGTATCTATCAGCTAGTTGGTGGCACATTGGCGCTGGTGCAGACGCTAGTGCTTGCTAGGGTTGGCACTTTCTAGTGGCTTGGCCATAGCCTGTGTATTGCTAGTGTTGGTACTTGCTGATGACGTGGCCATAGCCATGGCCTGCTTAGGGCTTCTCGCATGAGATTTAATGTTAGTGTTATGCTTGGCTTTTATGCAGTGCATACAGAACATATTCAAGGAATTCAGTCGTGGAAGTTTGCGACTTGAGATGATGTTTGATGTGACTCTGTATTTAGATGGAATGCATCTAATCAGCGTTCTTATTCAGAAATGGCATAACATCCATTTCGAATGTTCGCAATTTTATATAATCAGTGTGTTTTGACTAATGTAGATAGTTTGCATGGACGCACATGGATAACGAGGGTTTAGCCAGGTAAATCCCTGAAATTTTGGAGGTGCATGCATATATAAAAGAGCTACAGGGTTAATGTATTCATGAGCTGAATACGCATTCTCAATTCTCTTGCGAAATGTAATATAAAAGTACATATCCATAATTCTGATGTCAGGTTAGAAGTTTATACATGTTTATTTCATGCTTCTGCATCTGGGCAAAGGCAATATTACAATTTTCTCTCTTGTCAAAAATTCACCATCTACAATGTCGTAGATAATGGAGTCATAAACCACTCTTTTCTTAATTAAGTGAAGTCAAATGACTTGCTAAATAAGTGAGGCAAGTTGTGCAACTCACTAAATTGATAATCAGACTTATTAGTATCGAGTCTGGTAAGTTCAGAGGTCATGTACTAGCTTAGGAGTAACATGGCATATTTAATAGCCAAGTATTGGCTTAAAAGTGACTTAGTATAAGTCTGAAAGTGATTTGAAGCCCATATTGTGAAGAGCCTCTTAAGCATAAGACTTGTTAGAAAATCATATAAGATTTGATATTAGGTCAATATTGAAAAGATTAGAGTATTTATGAGGGAAGTAGATAGCAAGCCTAGTACTAGATACTTAACACAAATAACAATACGCTAACTCCTTAGGCACAAAACCTAATGTGCCAGTGTTTCAGGAGCAAGGTTAATATGCGTAGCTTCTAGCAAGTATCAATTATGCTAGGGATAGGAAGCTAGTGCCAAGGATGTTTGAAGTTAGCACTTTGAAGAAGCTAGCTAGGTCAATGATAATTGGCACTATTGTGCTTGTGCTAAGTTACTAAGCATGGACGCCCTAAGCCAAGGCGCATCATCTAGAGACGCGCTGGATAGGGACGCATCTGGCTAGGGAGCGCATCAAGCTAGGGAGTGCTTTCCAGGGACACATCAGCTAGGTCGTGCTAGGCTAAGGAACGCATCAGGCCAAGGAGTGCATTGAGATAGGGACGCGCTAGGTTAAAGGCGCATCTAGTAGGGACGCGCTATCCAAGGCCGCATTAGGCAGGGACGCATCAGGCTACGGAGGCGCTAGCGATGGCGCTGCTAGCCATGGGATGCACTACCTAGTCCAATAGCGTATTAGGTCTAAGATACTAAGGTCATGGTCATTACTAGCTAGGATGCTAGAACCATGAAGGCTTGCTTGAGGACGCGCCAAGCTAAGATATGCTTGGCCAAGAGGAAGTGTGATTTTAGCGCTAAGGTTAGCATTTTTAGCGTTATGGTGGTGAACTAGCGCCAATATGGTGCTAAGCCAAACGGCGGGTGCTAGCCTGGCGCTAATAGGTGAAAAGGCTAGGGTTAGCCTAGCTTAGAGGCACAATGCGTCGTTTAAGGCATTGCTCATTGTTTGTGACGCGTCTAAAAGGAGTGGCGCATAATTCGTGGCTTATCTGTGAGCAAGGCGCTAAAGTAGCATATTTGAGCTCAGAAGAGCAATTTGAGAAGCGTTTGTATATTTTGGGGTTTAAGAATTAGCTATTCCCGAATTTGATAGATGTTACCGAATTTATGTAGAGATTGTGTTCTTAATTCTCTTGCGGAATATAAGTAGAACTTAATTCTCTTATGGGATATAAGTATTCTGAATTCACTTGTAGAATATAAGTAGAAATGCAGTATTTTGTATTCTGATGTGAAGTCAGAAATATGTGCACAAATATGCGCGGATACTTCTATGTTTTTGTAACTAGGAAGAAGGGCGATTTTACAATTTTGAACCTTGTCAAAAACTCACCATCTACAGTTGTTCAGATAAGAAGTTGCATATCAAAGCATGTACAAAACGAGTTCAAGGAATTCAGCAGTGGAAGTTCTGCGACTTGAGACTAGTTTAATATTCCATAGATAGGGGATCAGTGTAGAGCACATGTAGATATTTGTAGATATTGCATTATTAATTCTTTTGTAAAATATATTTAGAAGTACATGACTCATAATTTTGATACAAAGTCAGAAATATATGTGAATATTTCTACAAATGCTGTTGGGAAGAGGACGATTTTACGATTTTCGCCCTTATAAAAAATACACCATCAATATTAAGTCCCTTGCTTAGTGAAAAACAATAATTTTTCGCAGTAAACACTAGATGATGACACTACATATTTCTCTAACGAGCATGTGAAATCAGAAATTCAAGAATAAAAGAAGATACATTTAGCTTTTGTCTCCCGGGGATGAGATGGAGCCCCTTAACACTATCCCTAGATGGATTTAATGGATGCAAATATTGACGCCATGAGGATTAATCCGTGAATAGAAAAAATACGTTGTTGGCGTCAAGGCTTCATGGGCTTTGGCTTGGTAACTTTGATCCAACAAGAGAGACTTTTATATATATATATATATATTCACGCATGATAACTCCTCTCCTCCATAATTTGATCTCGTCTTCTTATTCCCCTCATACCCTTCTTTTTCTCTCAAGCAAATAATAGGGATAAAACTGTTGCTCGTCGAGTTGACGTTGTTGACGAGAGATCGGTCCTGCTCCCCGAAGTCACACTGCTAGCAATAAAGACAAGAACTGATCTTGATCCTCGAGTAAGCTCTGTTGGCAAGAATTGAACCTCCTCGTGGTCGAGTGTGCTGCCAGCAAGGGAAGTTGGCGCTAGCGAGCCAGCAGTAGCTCCGTTATCAGGTAAAACTAAGGTTTCCCACTTTTACTCTTGCATCATATATATATATATCTTGATAACACTAAGAATATTATTCTTTTTTTTTCAAGTAAACCCTAGCTCCATTATTTTTCTTCCAAGGTGAAACAGCTTTCAACCCTAACAAAAGTAGCATCGGGAAGCTTAACCAGGGTTTTATAAACTTTACTTTGATTCTTATTTATTTTTTTGTATACAATAGCTCTGTATATAGAAAAATCATTAACAGTGTCATGTGATCTTGAAAACCCTACTCTTATGATCCCAATTCTTGGCTTGATGGTCATCATAGAAGAATAGCTTTCTTTGATCCATATATATGTATTGTTGTCGTTTACATCACCTTATGTTGTCGTATATGGTTCTTTCGTTGCTAATGTAGTGGTAAGTATCTTGTTGCTTCTGCTTGGGCAGACCATGGCAGTTCTTGATCGAAGTCATGATTCTGATTCCTCGGATAAGAAAATAAATCACAAAACAAGAGAGAAAAGATGAATTCTCCTGAGGAGCTACAATCCAGATTTAGTGATTCCTTAGGCAAGGTTGCAAGGCTCATACGGGGAATGCCTCTCAATCACCTGAGGGTAGTATATGGATGCGCTCTTAATCTCATGTCTTCGATAGAAACAGAAGAAAAACTGAGCCACGAGGAGAAACTAGAGAGAATGAGGGATGAAGATAAACAACTCCTTATCTACCAGCAGAGGCAGCATCTTCGTATGAATGTGAGGATTGTGAAAACAGAACAAGAGGGAAAAATATTCACGTTGATGGGTGTAGCTTCAGATCCCGATGCAAATTACTTTCCTTCTGACTGAGAGCCTATTGAACATGAGTCTGAGTCGTTTTCTCCGGACATGTCATCAAAGCAATTAGCTCAGACTGACTTTCAACTTGAATGTGATAAAAATGGTTATGATGACTCAAAGATGGGCTAAATTTTCCCTGCAGATGATACTGGTGATCCAACTGAGGACCCCAAAGAAGCCCCGGAATAAGATTCTGAGGAAAACTCAGAAGAAGATTTTGAGGAAGACCCGGAAGAAGAAGAAGAAGATGATAAGCGTGAATCAGAGAAAAATGGTGATGATGAATATGACTCTGAATCTGATTCCTTGACCTTTGATTAGCTTTCTTAGCATACTTCCTCTAGCGTAGTGCATAATAGATTTTATTTTCATACCTTATACTTCATATATATTCTCTTAGAATTAAACACTTTCATATTTGGCATGGCCATTTTAATGGAGCCAGGACTTTCTTTAGTATTCTTCCTGTTATGAACCCATATTAAGATCTTTGTATTCTTTGAATGACTGAATGAATAAATCTACATATGGACTTACGAAGAATTTTATCAGTTTTCGATGTCAGAAAATTTTATAAGTATAGTCCTTGGTAAAAACGATATATAATTTTCATACGATGTCAGTATATTATGGTTGCCCAAATATCTTGATCGGAAAAAGTGTTTTCTACCACGCGGGAGGAAAAAATATGGGTTTTGATTCCATCTGGGCGTCAAAATGACCTAACAGCTAAATTCAAGAGGAATCCAGGAAAATTCTGACAGGTTTCAGCTGTAACATCGCCTATCGTTACGGCTATAACTCCTAGATAATTTATCCAATTGACGTTCCCTTTTATTATGTTGTAGTATACATCCATATGAAACTTTTGGTATATAACTCATACTTAGATTCTTCACCAATTAATGGATATGTATTGTGAATTTTATGATCCATTTTCCAATTTTCTATGTTTTAAGCGTTCTAACCTATTACGCCTGTAATCTCTCTATTTTTATGGAGGAGTGATCTGTTATAAAAAAAAATATATGGTGGAAAGATGGAGATTATCATGGGCCGCGATGATGATGTCATCCTGTTTTCAATTTAAAATCATGAGCGAGTTCCTTCTAATACGTTTGTTGAAGGCGATACTCCAGATGATGTTGATCCGTAGGACAGCTGTGTAACGGAGACTGACCCGGATGATTATCCTTGACATAATTTTTAGCTTTGTCTTCTGATAGGCTTTCCCTTGGGGCACATAGGTATGTTTACTATCTAGTTTGGATATGACTGCCAGAGCTAGTGATAAAGTTGAAAGTTTATTTTTCAGGGCTTTGAAGTTTACAACTAAAGTGTTTTGGAAGAACAGAGGAAGAATACTTCTGAGAGGATTAAGCTAGTGTTTAGAGATGAATTGTTTTCGAATTTCTACATGTTTCAGACTATTTTGTGGTTTATTTTTGGAATTTTGAGTAGTGAGTTTTGGTAAGTGATTTGCGAGAGATTTTCTTTCTAGAATAGTAATACTTTGTTTAAGTAATAAAATTGAAATCCTAAGTATGCATGCAGAAATACTTGCAAGCATTTTGGAGGAATTACAAATATGGCACGAAAATAGGTAAATATTGAAACACTAGTGCTAGAGTGTTTAAGCATTGAAAGTCCTGGGCCATTGGTCGTGTATTGATGTTCCAATAGAATCATGCTTTGTGGTGATTAGCTTGTAATAGCCGCTAAGAGTAGCCTTGGAGATCCTGTATGGTCCCTCCCAGTTAGGGGAACGACCACGCTTTGATGCTTTTAAGACTAAATCTCTGACTCAAAAAACATTAAGTTTAACTACCTTGACTCTGTAAATCTTCCCTTCATAAGGCTGGACATCTTACTTGGTATCTCTTGGATCAAATATGAGAGAAAATATTTTTGAAAACTCTGGCGGCTCATCAACGATGGAGATAGTCTTTACCCATCTATTGAAGTATTGAGTAGGAGCAGCAGTCCACTCATAACGCTTGTCTAAGGAAAATTTGATCTTCCCGGCAAGGTCTAGTCCCCATTCTTGTGATGAATGAGGAAGACTTAAAGGTAAGGAAAAAAACTGAGTAAGGGATACTTAAGTATGATATTTATCAACGTATGATGATGCAACCTCTGTTGGCATCTAACCCACTTCTATAAATTTGAGGAGTTGATATTCTTCCAGATATAAAGAAGAATTCTTGTCGGCGATATCCCTATTTCGAGGTGTAGAACTTTCCATTCGAAGTGGCGTGGATGGCGAAGCTTTCAGGTGGGTTGTCGAGCGTTAAAACCAAGCATGTCCCAGTATCATGTCATAGATGAGGTATTCTTTGACGATTTGAAACTTAGCGTCGACTTCAGTGTCTCACATCTTTATCCCAAGAGTGATGTGCCCATAGACGTTCCTGATTTTTTCTTCAGGATCTTTGACTATCGTTGGGAAGAGGGTAACCTTTTGTCGAGAGATCCATGCGGCTTTGAGGGTCTAGACCGTGCCGATATTAATATCCATACCAACATCAATTAAAGTTCTTCCAAATTCGACGTCTCGTAGGTAAGTAGTAGTGAGGATTCCCCAGTCGTATCTTTCATTTTTTTTATTAACCACATCCTGCAGAGGTAGTTTAACTTGGGCGGGTGAATCCTCAGCGAGAGATAAGCGTTTACCGGATATGACATGATTGATAGCGGTGAAACTATCTTTGTGTTACACCTTTGAGAAGTAAAGAAGCTCGCACATACGCTCCATCAGGGATTGAACTGTTTGGTTGATAGACCCTCCTGAGAGGGTGAAACTTCTGACATGTATGGGATTCTTGTGGACACCTTTAGTGTAGCTCTCCCGATTCTATCTTTTCATTGAAAATACGCCTCAGACCATTGTATCCACTGGTAGGATGGCTGACGAACCGATGAAAACGATAATATTTTGGATCTGATATATCCTGAGATGTTGATGGACGTAGTACAGGTGGCAGCTTGATGACTCCATCTTGTATCCAGACTTCCAATAATTCAATGAATTTTTCCATAAGGAAATGAAAGTCTGGAAATGTTATATTTGGTTTTATATCCTGCTCTTGTTGTTGTTGTGGTTGATGTCGTTGTTGTCGTGGATCTTTGGTCGGACCCTTGGGTGGGTCTGGCCTCTGGGATGGCGCTGGGGATGGGGCTAGAGCCGAAGGGAAGTGCTTTATTTGTGGCGCCTGTTGAGACGAAGCTTTCTTATTGACTTCTTTGTTGATAACAACACTTATTGAAGATTGAATAGTATACTACTTGTTGACCATTTCGTCGGCTTCCACGAGTATCTCCATGATATTTTTATCTTGTAGGCCTCGTTCTCTCCAGTAAAGCAGTAGCAGTCGTGGCCGGTCATTTTACAGCCTCATGTAGCTCATAGAAAGTTTATGTAAAGTTTCTAAAAGAGCACGATAGATAGGAATCATACCGTTTATGCAGAGTTCCACCAACTTAAGTTCTGTCACGTTCGGATCATAACAGTCAAGGGCCTGGATTCTGAAATTTTTCACGTAGTCTTTGGGACGCTCATTGTTCCTTTAAAACATTCTCCCCAGATCTAACAGCATAATTTATTCAGAGATGAAGAAATACTTTTTGTAAAAGGAACTAACCATTTCACCCCAACTCGAGATGATGTTTGGAGCAATGTTGTTGTACCATGTGTATGCTCTTCCAGTGAGAGATTTTGAGAATTTCTTAAGATGTAACCCATAATTGTATTCGTGTTCTCCTAGCGACTCCAAGAATCATGATACCTGTTCTCGAGCATTTTCAGTCTCATTGTGCAGTGAGAAGTGGCACCCTCTGGATGTCGAGTGTGTAAGGAGGCTGGTATTGATGAAGCGAAGAAGAAGTCTTCTTTACCTTGATTTCGTAGAAACCTTTCCAGATCTTCACGAGTGATAAAATTGGGTTGTTGGCTCCTTGTTGGTGGACGATCGGTGATGACATGAACTTCATCATCCCCTTGAGTTCTTGAAGTCCCCGTATCAATAGTGGATATGAGATCATTCCTGGCTTGCTTCGTCTGGCAATGACGTTTTTCCGGGGACAGTTGTTCCATCAGAGTCTTGAGATAAATATGTACCTCCTTCTGAGTAGTAGCCATGTATGCTTATGTCTTGGCCATAACTTCTTGTCTCTACATCAGATCGACTATGTTGGGAAGAGATTGGGTGTTTCTGGTACCTTTAGGAGCAGTGTTACTTGAAGGCACAATGTTGGTGGTACTAAGGGACGGTGCTGGCAGGAGGAGGATTGATGTTAGTATGAGTGGATTCAGAGACGCCACCACCAGCATTACCAGAATTGGGGATAAGAGTAGTTACTGATCCTGACCTAAGATCCACTATCTTGAACAGTTGAAAGATTGGCTTTATAATCGGGAGGTTGATCTCCCGTTGTGGTCGCTAATTGTTTGAGGGGGTAACACAAATGTACTGGTAAATAATACTTTTTGTAGGTTCGAGAGATCAAAATCATACAAGACGATCCTAAACCAAGAAATAGCCGTTCACGTCTTGCTTCGGTCACAAAGGTAGAGATGATAAGTTGATCTTAGGAGAGGGAAGCAAAAAAGGTTGAGAAATCACTGTGTGATGAAAATGATGGTGTGTATTTATTTAACTATGATGAATACTGGATTTATGACTATAGATCCGATTATCTCTGGGATAAATTTCCTTCTCCTTCGAATAGATGAAGTCATCTATTTATAGTCTTGTAGTGAACACATTGATTTCTCATAAGTTGTGGAATTTGTGAAGAGATGGAAAAGTGATGATCGTGGATATTATGGTGGAATCATGTCTGGTATGTAATGAAGACTGTATGACCACTACTCCCTCATCCTCTCAACTGCTCCTAACTATCCCACTACCTGTTACCTTCCACATCGCATGTTACTGTAAGCCGTCATACCAATACCCCAATGAGAATTCCCCCATGTGGCGCATTTGATACCGCGTAAAGATAGTATACTTTTTACCAAATTTCACCATAGAAAATTATACGTTTTTGAAAAAAAAATACAAAATTTTTATGTCAGACGTGGATTTCTTGTTAGTTGATATTTTCTCCCTTTTTTGTCAGTTTTTCTCCATTACCAATCTTGGGTTATATCAGTAGTTCTTTCTTTGAAAATATTGTTTTCTTGAAGTCTAATAGATCTTAATGCTACATAGTTGAAACACTGTTTTGTTGAAGTCTGATAGATCTTAATGCTACATAGAATGGTTTTTTGAGTAACATAATGAGTCTCAAGCTTTTAGCAATCCTACATGTTTCTTTTTAAAACCTTTTTAATTGATTATGATAAAAGTTTACCATAAATTTTATAGTAAAATTCGTTTTGAATTGTTTGTAGTGTTCTTTGTGTTAATATGATGTTTCTGTAGGGTATGTATTATATATATAGACTACAGAAAAAAAATATTTAGAGTTATAAAAATATTTGTGGTTCGCCATAAATAAAGTGTTTCTTTTTTTTCTTTTTTTCCAACACGATTTTTTTTCTAGTTAAAAGATAATAATTAAGTGTTTAATAAAGTTCAGAAATATTTTTGGTTTACCATAAATAAAGTGTTTACTTTTTTTTTGTCCAACACGATTTTTTTTTCTAATTAAAAATATAAAATTAACCATGGTATTTTATTAAAAATGATTAAACGCAGATAGTCGATATGAGATGTTGTCCACCCACTGTAGGTGACCCTGACCCAATACAATTAAGTATGAGGTGTAAAAGAAGTGTAATAATTTTTCAACCTAATAGTAAAGAGGAAAGTGGGTTTCCTTTACCATAGAATATTTGCATCAATCAAACTTTGCCAAGTTCCTCACCAGAATAAATGCCGCATCACGAAAGACATATTTCAGCCAATCGAAAGTGAGGGTTCCATCACCGTTCAACGTGGGTGCTTTATTTTTCTAGGCCTTTAAGAGCATCTCTAATAGAGGGTAGAAATACTATTTTTCATGACACATAGGATTTTAGACCCCCATTTAACAAAAATTCATCTCCAATAGTTAGCTCCTACAAACTAGGAGGGATGAGATACTAAATATGAAGGTTTTAGAGAAAATCTTAACTAGACTTTCGGTTAGACCTTCCATGTCATTCTTTCCCTATTCTTTTTCTTTAATAATTATTTAAAATAAAATTAAACGATTAAGATTTTATCATATAAGGTACTCTAAGGCCTAAATTCATATACTATTGGAGATAGTTTATTAGATTTGTGCCCGGTGCATATTTAATTTCTCATAACAATTATCTTCTTTTAATAGAACTGGCATTTAACTCGTACTACAAACTGGTTTGATGAGTTTATTTGGTGTGGCGGGCCTTCGCTCCACCCCATTGCAATGCATTAAACCTTCTTTTCCTTTTAACAAAGTTGGTATATAACCACTGGGCATATTTAAATTCTCATAGTAATTATAATTTTTTACAAAACAAAACGATAGCGAAATTTGTTGTTTAACTATTTGGAAGATAAATTATAACTCTATGTTGAGGGTAAGAAAATTTCTTATCATTTTAAAGTGTGGGTGCTGACCTGTCATCGGTAATCCTGCAAATTAAAGTCATTAGTAGCCGTGCATGTATGACATTCGATGTTCTCTCACATTGGTATCCAAGGGTATGTTATAGTTCCTCTTGATAACATATTAAATGCAAGTTTAAAATCTGGTATTAATAAAAATGTCTTGATTCAAAACCGTTCAAAGGGCATAGTTAAAATCTAAATTGAATTTGGTTTTAATCTCTATTCCTTAGAGTTTAAAATACGGTAAGACATAATTTTTCTTTTTATTATTTTTTTTTTCTAATTTTTTAAATCAATCATACATTGCCAAGTGTCCTCACGAAAACTCTTGTTTTATAAAAGCCACAAAAGCCTTATTTCATCCAATAGAAAGTACGGGTTTCCTCACCGTTCAACGTGAAAACTTTATTTATCTAGGTCTTTAAGTCTTTAATTGCCCTAATCTAATCTTACAGGAAAGTTGAGCCTAACTTTGCCCATTAGCTCTAAGCGTCTCTGATATTTAAAGCCCAAAATGTAAGCCCAACTAATTCATTTGGGCCTAACCAACAAACCGAAGTCCCCTACAGCTCTACAGCCCTACTCCTGTAACTCCTCTTTCTGTTGAACAATTCAGATGATGAGATCATCCACGTGAATCACGCGAAAATGATGTAACAAATAAATCTACACCGTTGAAAACCTAAAGACTTCACTACACTTGACCACCGAATCTTACCTTCGGAAAGAATGAAAAAGTCCCTTTCTACTGGCCCACTGACTTCACCACTTATGAAGCAACAAGAGAAAAATATCCGTTTCTTTGTAAAAAAAGGTATCGCCAAATAATGAAAGACGTGTCAAAATCACAGCGGTCAAGCCCTACTAACTAATCAATTGGTTGATATTCCTCCAGTAATCCAAGTAATTGGATAGTGTAGAAAAGCTACATATAGTGGGCCGAGTGTAACCTAACAAAACAAACTATCTCTACTTTCCTTTCCTATTTTCGCTGTGCAAACAATACTCATGGAGTTTTCTTCTCGTTTCCTTTTACTAATTCTTCTCTCAACAACTGCAGTTGTTCTTGCGTATACCGAAGAATCAATAGAAACTCAAGATCTATTGATCCGTCAAGTAGTACCAGAATCATCATCATCGAACCAACTTGATGATTTAATCTTAAACGCAGAACATCATTTTACAAACTTTGTGAAAGAGTTTGGAAAAGTATATGCAGATATCGAAGAACATGCTTATAGATTGAGAGTATTTAAAAAGAATTTATTAAGAGCTAAAAGACATCAGAAATTTGATCCTTCTGCTGTTCATGGGATTACTAAGTTTTCTGATTTAACTCCTAAAGAGTTTAAGAGAAACTATTTGGGATTAAGAAGGAAACTTGATCTTCCTTCTGATGCTAATCAAGCTCCTATTTTACCTACTAAGGATCTTCCTACTGATTTTGACTGGAGAGATCATGGTGCTGTTACTGGTGTTAAGAATCAGGTATAACAAATTGATTTTCTTCCTCTTTTAGACTTTTTTCAAAAAATAAATAAAATTGGTTGATTGTTTTATTAATTTAGGTTTTGATATGTGGATTTTTGGTGAAATTAGGGTACTTGTGGATCTTGTTGGTCATTCAGTGCAACTGGAGCCTTGGAAGGTGCTAACTTTCTCGCTACTGGGAAACTTGTTAGCCTCAGTGAGCAACAGCTAGTGGATTGTGATCATGTGGTTCGTAAACTGATCCTTCCTTATAGTTTTTCATATTACGAAATCGTTTGATTTTGTGTAGTTTTGATTGTTGTGATGAATTTTAACTGATTTCATAGGGTTGACGGTTTTTGTATTGTACTTTATCTGATTATTGTTTTGAATGTTCTTACGAAGGGTTTGTCAGGCATCAATTTTGGACATTATTTCTTTCTTAAGCATATAATTACCTGAGAGATTCTGTGTAAATTCTTTGTTTTTCCATGGTGAAGGCATGTTGGGACATTTGTCTAATCAATATCCATATACAATTAAGAAATTTCTGGTGTAGGGTAGCAGAGTAGCAGTGAATTATTATAATTTAGCAATCTCTGTGCAGATTTTTATTTACTGTTCACGAATCTTTTGTTTTATTTGGTTTTATATGAGTTTACCTGCAGTTAGGAAGTCTTGCTTTCTTAAGTTTTTTATATGAAAACAATTGATGCTTGATATAAGAGATTTTGAATGCGAGGAAAAGGACCTCTCAATTATATGAACTCAAGCATATTAAATATATTACCATGTTAATCAACTTATCAACAATAATTTTCAAGTAGCAGTCCATTAGTCTTTGAAATATAAGGTGGTATGGTGTTAGCCGAACATTGTGGTAAGCTATACATGTATCTTTGTTTTTATTTCATTGATATTCACGCATCTTTGTTTTAGTGATCGCCGTAAGGCAAAAACATATTTGGAAAAAAGATCTTATTTTGGTTTAGAGTCTTTCGTTATATTGATGATCTAATATCTTATCACGAACTGTTATAATAAATGCACATTCTGTGCCGTGTAATTGTATTTAATCAAAGTTTTGTACTACTGTAGTGTGATGCAGAGTCACCCAGTTCATGTGATGCTGGATGTGGTGGTGGGTTGATGACTAGTGCCTTTGAATACACGCTCAAAGCTGGTGGACTGGAGAAGGAGGAAGACTATCCATACACTGGGAAAGATCGTGGTCCATGCAAATTTGACAAGACAAAGATTGCTGCTTCAGTCTCTAACTTCAGCGTCGTCTCCTTAGACGAAGAACAAATTGCTGCAAACCTCGTTCAGCATGGCCCTCTTGCAGGTTTGTCTCATCTCCTTTACCTTCTTGAATATGAGTATGTTTTCATTGACTAGGGAAAAACAGCACATTAACAACTCTTTCTTCTTCTTCTTTTGCATGAGTGCAGTGGGTATCAATGCGGCTTGGATGCAGACATACATTGGGGGAGTTTCATGCCCTTACATATGTACACACAGGTTGAATCATGGTGTCTTACTTGTTGGGTACGGCTCTGCTGGTCATGCTCCACTCCGAATGAAGGACGTGCCATACTGGATTATTAAGAACTCATGGGGAGAAAGTTGGGGAGAGAAAGGGTACTACAAAATCTGCAGAGGCCACAACGCATGTGGAGTTGATTCCATGGTTTCCAGTGTGGCCGCGATACATACTGCCCCTGCCAAACCATAGTAAATCTAAGATAAACTTGTCGCACTGGTTTTAGATAGTAAGTGATGGTGGTAGCTCTTCATTATGTTTTCTAGTTGCTTGTACATAAAGATTTAAGAGATGTGAGACATTATATTGCCACTCTCTATCTCTATCTATATCAAGTTGTTTTTCAAACTATAATCTCTGAATTCGTACAAGTTATGTCTGAAAGTGAATCGCGATCTGCTTGTAATTTCATTACTTCCCAAATGGACGATGTTTGAAATAAATTTATGTACATTCTATTTATTCTCTTTCTCTATTTTTCTATTGATTAATGTGTTTCGCATTTAGTGAAACAACATGGACAGTGAGGAGTGCTTAGGCCAAATCCTATGCACATTGTCAAAAATTGGTTAGTTTGCCCAGTCAGGTGGCTGGGCAAACTAGCCGCACCAATGTGGAAAATGGAATAAGCGACAAAGACTCTATCGTTCAACAGAGACTATGTTGTCATAGACTGACTCTCTATTGCTTATAAATTGACACATTTTCCTTCTATAATTTCATTTTTTTCCTAATTTCATACAAAATTTGCTAAAAGAAAAATTCCGAAGTTTTTACTGTAAACAAAAAATCTTCTGCCATAATGAGTTTGTTAAGGAATAAAAGAAACAGAAAATGTCAAACATCAAGTACCCAAAAGAGTGGAGTGGACTGGAAGCAGGATAAAGAGGTGGAGTTCTAAAATATTAGACAGCATGCGGGCAATGGTATAGTTGAGAACTATATATCGGGCCATCAAAAAAGAATTCAGTTTAACAGGCTAAAAGGTGGATGGACTGAGTTGAGTACGGTGTTTGGGTGTCTCCCTAATGCAGTTAAAGAAAGAGAGTCCGAAAATATCTTTAGTGTTGTTTCTGTTATTTAAACTGTAAGAACCATAGATCTCAAGTTGTTCAAGTAATATTAGAACGTTGGTGGAAGACTACAAATACGTTATATTTAAGGATTTCGAATGCGGTAAGTTTGTTTGTTCTTTAATTAATTTTTTAGATTTTTATTTTTGATTTTATATCCGAACTTCAGATTATGCAAACTTTAGGATTTCATAGTTGAAATTTAATTTCAAAATGTTGTTTATAGGAGTTACATCGTTGGATATGTATATGTTGACGAAAATACTATGCGAGGGAGATGTAGTTCCAGTTGACCAAGGGAAGTGGTCAACACAATCGAGATGGAAGCAACGCCTTGTATTGTATTGTGCTGATGAGCAAGAAAATAATGACCACAAAGATGTTAAAGCTGGTGAAATCAGAGTCTCTGGGTTGAAGGCTTTCTTACAACGTTATAATCTGAGAGTGCACCATGATCCAAGTTATGAGAACACCGACCACTTTGATGAGCTCGGAAGAGTGTTTGTGTTATACGTGTGTAGACAATGGATTTTATAGTAAAATCGCCTCTGCCCGGCAGTAGAAGCATAGAAATAATGGAATTTATATGTTACTGACCCAGCATCAGAAACATAAAATTTATATTTTATATTCCACAATAAAATTAAAATATAAAGCTTTTGCTATAGGCATTTCATGTTGATCTTGTAGCCTCTATGAATATATATATATTGTATATATAATTTGAGAACTTTTTTGAGACTTATGGTTGAAAGTTAGGAATAAGCTCGAATTCTAAAGCTTCTGGCCCCACCTGAGGTATTTAGACCAATAAGAATTGTGAGTTCCAACTTTTTTTTCGATTTTCTAAACATCTACACCTGGATAGGTGATGAACACATGTCTTAAATCTAAAAAACTTTTTGCAATCAATACCCATCTTTTCCTTCTGCCTCTATATCTTCCATCCTCGATTATTTTGACAAATCAAATCTATTCACTTTCGTATAGCTATGTTTTTAATATACGATTAAAAGATAAAGATTAGAGAGAAACTATTAGCCATAATACCTTTTTTAGAGAAGAATAAATATTAACAGACGAAGAAGAGGGTATATTTGATGGTGATAGATATGTAGAAATTGGGAATGCGAATATAGGAAAATACGAGCTTGATAAATACACATCTTTGTACAGATAATTACAGTCAAGATTTAAGAGAAGCATTGTATCACGGATCTCCCAAACCCTATTCACTATCCGTAAACCTTAACCTTATTCTCCTTTTCTCTTCTCTCATTTCAGAACCTTAATCTAATTAACTAACTTTTTTGTTTTGTTTGTTGCAGAGATTAATGTGTATTCCGGAGCCACAACGAAGAAGTTCCGGGAGTTACGAAGGAAGCTTCGGGCTCATATTGGTCATGGGTTGAGAATGGGAATGGAACTCTATGAGCTCGAATTATGTAGGCTTTTGTTTACCGAGGGTTCGAATCCCTCTCTTTCCTTACCTTTTCCTAATTCAAGAGCGTTATTGACCACAATGAATCAAATAACAAGGAATAGGATTATTCCACGAGGTAGACCTTTCTTTGAAATGAATTCTCTAATCCTAATTGAGGTGGTACGAAAAATACTGATTAAAGGGTCGTCAAGACATAAAAATATCCCCGCGGATCCATTTATGATACATGAATGGGAAAAATATCCGGATCAAACCCCTTAGCTTCGGTCAATTTACTTCGGCGAAAAGGGGGAAAAATTCTCTGAATCCTTGCCTTGCTATTATCCTAGTTAATCACTAAGTGGTACCTTTTCAAAAAAAACTTGATCTTTTGACAGCTTGTAACTTCTTATTTTTTGGGAGGGGAAAGAATTAGAAAGATTTAAGAATCCAAAATTCTATTTTAGTTCTTTCTTTTTTTTTATTTTATTGCTCTTTCCGTGGCGGTTTTTGCATTAATTGCTACTTCCTCAATCTTACTGATTAGTGTACCCGTTGTATTTGCTTCTTCAGATGGTTGGTCAAGTAATAAAAATGTTGCATTTTCCGGTACATCATTATGGATTGGATTAGTCTTTCTAGTAGCTATACTTAATTCTCTCATTTCTTGAACCTAGTCAGTATTTCCCATATAAAAAATGACCCATCCCTCGAACCCCTTCGAGTTGTGAGACACATTCAAATTCAATATAATAAAAGATAAGTCTCAAAAAAACTGGGGGAGGGTTCAAAGTCAAACCTCTTGACTGAAAAAAAGAATTGAATTCTTAATTATATTTTAATATAATTAATATATTAATATTCTAATATAATAATTATAATCGTCCTTCACAAATATGATCCAGACATGATATAACATACATATGTTATGCACACATATACATGCATCTCAGGAACGAAAAAAATGCGGATATGGTTGGATGGTAAATTTTCTCTTTGCCAAGGAGAAGGCGCGGGTTCGATTCCCACTATCCACCTAAGCTGAAGTAATGTAGTAGGATAAATGCTTGGATATAGTTGACCACGATAGTGTAATTGGGTACATCTAGTAAGAAGAAATCCTATTGAAACCAAGGTAATATGAACCAAGGTTTGTGTTTATCGTTCTATCAAATGGTATCGAGATACCAATTATTTAATTTTTATTCTTAATGAAAATTATGGATTAAAGTATTTTGTTCTCCCCATTCAAAGTATCAGGGTTTAAAGTACTTCCTAGAGACCACCACCTCATGATGGTAAGGATTGTTGTGTATCATTGTTTGTATAGGTATCACTACAATTGCATTTTTTTTTTTTTTGCTGCTCACCTATTTTACTTTCATGCTGATGGATTTGTGTGATAGTTTTTTTCTTTTTAAACTATTTATGTTGTGAAGAAGAAACTAGATTGCCTTCGACTAGCATATATAACATGCAAAAAAGGTTTGCAGCAAGTGATGGAGTTATCATTGGTGATCAGTACATAAACCTAGATGGAAGAAGCAATTTCAAGGTAATACAATATTTTTATATCTTTATATGATATATTTTTATTAGTTTTCCCCCCTCCTTTAGTCGTTTATGAATTTGTAATGATTTCTTTCTTCGTCTTTCATTGACTCCCATCTCAATAAGGTTAATATTTCGTTATATATCAGTTATATAGTCGTCTTCTGTTCATAACTTCAGTTATGCTTCATTCTTTGCACATTGTTATTAACCAATTATAAATGTTTTTTTTATGCCATTGTAAGTTGTTACTGTTCATTTAGTGGATCCTCAAGTTCGGGTTCCCTGGATTTGGCTATGTAAACATCTATATGTAGTGTTTTTTTATTATTAATTGAGATTTTTTACAAAAGAACCTTTATTATTAGTAGTATCGATTCAGTGTTCTTTCCCAGTGTTAAGCATGATTTGCATATATTTGTGGAGTACGTATGATTGCTATCAATTTCTTAACACTTATTTGTTTCCTTCGTCGGATGGGTATAACTATGAGGTTAAGTTCTAGCCACTTGGTGAAGAACTAGGAGAAAATGGAGTATTCACTGTTCGAATGAAGTCTTTATTTAGTAAAGTGTCTGACCGAAGATGCATACCAATGGGACTTGGTTTGCCCTCTTTAAGCATTCACCACAGAGATTGTTCTTAAAACCAAAAATATCTAGAAAACAAAGTTAAAAACTAAAAATAAACCTAAAAACAAAAATAAACGAAAATGAATAACAACTAAAACCACTGCTCCCCGACAGTGGCGCCAAAATTTGATGCTTTTTGTATGTGCAATCAAATTAATGATCTTATTTCCACTCAATTAAAGAATAATATGAAGTCAAGTTCGTTCTCACGAGGAGAGAGGTATTGAAGTTGTCAAATGTCACAAAGGGGGTTTTGTTTTAGGTTTTGAAGAAAGTAAACAAGAAAGCAATTAAAAGATTAAGTTGTAAGTAGTAGAGAGAGATATGATCGAGGAATCCTTCTTCGTTACTAAACATTCATCGAAGTAGTATACTCATTTATTCATTGTTAGTCACCAATTATCACCAACCGTAGAATAACAATAAGCTATGTTATCCCCAAAATTCCTTGTATCACTGGATACGGAAGCGCTCGACTACCAGATTCTATTCGTCTGAGTCACCCAGAATAAGCTCTCAAGGTGTAACTCAATTGAATGTTTTAGGTCTTGTACATTTAGTTTGATCCTAACATCAAACACATAAGCTCGGTCTGCTTACTAGTGTTGTTTCTACACGCAATTGCTCCACAGAATCCCCCTGTAAGGTCACGCGTTCTTTACTTGTATATGAGATGTTCAACTATTACACATATCTTACAACTCTCTATTTAGATTTAGATTAATTAACAAACTGAATTAGTTGTCCACCTAAACAATCTATCAATCAAGCATAAACATTCATATTAGTAAAAACAAACAATAATCATGTGATAATTAGAAGAATAGATTTATATGATAGATTGAATCATGTATTAGAACTTAGAATTCATCCCCAATCAATAAGAAGTTTAGCTACTCATGGATATAGTAAAATCCATGGTATACATATGATAAAGTAGAAAAAAAATAGTTACGGTAATGAAAACGCTCCAAAACCCTAGCTTTCCCACTTGTGTTCTTCTCTCCAAAAGCTTGATAAAAGAATTGATTATCTCCTAAAAATTATTAGAAGAGTCTCTTAAATAGGTGTCCCAAGATGTAGAGGTTCCCATGCTCAAATACCGGTCAAAATAGGTTTCCAAAACTCCAAAATATACCAAAAATAGGTTTTCACGCTCAGTTTATCGATGGCCCGACCCATCAAGAATTCTTTTCTTCTCGATGTCTTGACCCATCGAGAATTCTGCTTTTCTCGATGGGATGACCCATCGAGAATTTATTTTTCTTCTGTATTTTCTTTTCTCGACGGCTTGACCCATCGAGAAAATTGAGTTTTTTGATGGCTTGACCCATCGAGAAAATCTTGAACTTACTTTTCTTATAACTTTTTCGTATGAAGTTGGAATGACTTCATTCTTTCGACGCTGGCTTTGTTTCGTCGTTCTCCATGTGATGACAAGAAGTTCTGGACCTGAAAAACTTCTACATGGCCTTCGGCTCTTCTTCCTTTGTAGCACTTCTTTTCTCACACATTTTAACTCATTTTTAGATGATTCACCAAATAGAAGACAAAAAATACAAAATAAACGTAATATACAATAATTCACAAGAAATCTAGCAAATAGTATTGAAATTGATACTCTAAATATGTAAAGTAAGCACTTATCAGCATGTTTCCACTTTTGTATTTTGATTGAATATATGGCTCACCGTACAACTTCTATCATGTTTTAGTGCATTGTGCAATGTTAAACACAGTTACATTCTACAATAAGCTATTGTGATGCATTTTAGTTTGTCATTGGACACAAAGAGGTAGTATTGGAAACGGTTAGATCTTCCTTTATTTATATATATGTTAAATGCATATATTTACTTATTTGTATGTATATGATACAAGTGATACTGGTTGTCACTAATGGTTAAATATGACCGTTAAGTCAAGCGGCCTAGTAAATTTAGTTACACTATCCGACTATGTAGCGACATTAGGCTAAGACAAGGAAGGTCGTTGGAATATGCAATATTGATGGTGCTATAGTGTATACCCGAGGATCCAGAGTTATCCTAACTCAAGAAATGAATCAAGGGTGAAAGATAAGTCATGGATAACTTGTACATTATCCTGAAGCTTGGCCAAGGCTTAGCCAATGTGAGTTCAGCAATGGCGCAGGCCAAACACGTCTTGTGGTCATTTTCTCGGCTAAGTGATGTGATTAGAGCTCATGCATATTCGAGGATGCGGTACAAGATATTGGTGTGTACTCGAGGATGCCGTTCAAGGAGCTGATGCTTAACTGAGAAAGTAACAAGATAGACTGATGCGTACTCGAGAATGCAACAACGGCTCAGGATGGCGGTTATGAGTTAGTTACAAGCATCACAAGTAAGCCAAAGTAAGGAGAAGGATTGGATATGTTATGAACTGGGTTTATGGACTTTTTTTGGCATTCCTAAGTTCCAAGGACAAGTGTTTCATCCCCAAGTATACAACACAAAAGTTGACAGTTGGAGAAGCAAGTTGGTTGTCCATAGGCCTGTGCACCTGTTAGGACACCATTTTGGCCTGATCCTCATAGCATAAATAGGCTAGGGATCAAATAAGCTCTAAAATAGGAGAGAGTTTTGGGCAGTTAGTGATTTCGATGTAGAACCATTGAGAGTTAGGAAATCACCAAGAGGGTGATTGGCCTGTGTAGTCCATTGATGGACGAGTTTTGTAATCTTCATTTGATGCAATAAAATGGGTTTGTTGCGTTATATATTTTTTTCCATTGTGTTGCTGATTTTGTAAGTTTGATTCATGGCAAAGCCTCTAATGTTGTATGGGATGCATATGAGTTGAGAGAAAAGAATTGAAGTCTTTTGTTGCTAAGTGTATGAAGAATTGGACATGAGCATGCTTTGCTGCAAGCATGCTAGGCTGAAGTGCAAGTGGGTGAAGTTGATTCACTGAACTATTATACTGCCGGGTCATGGCCTAAGGAAAAAATGAAAGCCGCGAATTGAGGTCGTGATAGTAAGGGTATCAGAGTTGTGTTTGGTACACAGTTCACTTGATTTCTATCCCATTTTACTCATGTTGGTGTCATTTGTTCGTTAATCCATTAAGAAATTTCTTGGGTTTCGTTAGTTTTAAGACTAGCTAGAAAAAGTTGGTTTGCGAGAAAAGATCAATTGGAACGAACTGTGAAGCTTAATGTAACAACAGGTCGCATAAGTTCAAGAAAAAGTGTCTAAGTTCTATCCCAAAGTGTTATACGGACATGCTAGAAGCATTGAAACAGAGTTTTCAAGTGTTGGCGTGACAAAATAAAGGAGTATGCTGAATGTTTGGTGCAAGTCAGATGTTAAAGTACATGTTCTCACAAGTATGTAAAAATTAAGCATTTTGTATGCATATTTTCGTAGGGTAATCAATATCAAATACATTATAAGGGGTAATGTGAATTTCGTAAAAAATTCTGAACTTAAAGATGTTGTTGGCTTTTTTGCAAGGGAAAAGGAGATGGAGTATCTTCTATGCGATGATAGCATGATACTTGTTACTTGTCTTAAGATATCTAGATTTTTGGAAGGTTAAAGCTCTCTCTTAAAGCATATACCTTGGTGGTAATGCTAAGTCTGGTTGTGAACAAGCATTTTCGTGGTAATGCAATGCCATGAAAGAAGAATTGTATGGTCAATTCTTGTCTAGCAGATGGCTTGTTGAAAGTCTGAAGAAAAGGAACGTAAGTTAGGTAAAAACCGAACACCACGGTCTTATGTTTTTCGCTAAGTTCTTCGTTGATGCTAGATGTGCATAAGGAATGTGCTAGCACCTGGTTTATGAATATGGGATCAAAATGCTTGGACTAGGATGTCCAAAGGCCTGCAATTGATTGAAAACCATAGAGGACATTCTTGTCGAATGCAAAATCAGTAATTGTTACCAGCTGATTTTGGCAAATGAGAAAGGCAACATGAACCAGAGGTGCACTTTCGTCCGGAATAGTCATTGAAAATATGACTGGACTGAACATCTATCGGAGATGTTCAGAATCGCCAATTTCAAGTCCAATCCATATATGCAAAGATGCACACGAATCTGTGAAGTGTGTGTGCCGAGGCTCGGGTATTAGCTTGCACGAGAGATATGCAACAGTAGCATATGCTAAGTGGGAGGCGAGTATGGCCTGGATATGTGATGCATCTAGAAAAGTAAGCTAGACTTACTATAAGCTGGCATCATAATAAATGGTTCTTAAGAACTCTGCGCTTGAGAAGTGTAAAGGCATGGAGAAAAAAAGACAAAGAAATGGTGATGCATAAGAATGGTATCGGGTCATTCTTAAAATCTTCATGAAAGCTACAACAACATAAATGCCTCAGTTTGAAGGAGTATTCAACTAAGTAATAATTATACTTTATTTCATTATGGGAGTCGCGAAGAAACGTTGTTAGTTGGAAGAATGAATGTGGCAATGTGATTGTAATATTGAGGACAAATTGGTACTGTCTCATTTCTTTGTTTATTGCTAAGATTGCTAGAATAAATTCAGCATTGCAAGACTTTTTTGGGTCTTACGAGTTTGCAGTCGGTTGATGACAGTATTTTCTTTGCCAATTGAGTATACATTCAGTTTTGGGTCGTGTGTACCTTGGTGGAATTAAGTCTCTCTAGTGAATGAAGGTATTTGAGTGGAAGCCTTGTCTCTTTGCACTCGAAGTAAAACTAGTTCACGTGGGAAGATACTACACAACACATGAATCCAAAGTATGTAAATAGGAGACGCTAAAAGTAGAAGGAAATCAATTTGGTGGCATAGACGAGTTTGTTGTTAGGAGTTATGTGGAAGTGCGACGACTTATTGGCAGTGATGGCATGGAGTAACGCAGCAAGAATGTAGAAGTAAGCCCATCAAAGATATGAATTAATGTTGACTCATGACTTGGAAGAACACGATGTTTTCCAATACATTAAAGCGTAGCCGTTCGAAAGAACAAGTGATGTCTATGTTGGTTTCGAAGGTGCGTGAATAGGAGGCCTGGTCTAAGTAGACGGTGTGATGTCCCTGGTTTCCTAACTCATGACTATAAAACAATCATGCATTTCAGTCAAGATGAAGCGGTAATGCAAGCAAAGAATAACAGAAAATTGGTTATTTGGTGTGCAAGTGACTAACCTGATGCGTTCTCAGGGAAGCAACAAAAGAAGCTGATGCATTCTCATTGAAGCGACATAGGAAGCTAATGTGTTCTCAAGTCACGATCCAGTAAAAATGATTGAAGATGAAGGACGAGTCTTGTGTAAGACCTGTTGGTTGCTAGAATGCAACAAAAGTCGGTATTGAAAGGCAAAAGACTATGGCAATGATCTTTGAGATCATTAGAATTATGCTTGTGTACACTTAGGCATAAATGATTCAAATGAAATTCAAGCCTGATTCCGAGAATTGGCTAATGGGATTTTCAAGTTAGCATTTGAGTATTGATATACGATTGAAGCTTGACTTGAAGTGTGGGCCAACACAACAACAAAGGGTTCAAGTCAGTATGATCAATGGAAAGGTAGTAAAACTAAGTGACGATGCTGGTACTAGGTAGCAGATTGGCAAGAACAATTATTATGCCAAAGAGTTGGATGAAAAAAATCAGAAACTGAGTATTTTCCTGATGACGTACGCAGTATGCAGTTCGCAAGAAGCGGAACTGGCATTCTTCAGTGAAGAAGAATAGAATGGGTGAGGAAGGTCTATGACCGGTAAGTCAAGCGTCCTAGTAAATGTAGCTACATTATCCGACTATGCAGCGACATTAGGCTAAGACAAGGAAGGTTATTGGCAAATGCAACATTGATGGTGCAATGGTGCATACCCGAGGATCCATAATTATCCCAACTTAACAAATGGATCAAGGGTGCAAGATAAGTCATGGATGAATTGTGGATTAGTCTGAAGCTTGGTCAATGCTTAGACAATGCGAGTTCAACAATGGCGCAGGCCAAACACGTCATTATGGTCATTTGCTCAGCTAAGTGATATGAGTAGAGCTCATGCATACTCGAGGATGCGTCACAACAGATTGGTGCATACTCAAGGATGCGGTACGATGAGCTGATGCTTACTCAAGGAAGCAGTAAGACAGACTGATGCGTACTCGAGAGCGAAACAACGGATCAGGCTGGCGGTTATGAGTTAGTTACAAGCATCATAAGTAAACCAAAGTAAGGAGACGGATTGGATAGGCTATGAACTGGGTTTATGGCCTTTATTTGGCATTCCTAACTTCCAAGGACAAGTGTTGTATCCACAAGTACACAACACAAAAGTTGACGGTTGAAAAATCAAGTTGGCGGTTAGGATAACTGCCTATGGAAACATGGTTATCCATAGGCTTTTGCGCCTTTTAGCACACCATTTTGGACTGATCCTCGTAGTATAAATAGGCTAGGGATCAAATAAGCTCTAGAAGAGGAGAGAGTTTTGGAGAGTTAGTGAGTTCGATGTAGAACTATTGAGAGTTAGAAAATCACCAAGAGGGTGATTGGCCTATATAATCCATTGATGAAAGAGTTTTGTAATCTTCTTTTGATGCAATAAAATAGATTTGTTGTGTTATATCTTTGGGTTTATTGTGTTGTTGATTTTGTGAGTTCGATTCATGACGAAGCCTCTAATGCAGTATGGGATGTATTATGAGTTGAGAGAAAAGAATTGAAGTCTTCCGTTGTTAAGTTCTAAAGAATTGAACATAAACGTCCTTCGGTACAAGTATGGTAGGCTGAAGTGTAAGTGAGTGAAGTTGATTCACTGAACCATTGTACTTATGAATCATGGCCTAAGGTAAAAATAAAAGCCGCGAATTTATGTCATGACATTAACTAAGATGAATATTGCAACAACAATTAGGGTTTGAATGATTACGGGGATATGAAAAGGTGGCAGTGATACACCTGTAGTGGTGGTTGTGCAGGGGGTTACGAAAATGATGGTTGCATAAGCGAAAACTCTGCTTTGCTATCCAGCGTACCACACAGATTGTGTGATATAGCTAAGGTAAATAAGTCCTATTAAAATTCAAATACATCATAGTTGTTAAGCATTTTGTACATCATAATAACTTGCTTATTTTTAGAAACCTGATTTAGGGGCTCCCACATTTGTAGAGGGGCTCCAATGTGAGGCAGGGTGACTTAAAAATGCGTTAAGGGGTTTCCTAGGGGCTATGTTAAATGTCCATATTACCCTTCAATCAATTAAAACCTAAACAAAACAAAACCTTATAAAATTTCATTTCAATTCAAAACCTTTCCCTCTCCCTCCATAACTCCTCCTTCTCCATTTTAACCAAATTTCTCCATCGAATCAAATGTCGTCGTCGATTAAACTCTAAATTTCATGATGAAGAATCCTACTAAAGGTTTAGAAGGTATTAGTGATGACAATCCAGATAAAACTAAACAAACTAATGAAGAACTTGGGTTACAGAAAAATTTACGGTTGGGTTCGATTAGGAAACCTAACCGTAACTGGTTTGTTCTTCATTTACGGTTGGGTTATTAAACAAACCCAACCGTAAATTTAAAGGTAGGAGATGAAGATGACGAACCCTACCGTAACTAATCTTCAAACCCAACCATAAAATTATAAGAATATATTTGAAGATTTTTTCATTTCTATCTTGTATAGAATTGAAATACGAATCCAACCCCCAAAAAATGAGGTCAATCGGACATCGTATGAGGGAGTTATGATCAAAACGGTGAAATAC
>JAJJMC010029624.1:494428-635807 GCA_023531435.1 Papaver californicum
TTCCAGGAAGAATTACGGTTGGGTTCGACCCAATAAACCCAACCGTAAATCTGGGAATTTTGGGCTTCATTTTTGTGTCAGATTTACGGTTGGATTTATTGGGTCGAACCCAACCGTAATTCTTCCTGGATTTTTTTTTGTATTTCACCGTTTTGATCATAACTCCCTCATACGATGTCCGATTGACCTCATTTTTTTGGGGTTGGATTCGTCTTTCAATTATCTACAAGATAAAAATGAAAAAAATCTTGAAATCTAATTCATCTAAATTTACGGTTGGGGTTTGAAGATTAGTTACTGTTGGATCCGATGCTAAAACCCAACCATAAAATGTTTACTAGTGATTGTTAGTTATGGTTAAATGGGTGGTAGGATGAACACCTAACCGTAATTGTTTGTTACGGTTGGGTCCGATGCGGAAACCCAACCGTAAAACTGTTAAAATTTGTAGTTCATCCCTGAACAAGCGGTTACGGTTGGGTTGGGAAGAATACCCAACCGTAAATGGTGTTTACGGTTGGGTTCGACATAAAAACCCAACCGTAAAATTCTTTGAATAAAAAAAAACTCATCTTTTGTAACGTAATTTCATCAAATTTGAGCCATTAAATGACCAAGAGTTTAAGTTAGCGGTATACCTCACTACTCTGGTTGATTGAATCAAAATCTAGGGTTTTTAAAAAAACCTACAAAATTATCTTACATTTCTTCTAATTTTTCTTCCCACCAAACCAAAAAGAAAAAAAAAAATTATTTGATTTTATTAAGTATAAGATTATTTATGATTAATTATATTTAGCCTAATCTATTAGCTAATTAGTTTTACTAATACTAACTAATCAGGGGTAGTTTAGCCATTATAAAAATATTATGGATAAAATGTTTTTAAATTTTACTTCAAATATCTCTATCTCGTCTTATACGAGGAGCCCCTCTATGAATTGAGAAGCCCATAAATTAGGTTTCTATTTTTATATTAATTAGACAGATTTTTACTAAAAATAGTGGTGGTGGATTCCACGGAACCTCAACATTTTTTTTCTGAGTCGTCTATATAGAATACGAAAATTTATTAATATTTTTTTATGTGCTCACATACAATCCTGACCATATACTATGAGGAGACGTATGCCCGTGTTTTTGAAATTCTGTACCAAATGCTCACTTGGGACTGTATACATACTCTATGCGGTGTGAAAGCTACAAAAGAAAATTCACGCAGCCAATTGTTTACGATATCAATGCTTCGTGGACTGGAAATTTGGCTCGGGGAACCGTAATTTCAGTGTCTTTTCACGGCTGCCATGGTACATAAGAAAAGTAGTTGGTATGAACAATCAAAACTAACAGGTACAGATGTGTTGGATGCCAAAGTGACTTTAAGCAGCATCTTATATTAGACGGCTGCTGGATGTCAAAGTGAATTTAAACATTATCTTATATTAGACGACATCAATAGTGAATCGGTGTAAGACATTGAGAAACATTCACCTGTAAAGAAGAATAGAGGGACATCTAATTGAAAAATACACATGCAGTGTAACGGTCTAATCATTGGCGACCATTTGTTATGTTATTTTAGAAAAACAATGATGAAATAAAATAAATTCTAGTGTATTTATCTTTTAAATTTTGCATTTGTAAAACATAACACGACCATGTTGTAGTGTTACCAACATGTATTTTTCTTGCACTGCATATAAGAAACATTTTGATGGTATTGTTTAGTGCTCTATTGGTTATTTCCAGTGAGGCACAAGTTGGTAGATCAAATATTTTCCAAAACAGTAGCCTGGTCGTTCTAATATTTGTGTCCTTAGGGCAACTGCAATAGGGCGAGTATACCATAGAGTAAAGAGTAAAAAAATTTGATCTTTTTTCCCGTTTTGCACAGCGTGTTACAGATCAAATATGATCCCCCGTATATAAGGTAGAGCGTATGTTACAAAACGTTATTTTAGAATGACGTTACTCGACACGGAAGCTCATCTAACAAAGCGTACCATTTTGGACGTCCCCTTACTGGAGCGTTTCATATTCTGGAACGAGACGCAACTGTATAAGAGCGTTGTCATTTTAGTACGCTTCTGTAGATGGACGTATATTGGACGTTTACCCCGATAAACGTCCGTTAAACAAGCGTTGTATTGCGGTAGCGTCTACGAATTAAGCGTTTGACTATGTGGACGTTTAATGATAAACGCGCTTCGTAGTGAACGGCTACCCATAAAACGGCTGCTTACATAAACGTCTACCCAAAAAATGTCCACCCATATAAGCGTTCAGCGTACGTCCACTTATGGGTGCGCATGTTAACGCTGCACCGGGGAGAGCGTGGAGAGTGGGCGTTGATGGACAGCAGCGTGGAGCGATGGGCTTAGTTGCAGGAGAGCGTCGTGGCTGGGCGGTAATGGGGGAGAGCGTGCGGCTGCACGTTGAGACACATGAGCGTGCATGGGAGGCTTCGTGGCTGGCGTAGATGGAGAATAGCGTGCGTGGGCTGGGCGTTGATACCCAAGGGCGTCTTGCATGTGCGTTGTTGAAGTAGAGCGTCCCGTCACATAGCGTGGCTGATGGAGAGCGTCTATGCCTTTCGTGGCATTTAACAAGGTTACGTGTGGGTTAACGTGGCATTTTAACATTCATACACAATTTTAACTATAAATACACGCTCTCTCATCTTCTTCAATTCATACACAAACGTTCCGTAGAAAAAAGTCACCCAGGACCGGCGAGTTGATTTTAACCCAAAACACAAACGGTAAATTTTATTGAACTCACTCTATTATTGTTCTATTAATTCTTGATTTAGCTTTATCAATTTCTTTATTTTGTCTTTGTTGTACAAAAATTTTAATCCAACATGTATGAGTTAATATGAATTTGAATATGAATTTTAATATGAGTTTAAATGAGTTTAATATGAATTTTAATGTCATTTGTATAAGATATTTATTAATTTTAATGTCTATTTAACATTAAAGTTACATTTTAATATTAATAAGTTATTAGTTTTAAAAATGGTTAGTGTTGGAGATGGATTTTAATGACAGTTATTAGTAGTGAAATTATTTTATTATTTAATTGTTATGTTTTTTTGCCATTTGCAATGTATATCTCTGTAATATGGATTGTGAGTGTATAGTTTTGTTTGAACTTAATATATTGTTGTTGATTTATGGATAGATGTTGAGAAATACCGTATCCCGATTTGTGGGTCGTAAAAAAAAAAAAAGAAGGCCAGAACATCCGAGGATGTACCAGTTGGGAGCACGGCCTAAGGATTGAATGATGACATGGGATTACCAAATTACAGTATGGTGGAAGATGATGCCGGTCACATGAATATGAACAAGGGCGGTACCACGCACCGGTTAATATATCGCGTCAACAAACTGAAGAACTGTCGAGGATGTCAACTTACCAACGTCGAATTGCCGTACATAGCAAAGAAACGCATATTCGATTACGAAATGATTTGATCGAACATTTATGGTCTGATTTCGGTGAAGTATGAAAAATTAATAAACGATACGAATATTAATTTAATGAAATAGCTACTTATTAGTTTTTTCCTTCGAAAGTGTTAGTTTTTTGGTATTCAACCTATGTAGAACTATCAATCTCAAAAGTTAGAATTTTCATTAATGAGTTAAAAAAATACACTCGGATTTAATACCGTTTAACCAAGACGAGATTCTCTTCTTTTCTGTAAAATCTCTTGCTTCCGAATTTCAATCCACTCTTTCGTTGAGGCATCCAAATGCGACACGTCCGTCATCATAATACGAAACTCCTCTTTTGCTGCAAACTCGGCTTCTCTCTGATCAATCTTCCTTTTAACATTTTCAATATAACTGTTATTAAAGGTTTGTTGGTTGTTAATAATTGTGCCCAAAGCATCGACTTGGGCACCGGATTTTGCTTTCCCTGCTACCTTCAAACGTTTAGCCTCTTTTTTTCCCATTGGACGAGGATACGTGTTAGGAATATCTCCTATTTCTTCGTATCCACTAGATTGGCCTTGCCTTGGCGATGGTCTATATGGAGTATTGTCATCGCGATCCGAATCTTCTTTGGGTTGTGATGAATCAAAAACTTGTATTGATCTTCTTGAATATTTTATGTTTTCTAACATAATTGCGTAACACTCTTCGTGCCTGAATGGTTTCCCACCATTAGCTTCCTTGAAAAGCCGCCTTACTTCTACACTCTGGTTACTGTTGTTCGCAAAAATAGTTAGTGCATCACATACAATTCAAAAATTTAAATTTTTAAAGTCTTCACATACCTTTTGTTCTGGACCCCATCCAGTATGGTGTTCACGTTCCACTTCGGCCTCCTTTGCAGAATAAAGAGCCACTTCTTTACTTATTCCCTGATACCGTTTTTGAATAGAGGTCCAACTCCTATCTGCCATTGAAGGTATAGCTTCTTTCATTCCAACTTTGATGCGAGACCATAATTTGTCTTCTGATTGATCCGTACCCACACTACAATCTTGAGATATTGATAAATGAATCCTACACATGATTATATCTTCTTCAACTGAAAAATTTGGACCTCTTGGTTTTGGACCCATTACTAAAAGTGATTAGAAATAAATTGGAAAGAATTAAAATTTGAAAACTTTTAAAAGAAAATTACTGAGTATAAATAAGTTATGAAATGTTGTTGTTGAGAGAAAGAAAGAACTCATTTATATAGATGGATATACTGCCCGTTCAACGGTCACAAGAAAATACAACGGTAACATAAAAAAAAAATACAACGGTAACATAACAGCAGTTATACGCGTCCCTCCAGGCAGGCGTCAACAGATATAGGCGTTCCTCCAGGCGCCCGCCCCTCCAGGCGAGCGTGTCCCCAGGCGAGCGTCAGGAAGCAGGCGTCCCCCAGGCGGGCGTGCAGCCGAGCGTCATGTAGCGTCCAGGCGAGCGTCACCAGCCAGGCGTCCATCTACCCAGGCGTCCCACCATAATCGCACTTCCACATGAGCGCTTCCTCTGGGCGTCCATCCAGGCAGGCGTCGCTTCCTCTGGAAGACCAAAACGTAATTTCGGATGAGCGTTTCCTCTGGGCGTCCCTCCAGGCAGGCGTTTTCTTTTAAACGCAATTTCACATGGACGTCTCGTACGACGCTCATTTGGGTGGCGTTTGGGCATACACACGTTGTCATACGGGAGCGTTACATCTTACGCTGCCCTTCTAAAGCGTTTCATCCAACGTTTTTGTGGGTAAGCGTCCGTGTTTAGTTACGCTTTTATGGGTAAGCGTTTTGTGTAAACGCTTTAATATGACAGCGTGCGACTATACTTTTAGTCGCGAGGAAATATATTCTGTTACTGTAGCTTTAGTCGCCAAAATACCAAATACAATTGTCTGTTGCGCTTCATATTCGGCGACCAAAGAGTAAATTTAATCTTTACTCTTTGGTATAATCGCCCATTGCAGTTGCTCTTACAATCGATTAATAAAATACAACTATCTGTATTTGGTAACTTATTATAATGGATTATGAGCCCATAATTAATAATCCATCCCATAATCAATTATCCAGGTGTTTGTTAAAATTTATAATAACTAATTATTTTAATTATAATTGAAAAAATTCATTATTTTCATAAGTAAAAAAAGGTCATTTTTAAAAATTATCATAATCAATTATTTTTTTAACAAAAATGAATTAGATTTTTTTCCCTTATTTTCTCTAAACTATCAAGAGAGAGATAAAAAAAAACAATAATGGACTAAAAAAATTTCTTAGATCATCATTTTTTTCTCTTCTCTTCGAGACCATTTTTTAAGATAATCAATTATCCCCAAAAGTTGTTTGTTTAAATTTATTATAATAATGATTAATATTATAATCATTTTTCAATTTATGATTATCTATAATCATAAATGATAATGATAAATTTTTACCAAATACCCCCTATACATTACTATATTACTAACAATGATGAATATGATTAAAATCAATTTTAAAGAAAAAATTTGGAAAAAATTATCACTCCTCAATCTTTTCGTTACTTCGAAAACTATTACCAGGGTTTCTCTTTCACGGAATATAAAGAGAAGTCGATTTGCACCCATCTGTTTAACATAATCTGTTGAGCTCATATTACCAAGCCCAAAATTTAAGCTCAAAAAAATACAACCTTCAGCCCGTGCGACACACGAAAAAAACAATAGTATACATATATATATATATATATATATATATATAATATTAGAGTCTTGTCTGGCTAAGCTTTTAATATTTTATATGAATATATATAAAATTAGTACTATATGACTCAATGCTCACTTCTGTATTGAATCTACAATGATTTGACAGCTCTTAGATGGATTAATCACTAGTATAAATTAATATTATATTCAAAATATCATTGGTGTTGATTGCAATTCCTCTCCAGATATTCTCTAACTATACAAAATAAATATCCAGAACACATTCTTGTTCCTAAATGGATATCAATGTTCCTAGGTAGATTGCCTACTAGTATAGAGCGAATCATAAATAAATTCTAGTGTTATATTCTAAAGTTGAATTCCTAGAAATTATGTTATGTCCATCACTAAATTAGTTTATAGGTTTTCTCAGCTGAATTCTATAAATTAATAGTGAATATTTTCCTTTTCAAGTGTACGGGCTAACACCGGGAAGCCTCGAGAAAATGGTATGGATATACATAACAAGAATGGTCTTAAGAGCATATTAAATTGTGGTCCCAAGAACAAACGGTGGAAAGTTGAATAAGAACAAAATAAATAATAAATAAATAAAAAGTGGGACCGGCGCCAGCCGTCCAGCGCATGGTCGGTCCCCACTCCACTATATTTTAATTATTATTATATGTGGTTACATGAATTGTGGATTTATCACACGGATTGTGGACCTGTACCACAGTAGTTGAACAGGTTGTGGTGCTAGCCTACCAGCTAGCCTCATGAGGAACCAGCAAGGGAGACGAAGCGGATAGGGGGGGAAAGTTAACACTACCTTCCATGTCAAATTCTGCAGTATGGCGCATCAAACCTGGAGACCATCGGTGATTCGAACCTGGGACCTCATGGAGCGCATCAATCATGTGAGGAACGAGGATGACTAGCTGAGTTAGCTACCTCCTGGAGACCATCGGTTATTATTATTATTATTATTATTGGATAAAGAATATTGTTACAAGAAACTAGTTGGAAGCTTAACAAGCTAAGCTCCAACATCGTATTACATTAGTTGAACATGTTGTCGTGCTAGCCTACCATCGAGCCTCATGAGGAACCAGCCAAGGGAGACGAAGCGGATAGGGGAAGATGATTATGTCACAAGGGGAGCAAGGTTACTCTAACTTCCATGTTAAATTCTGCAGTATTGCGCCATCGGGGAATCGAACCTAGGACCTCCTGGAGCACATCAAACCTTTTGAGGAACGAGGATGACCAGCTGAGCTAACTACCCGTTATTATTATTATTATTAAAAAACGAAAAAATTTATTAGATAGGAAAAGCCGATTACACATTAGTGGTAGGAAACCTCGCTACGAGCTGAGCTCCTACTCCCTTTTGTATGGAAACGCCTAGTCTAAAAAAAAGGGAATTGCCTATTTTGTTAATGTAATCTAGGCCTGCAATGCGGTTCTGCAGCCTCAAAACAAAAGCTATCAGGTCCTCACCTAACTCGCCTAAGGTGGTGAACGCGAGTACACCAAATCCATATTCGTGGTCTTCGCATTGGGTTAGGTATTTGTTGGTCTTACGGGTTGTTGCATTCGAGATTGCCTGACCGGGCGTGAAGGAGACTCTTCTTCCTCCAGTGAACGGGGACACTCCTGTGACGTCAAGGCACACGTCTCGGCCATTCTCCCAATTATACACTATGATATCTGCCGGCCTCAAGAAATTCTCATTGTTCGAGAGGAAGCCCAGATTGGCTTCTTTACGAGCGGGGACACCTTCTTTGTAGCACATGTCTGCTAGCACGTCCCTGAATAAATCGTGTCTAAACTCGAGGCCCACCTCACTAGTACAATGGAGTTCGTGATCGCTAAATACATCCATTCCTCTCCCACAACTAGAACATAGGACTCCATCCTCAAACTTTGACAACCTAAGCCTGTAACTGAGGACGGCCCGGAACTGCCGAGGCCCAATAGCTTGGTGAAGCCCAGCTATGGGGACAGCCTTAAGAAAGTCTTGGGCATGGCTTAACTTGTTGCATTGCCATAGGATGGTGTCTCGCTCAGTCAGGTTGAAGCTATTGGGGATATTCTTCTTAACCACATCGAAGTATTGGGAGGCCAGAGAGTGCATAGGGCGCGGGGAAGTGGCTTGGATGCTGGAACAATATGAGCTATTGCGTATTATTATTATTATTATTATTATTATTATTATTATTATGGAAATAATTTCATTAAAGGGGGAAAAATATTTTTTACATAGCGTTGGTAGGGAGCCTTGTCACAAGCTGTGCCCATACCCCTTTCTGAATGGAAATGCCTAATCTAAAGAAAAGGGAATCCCTGACTTTGTAGTTATAGTCGTGCCTAGCCATACAGTTCTGCATTCTCATCATGAAGCCAATCGTGTCATCTCCCAACTCCCCCAGAGTCGTAAAGGCGAGAAATACCAAGCCGTATCCATGCTCGTTACATTTGTCCAAATATTTATTACGTTTACGCGTAACAGCATTGGCAATGGAAATCTCTGGCGTAAACGTGACCCTCACGTCACCTGCAACGGGACACCCCTGTGACGTCAAAGCACACGCCTCGGCCGCCCTCCCAGTTGTATACCAGAATGTCCGCGGGCCTAAGAGCGCTTGCATTGTCAGATAAGAAGCCCATCTTGACTTCCTTGCGGGCTGAGACGCCAGCTTTAAAACACATATCTGCCACCACGTCTCTTACTAGGTCATGCCTGAATTTGAGGCCCACCTCGCTAGCACAATGCAAAGCGTGATCCCCAAACGCATCCATTTCTCTGCCGCAGAAGAAACATGTGCTGCCATCCACAAACATAGCAATGCCCAGCCTATAACAAAGTATAGCCCTGAATTGGAAAGGCTCAATGGATTGGTGTAACCCAGTAATTGGAATGGATTTGAATTAGTCTTGCGCGTGACTCAGCCTATTACATTGCCATAAGATGCAATCGCGTTCAGTCTGAGTGAAACTGCTGGGGATACCCTTCTTCACCGTATCAAAGTACAACACTGCCAGAGAATGCATAGGACGGGGGGAAGTTACTTTAATACTAATAGTAGAAGTGGGGATCCCATAGACCTGACTGAAGATGAGCACGACTTGCTGGAAGCTTTAATGTCGTGCCACGTCCATATCCACCTGGAGAATGGTGTTCTGCACCTGGATTGTCTGGATGCAGGAGGCAAGTAGCTGTAATAGATAGAATCCTTCATCGTGTAAACCCCTAACCCCCCATCCTTCATGGGAAAGGAGGCTAAGCGCATCTGGTAGGGACCAAAGCCGGCACCATCACTGGTGACCAAGTGTCTAAGGAACTGACGTAAACGCTGGTCATAGTAATCAGCTGACTAGTGCAAGGAAGAGGGGCTGGTGGTCCTCATGGTGAAGTACAAGCGAGATACCCCTGCACAATTTCTGAGGAAGAGCAATTCACTTTGTAGATCCTGAAGGAGCTTCAGGGACTCCATTAACTGTAGGGTCTTCTCCATTCTGTGATGGACCATTTCGTTGCAAAAGTTTGCATCCAGACTAACCGGCCCCCCTAGGAGCTTCACCCCTTGAGTTGGTCTACTGATGTTGGCAAGAAACACTTCCTTCTCCAGGCTCCTGGGGTCTGTGTTGGGCCAAAATAACTCTGTCTTGTTGATATTAAGGGATAAGCCTCTGCTGCTACCCTCGGATTGGATAATGTGCAAATCTTGAGCCACCTCTAAAGTGTCCCCTACAATAGTCCCATCATCCATATACAAAGCATGCATGTCCAAAGTGCATTGAGACGCAATTTTTAAAATAAGGGGGTGTAAAGTCAAAGCAAACAGTAAAGGGCCCAATGGGTCTCCCTGTTGGACACCCTGAGCAGACAAGAGAACCTTATCGTTGTAGTAGAGATTTGCAGGCTTCGCATAGCAAAATTCAACCCATCTAGATATGCTAGGACACTTACTCCTGACTGCATTAATGATGGCAGTTCTATCCACCAAATTAAAAGCATTGTTGAAGTCAATTAAAAGCATTATTATTATTATTATTATTATTATTATTATTATTATTATAAATGGAATTTTATTAGATGGAAATAGCATTTTTACACAGAAATGGTAGGAAGCCGAGCAACAAGCTGGGGCCCCCACCCCTTTTTGAATGGTAATGCCTAGCCTGAAAAAGAGAGAGTTGCCTATTTTGTAGTTATATTCAAGGCTAGCAATGCAATTCTGCAGCCTCGTCACAAAAAGCTATCATGTCATCTCCTAATTCACCTAAGATAGTAAAAGCGAGCACACCTAATCCATATCTATGGTTCGCATTTAGTTAGGTATTTGTTCTGTTTGCGGGTTATGGCATTGGAAATGGCTTGGCCCGGTGTAAAGGCCACTCTCCCGCCTCCTGTGAACGGGGACACTCCGATAACGTCGAAGCACACATCCCGGCCGTTCTTCCAATTGTACATGGGGATATCAGCTGGCTTTAAGGAAGTGTTAGAATCCGAGAGAAAGCCCAGTTTGGATTTTTTACGGGCAGGGACCCTGCTTTGGAGCACATATCCGTGAGCACGTCTCTGACTAAGTCGTGCCTAAATTTGAGACGCACCTCACTGGAACAGTGCAGAGCATGATGCCCGAAGACGTCCATTCTTCTCCCACAACTAGTACATCAGCCATCCTCTTCAAACAGAGTGATACCAAGCCTATAACTAAGAACAACCCTAAATTGGCGAGGCCCAACAGATTGATTAAGCCCAGCTAAAGGGAAATCTTTGAGATAGCCTTGGGCATGGCCTATTTTGTTGCACTTACATAGAGTGTTATCCCGCTCAGTCAATTGGAATCTGTGTGGTATATCTTCTTGATTACATCAAAGTATAGGACTGACAGAGAATGCATTGGGCGTGGGGCAGTGGCTTGGATGTTAAAACAAGAAGTGGACATATCACAGACCTGAAGGAAACTGGATAAGGCCTGCTGGAAGCTGTGATGTTGGTTAGCAGAAGGGAGAGCTTTGAGGATAATATTCTATAGATGTTGAGTCTGTAAGAAAGAGTCTAGGAAGCACTAATGGCTGGTGTTTCCCATGGTCTCCAAAAATATCCATTCCTCTCCCACAACTGGAGCATAAGTTGTCCTCTTCAAACAAATGTATTCCAAGCCTGTAGCAAAGAACGTCCTGGAACTGACGCGGCCCAACTGACTGATTCAGTCCACCAATAGGAACTGCTTTAAGGAAATCTTGGGCATGGTTTAACTTATTGCCATAAGATGTTGTCACGCTCAGTCATATTGAACCTGATGGGTATGTTCTTCTTAACCAAATCAAAGTAAAGAACTTCCAATGAGTGTATTGAACGTGGGGAAGTAGCTTGGATGTTGAATAAAGAAGAAGGAAGTTCACAGACCTAGAGGAAATTAGACAAAGCATGCTGAAAACTTTGATGTGAATCTGCATCCAGGTGAGCTTTGAGGATGGTGTTTTGCACCTGTCTAGTCTATATACATGAATCTAGGAACTGTAGTGGCTAGTATCCCCCATTGTGTAGACCCTCAAGCCTCCATCTTTTATAGGTAGAGTTGTTATGCGCTGCTGGAATGGGCTTAACCCTGCCCCATCTCCAGTGACAAGATGCCTGAGAAACTGCATTAAATGTTGGTCATAGTGTGCTGCAGGAACCTGGAGAGCCACAGGACTGGTGGTCCTCATTGTGAAATATAATCTGAAGACACCAGCACAGTTGCTCAAGAGGAGTAACTCACTTTGTGGGTCCTGCAGAGTCTTCACAATCTCCATTAACTGGATGGTCTTCTCAACTCTGCATTGCACTAAATCACTACAATATTTTGGGTCAAGGCTAATAGGCCCCCAAAGTAACTTCACACCCAAAACATGCCTACTGATGCCAGCAGGAAAAACACCTTCCACAAGGCTTCTGGGTCTGCAGTAGGCCAATGAAGCTCAGTTTTGTTGATATTGAGGAACATTATCCTCCTCCTGCCTTCCATTTGTATGATGTTTAGGGCTTTGGCTACCTCCAATGTGTCCCCTGCAATAATGCCATCATCAAGGTACCGGGCATGCAGATCAAGAGTGTAGTCTGATGTTATTTTGGTGATGAGTGGATGCAGGGTCATGGCGAAAAGCAAGGGACCAAGGGGGTCCCCTTGCTGAACTCCTTGTGCAGATAAAAGGGTGTTGTCATTGTAGTAGAGCTTAGCTGGTTTGGCATAGCATAACTCCACCCACCTGGAAATGCTGGGGAACTTGCATCTAACTTCTTTGAGCATAGCTGATATGTCAACCATATTAAAGGCATTGCTGAAATCTATTAGGAGCATGCTCATGGTCTTTAAGTTACCTTGCATCTCCAAGAGCCACTTTGCAGAGTGTAAGATGGCTTCACCCCCACACTGAACTCCCACTCCAAACTGAAAAATCCCCTAGATAAGAAGCCATTTCTTTGGAAACAGTAGAAGATGCCAATTTAAAGCACAACCTCCTCCATATGGTGCCTATAGCAATAGGCCTCAGTCCCCCTCCAGGATTGAGCAATGGTGTCAGGGGGCACTAGATATATACTCACCCAACACTGATAGGCACTTCACCCAACACTGATAGGCACTTCCCAGCTATCCATAAGTTAACCATACATGTTATAGAGGTTAACAGCTCATATGAAATTGATGAAGCTGGTCCACTTAAGGCATCAAGAAGATGTTGAGCCCTAAGACCATCCATTCCGCAAGAAGTCCCTTTAGGGAAGCCGTTAATTGCTATCAACACTGCATTCTTGTCCACTCAACATGGTGAGGTTCAGCAGGGATGGAAGGTGGAGGAGCACTTGGGTGTTTTTGGCCCATGTCCAAGAGAGTAGCTGGGGAATTGGGAGCAATTCCATTGGATGAAAGAACCTTGAAGCAGTTGTATATTGCCCATAGCTCAGTTTCTTCTTGCAGGCAGTAAGATTGGAACCACCATTCTTCTTTTTGTTGGTCTTGCTCCTTTGAGTTTTCCTTGACTATTCCAAGAGGGTGTGCACCATGCTGATACAACCATTTTCATTCCACTTTAACATATCATGAGAAATGCTAGCAGATTGCAGTCTTTTTTTTGTCCCAGATCTCTACTCCATAGTGCACTTAGGAAAATAGAGGCTTAAAGTGCAAACTAGCAGCAACAGGAGATGTAACCAACCAGAAAGATCCATGGGGTTAGCAATCACCTTGTCAAGAGTATCCTTTAAAGTTCTTGAGAAAGTGAGCCTACTCTGGGGTGGGATACTGGTAACAGTGATGTAGTTCTTCTGGAAGACCAGGTTGAGAAAGTCCAAGGGAGCAGCAACAGGTACTTTTGATTCCCCTGTGTCAATTGACTCAGAGATGGATGATTGAGGTTTATCTATGCCATGTATCAAGAAGTCTACAGATAAGCCATTGTAAGGCCTGCGAATAAAATTTCCATCATGCTTGCGGAAGGGCCTTCTCCAAGAGTAGATGTGCATACATTGAGTGCAAAGCCACATCTGCAGGTTAGAAAGGACATGTTCTCATGCATTGTAAACTGTTAAATCAGTGTTGATCCTTTATCTACATGTGATTTTGGCCCCCTCATTAGGGAGATTCCTGTCATGGAGATGCCTGTGGAAGCCTGTTCTACTAAGACCCTACCCCCAACTCCATTGTTGTACCCATCAAAGTTCTTGAAGGGGCATTAAAAAAATGAATCATAAAGAAGGACCCTTTCTTAAAAATCTGCTGAGTCCTGAGACACAGCCGAAGACCTAGTTCTTGCATGGTGAAAGGGAAGTGGCCAAAGGTTGAAAAAGGGGTGAAAGTGAAAAAACTAAGACTGCAACTGTATATTAGAAATGTAGCTGATGACCAGTTTATACACAAAAGATTACAACCTACAACTAAATCAGCTAGAACCCTAAAAATTAAAACCGTAGAAATGTCTGTATGTACATGTGCAAGTCCTAATCTTGACTTTGTATCAGAAGAAGAAGATGGAGACATGAAGGAAATCATCATACCTTAGGATGAAGAAGAAATCCCAACCCAAATCCCAGCTGAATTCATACGCAGGAGCTGAATTCCATTCTTCCCCCTTTTCTCCCGCAGCAGAACGTATCTCTCCTCCCATTATTATTATTATTATTATTATTATTATTATTATGAAAAATAACTTTCATTAAAGGGAGAAAAGCAGTTTTACATTGAGTTGGTAGGGAGTCTAGCCACAAGACACCTACCCCTTTTTGAATGGAAATGCCTAATCTAAAGAAAAGGAAATCGCCTATTTTGTGATTGTAATCATGGCTAGCCATGCAATTCTGCAACCTCGTCATGAAGCCAATCGAGTCCTCTCCCAGATCCCCTATGGTCGTAAAAGCGAGTACACCTAATTTGTATCCGTGTTCATTGCATTTGTCCGAATATTTGTTGCGTTTGCGAGTGACGGCGTTGGAGATGGTCCCGCTATCATCTAGGATTTGATCTTTCCACCAAGATTCTCTTAGATTTCATATCTAAATATATGCTACAAAGACTATATGTTATACAAAGCAACCTGAGATGGTCCCGCAATCATCCTAACCTGTCTTTATCCTATTTAATATATATTAAAATATTATTATTTTAATTTTTCCTAAATCTTGATCTTTATATCAAAATTTTATTTGGTCTTTATACCAAAAATCTTTTTCCTAGATCTTATTACTAAAATATCAAAATACTGCCAGAGAGATGAAGAAAGAAAAAAAAAACAAGGAATGGTCTCGCTACCATCATCCCGTGCTACCACTATGGCCAGTTCCTCCCATCACCACCTTGGCCGGTCCCTCTTTCACCACCTTGGTCGGTCCCTCCTTCACCATAATTAGGTTTTTTTACCAAATATTTTAATTGGTTTTGACACCATTTTAATTAGGTCCCGCTACCTAATTTTAAATAAGTCTCTCTACATAATTTTAAATTATGTCTTGCTACCTATTTCTAATGGTGCTGCTACCAATAATTCAATTGGTATTGCTACCAGTATCTTAAATTGGTCTTACTACTAATATTTGAATGGTATTGCCATCAAAATTTTAATTGGTCCTGCTACTAAGATTTTATATTTTATTATGTTGCTCAAGCCGCCATTTTGACGAGATTAAATTTTCGGCTGACATTAGCATTTATGCTGATTGATACTCATACGAGTTTCCTGTTAATGATTGACATATTAAACCTTGTAATATATATATATTGGTCTCTGCTTGATCTAGCAATCTCATCAGACCTATGTCTACCAATCCAACAAGATCATCCAAACATTATTGTTGCTTCAGCTGACACTATGATATGCCACAACTACCAATATCGATACCAAATTTTGTCAGACACTCTACGTCTATGGTATATTAAGCATCATTGTTTGTCTCTGCAGACACTTCGTGCTTCATTCACTAAAATAATGAGTTTATATGAAGCATGTCAGACTCACCACTGAGAAGCATGCTAGACTCATCAATATGCTAAGACAAACAGTCTAACTAAGTCAACAATTGACCAAATAAATACACGTCGATAAAATAGACTTAACCGTGCTTGAGACATCAATTGTGTCACATGGGGGAACATTCGCTAGGTTTTTGGTTTGACGGCCTACAACGTGTGCGGTGTAGCAATGTACCCCGATGAGAAATTAAGTAAGTCGTGTCGGCAGTTGAAGGAGTAAACGGAGTTGTGGTCTTACAACCACCATGTCTCCCTAACAGAGCAGAACTGGTTTCACCATGATTTCCACTTCTCAACTCTTCAACTTCTCTGCAAATACCAAAACTTAAGAGATCAATGTGTTAACTTCCACTGCTATAAATAGGTTCTTCGACCTATTGACAAAGAGGGGGACAATCATCTTAGAAACATCTCAGAAAAACTTAGACTTATGCAAGATAATCTGATTTTCATCTTCATAGCAGTTCAACACATCCCACTACTAGTATTCAATTCCATTGATCTCAATACCTTCTTTGCTTCCCTCCCTATAGATCAATACATCTTCTTCCTTTGTGACCAAAACAAAATTGGAGCGACCATTTCTTGGTTTAGACCAATTTTGTATAGATTGATCTCTCAAATCTTAAAGTACTTATACAATACATTTGTTTTAAGGGTTTAAATGATTTTCTTTCACTAGCATCAGCCTACTATCATTTTTTCCTCTTTTTGTCCCTTAAATTCGTTTTACCCACAAAACAATATGTTAGGACAATGTCTCAGTGACACAACCTGGTTTTTTCGAAGCGCTTGAAAATTTAGACTTAGCTCCAACGTATGACTGGGGGTCTGCACTGTTATTGGGGTTGTACATAGGCCTCAGTGAATGCTCGGGCTCTAAACCAAGTTTGAATTGTTTTTGGGGAATCTTTAAGTTAAAAAGCTAATTATTTTTTTATTTTTTTAATTTTTAAAATGTTAAATTACTAACTAATTAAATTTCTAATGTTTTCACAATATTGGTGGTATACTTATTTCCCTGTTGGTGAACCTTCTCTATACCAAAACAATATTGTTTTTCCAATTATAGAGAAGTACCAAAACTGGTGGACCATTCAGGTCGATGACAATCAACACTCTGAATTGTCTCAAAGGCTTCAACAAGTGTGTAGAACAAACCAAAACAATATTACTATGCAGTATGTGGATCATCCAGAGTACCAGAGTGAAGCTTCTCAAAGGATGTTAGAGTTGAGTTTACATTGATCAGTGTTTTTCAACTCTCCTTTTAAAAAAAGTGTTTGGTACTTTGGCGAAAGACACCTTCTACAGCTATAAGGGAAAACAATAAAATTAATCAACCCACTTCTAAGCGGGGAGATTTCTTATGATGTTTATCTGACGTTGTTACAAAGTAATAAACCATGGGATCATGTTAATGACTTGGTCGTGGACCCTATTGATATGAGTGATTATCTTCGTTTGTTCAACACAATTTGTAAGCCTACCATTCCTATGGAGCCGCAAAATTTAAGAAGGATGGATATGCCAGTTTAGGTAGATTGCCACTTGATCTCGAATTTCTTCCTTCCCAACCTCCAAACTCCCGCTCCCTTCGTTTATCCTACTAGCGAGGGAGGTACATCTTCTTCGTCATTTATGCCACTATTTGATTAGGAGGTGCCAAGTATTAATCTTGAATGGGAGCCTATCATTGTTCAAATTGTTTCTCAAGATATGGATCGAACTTACCCGTATTAAAGGGTATAAGATACATAAGAGGAGCTGCAGGCTAGGTTGAACCATTATTATTGGCGATCACAGAAAATGCAGGATTATTATGTGCGATATCTTACCCAAATGACGAACACATTGAGTTTTGATATTCTAGATGAATCCAGTCAAAGAAGTCGTCAACCAAGTCATATAATCAATCAAAGAAGTGACACACCAGATTACATGACACAAACTCATATAACACTTGGTGCCGTTTGACGATGATTTGGCTATGGAAACTCCTGATGGAGGTCCACTCTTTCCAAATGTTGTTCTTGTTTATACCATGACTCCAATGGAGCCTTTAAATTCTATTGTTCCGTTGGTCCCTCCATTCCTTGGGTTCCTTTTGCATGTTATGGTGATGAAACTCAACCTCCTGAGGATACTCAAGCTTATGTCGTATCCCTATTACTTCAAGGGAAATACGATCCTACCTGGGCCTATTCTAGCGGTCAAGAAAATCAACCAGGAGATCAAATATAGTTTTACTTCAATGTAATGGAAGAGTATTGATTGAATTTGATATATTTTAGTTAAATCTATGTATTGATTTACAAATAACAAAATCATATTAAATCAAAAACTAGTTTGTTTTAATTTACTATATCTTACCTTTATAAAGAAAGTAAATTTATACATTTACACCACCTAATGTTAATGAATATAAATGCGTGAATATTAAGCTTGTACGTCAAAAATGCGTGTGGCTAAAAGAAATTACATTTGATCAAAAATAGATGTTGGATTTGCAATAATGAATATCGCGATCGAAATAAGAAGTTATATAGAGACCCTCAGGTTGAAAATGAATTTACAAATGAGTTTAAAACCCAGCGACACAATCTCTCTCACGATGTGTATACCGGCAAATATGCTGGTTTGGCAAGCCAGTTTTCCCATTTGGCATGCCCGTAGTAGCTCAAAATAGGAAAATTTGGTGTTTTGGTAAGTGCATATGACTTGGCCTTATGAAAAACCTTTAAAAAAAGTTTACAAGTTATGAACTTAAACCGAGGTTGAAGAAAAATTAGAGAAAATTGGGAACAAAGTTAGTAGGAAACAAATATGGAATATTTTTGAATGGGGAATGGCGAAGCGGAAGAAGTATTTTTGGGTTGTTTTTTTTTGAAGCATGAGAATACATTAATTAACTAGAGAGTGAATACATGAGGGTATTACCCAAACATTCATTTATTACAATTTGATCAAGGATATAACGGATTATATGGTCTCAAAAAGTTATAGAGAGGTTGTCTGACTGTCATACGCTGCATAATTTTCCAGACCAACCGCTGCCTGATTTCCTTCCCTATAGTTGTGATGGATAGCATATTCTTGTTATATATCATGGTGGTTCCGAATAAAATTTTAGGAACCGTAGCAAGTTTTCTGGGTTTCTTTTGAATTGTACTTTCAGTCAATTTCATTATGTTATCGTTATTGACTCTATCAACATGGCATATGTTTCAGTTGTTAGTGCGACGGTGATACACAAAGGTTGTGGTATTACAACCACAGTTCTTGCCTCTGATTCCTGCATATGAACCATGCATCATCAACTCTGGATGTCATCTAGCCGCCCCATCCCTATTGATCTTGATGTAATCCAGGTTAGAGTTGATCCAACCTGTCGAAAGGGTTGTTAATCTTGTGTTGTTTGTTGTAGGTGGTATCCCAGGTAACATGGGAGGTACGATCTCCATTGGCTAAGTGAATTCCTCCTAGAGCTTTAGTGTCATCTGTATAATATACTCCTTGTTTGGTTGTTTTTGGCGATAAGTTAGTTTATTCCTGGATATCCATAAGGACCAGAATAAAAAGCAAAATAAGGTAATGATAAAGGAATGGGCTTTTGTTTGTAGAAGTTGTAGGATTGTTATTTATTTGGAGGGTCGGAATATTTGGATAAACTTGTTTGAGAATTGATCTTGTGAGGAAGGATCAATTAGGTATCTGTATAACCATTTGAAGAGAGTAAGTTATCCTAATTGTTGAGGTTTTCTAGATATCTTTTTTTTTCTTGAAAATCCCTCAAAGCAAACAGATTTCCATTACCTTGATTGAAACATAACTGAAAGAAATCAATATGCTTATTGTTTAGAGGCAGGTTTTCATTTCGGCTGAAGCAACTCGATCCTAGGTTTGTAAAGGACATCAGGTAAGGGAATCAAGTGCGTAGAATCTTGCGAGAGACGTAAGGAGCACGATTGAAGCTAATTTTCTCGGAGGGTTGATTCGGTCTCAACTATATTCCAGTCTGAAGTTCGTTAGTAGGCTAATATTTGTAGCGACTTAATACAATGTAATGTTCAAACTAGACGAGGTCCCGGGATTTTACTGCTAGATTGTAGGTTTCTTCGTTAACAAAATTTCTAGTGTCTTGTGTTATTTATTTTTCGCATTATATTATTTATATGTATAATTGAAATATCTCAAGTAGTATGTCAATCAACCTAGATAGGTTTTAGCTCGATTTGTAAATATCCTACAAAACTTGTTCTCGTTGAATTCTTATCTTGAAAAATAGATTAGAAGACTTTATTTTGTTGGAATACGGATTTTGTACGATTTGGGTACAAACAAAAAAAAGGGTTTTATTATTATAGATCTATACATGTTGATTGTGCAAGGATTTTTCAATTCAGGTTCACGAACAAAGAAGTTGGTGGTGTACTAGGTACCCTCTCCTTTTCAAAATTGATCCGTTATGAAAGAGTGTTCACCCCAGAAAATGAGTTGTCAGAAAAAAATCTTTCATTTTAAAAAATGAACTGCTAAATCAATGATTCATATAGCAAAATGAACTGTTAATTACTAGTTCAATTAGCAGAATGAATAATCATCCCGCAATCCATTCTTCAAAATGATTTATTAAATTAATTGTTCATCTAGCAAAACGAACTACCATCTAGTAAAATGAACTACCATATGATCCCATCTTTTTTTAAATCAAATTACATGAAATGAATTTATGGGTATGACATACCCTCATCTAATCGTTTTCTAGTAGTATAATAAAAATCATGTTTCAAAAAAAAAAAAAAAAAACTCAATTATTCTAGTTGTTTATTTTCGTAAACTGAGTTATCATCCCAAAACTTATTTTTGTAAATAAATTGCTAGAAAATCTAGAAAAATCAACTGTTATCTCATGTTATTTAGTTTAGCAGTTCAAATTAGTAAATGATCTATCATCCCACAGTTTATGTTGGAAATGAACAAAAATCTAGCCGTTTATTTTGGAAAGTAAACTGATTTTTAGCTAAATCGATAATATGAAGACTTTAAAAAAATAAATTTTTATATTGGTGTTTGTACTCGTGATATAGATTTCAGCGAAATTTTTTAGACTATATAAAATTTGTTAAATCCAACCTTGTAATTTGATATATGTTTTCTCAATTTTTTTACACGTGAGGAAGTTCTAATATTTTTTTAATTAAAGGTTAATTGATTTTTGGTACTTAGGTTTTGACCAGCTTTAGTCTTTGGTCTAACATTTGTTCTAACATTTATTCAATGTTAGGGTTTGGTATCTGGATTGGACGTTGACCATAGTTGATTGTCATTGACCTGAATGTAATTAATTTTATAGAATAAATAATATTAAGTTTACAATTGTATCCCTGAAGTGGACTCAGATCCAATGGTTTTTACTAAAAGTATTAATCCTATGGCGAGGACGTAATATCCCTTGACCTAAAATCTATTATGTTCTTCTGCCTCATCTGCATATGCTCTCCAAACCCATCACCGCCACCATCACCATTACTTTAGTCTTCTCGATCTAACTTCCCACAGTAATACAATCCGGTCACCACCCAGTTCAACTCTATTTTCTGTCCGGCCATTCTGCACCTCTTTCACCTACTTATCGAGACAATTTCTCTAAATAAGATCCACTCCCTCGAACTAATTATCACACATACATCGAATATGGTTTTCTTCCAATATCAATTCACAAAGAACTTCATACACGGTTGAATTTCAGACCAAACCCATTGTAAATAATTGAGATAACCATCACTCCAATCACTTTTACCCATCAAGAACAATCAATACCACATCCATTTAGACCCAAACTTTGGTTGATATGAAAAACTCCTGAATCTGTTGTTGTGAAATCAAATTGACCTTGCCTGCAACCACCAAGAACATATCTATCTCACTTCCCTTGTTTTCTAACAACAATACAAATCCATTTCTCATCTCGAACCACTTCATGACAATATAAGAAAAGAACCTTTTTTTTTTCACCGTCTCTGAGTGAGGTTGATAATCTAGTCTGTAAAGTGAATTGTGGCCGTCGGTGTGTACCTCGGATCAACGGTTTAGATAAAATAATATAAAATTAATGATTTTACTAAATTAAAATTAGACTTAACCTAGTCAAATACGTTCAATGTCCAGTCCAGGGACCAAGCCCTAACATTGGACAAATGTTACACCAAAGACTAAAGCTGGTCAAAATCTAAATACCAAACAACAATTAACCCTTTAATTAATGATCACATAATCTTTCGTTTTTATCAACTAGCAAATTTTTTTGACCAAAAAGATAAAATCTTTAAAAAAAAAAAACAACGCACAATTAGGTCGGATATATTCGACCAAATCAATGGACAACACCTCTCGATTAGGATCACACAAAAATTTCTACAAAGAATAAACCGAGAAATACTGCCTCCCCTTTGACTCAAAGGAGGAAGCCAAATAGAAAAAGTAAAGATGTCAATTATAGAGTTGTTGTGTGCTTGGGATGTAAAAAACGAAGAGAATCAATAATGGGATAATAGTTAGGGGGAAGCTAATTTTATCAGAGGGAAAGTTAATTTTGAGATGGGTTAAAAAAAAAAATTCCCTTTATTAATATATATATTATTTTATTTTATTTTTGTTGATTTTACCATTAGCATGTGAGCATTTCTTCATATGTTAAAATAAACCAAACAATTGATTAACACCTTTAAGTATACATAGTTTTTTTTGAACGAGTCAATCTTAATTGGTATAAAAATTGACAAAAAAAATAAATATCAGTGCACCTGATCACCAGATAGAATAAAGGTAACATGGAAAGTCAAAATTAAAATATAATTATTGATAGGGAAGAACTTTTTTAAAATCTACCCCGAAAATGATTTTCCTTATTACCCACTAATAATTATCTAATAGAAATTGTACTTCGGAAAGAGTTAATAACTTAGAAGGCGTGCAGGGACAATAGCCAAGTCAATTTGTGTTTAGGGAAACTATTGAATGACTATATATTATCAGATAACTGTTTAGGGAAACTATTGAATGACAATATATTATCAGATAACTCAAACAGTTGTACACTTTTCCTACGTACCACCCACTATGGTTTAGAAGATTTTAATTTTCGGTGATAACAAAAATCGAAGAAAAAAACAATGTAATCAAGGCATATTAGATAATTCAGACCTAATACTAGGCATAATCAGTAATTCCTTCCTACTTGTGTTCTGTAGTATGGAGTATAAAGGCATATAAACCAAAGATCACATGCATGCAATGACTCATTCTTGGAGCAGGTAATAACAAACAAACAAATATCAATCCCCCGTTGAAATTTGCACACCAAAACTTCAGTGGAAAAATCAGCACTTTCCATTCATAGAGAAGTGAGTGACTAGGGAGAGAACAATAATTGATAACAAAAAGTAAATTGTTGCCAACCTAATGGTAAATTGTTGCATGCTGATTAAATTAATTATGCAAAAAGTAGGATAAGTTGATCAAGATTAGAACAATAATTGATAACAAAATTTACACCCACCCCAATTTGAAGTAGCTAGTAGTAGTAGGTCAAGAAATTGAAAATGTCAAACATGATGTCAGTTCTCATGCATTCCCTCACTGCTCTCTGGCTATAGTAAAAGAAATTGTGATCACTAAGGCTATAAATACAAGCAAAAACTAAACAACTCTCCATCAATATCACCACCACTAAGAAATAGTACCACATTAGCTTTGAGAAACAATGGCTTTTCAAAAATCTTCTTGCGATTCCATATTCAAGTTCATGTTCATGATTCTCTTCTCTTCTTTTGTTACTCTTTCAGTAGCTGATCGCTCTAGTTTATTCTCTAAGTTCCCTTCTTACTGGGGTGGTGCTGGTGATAGTAATGGAGGAAATGTTGGTTACGGCAGTGGTGGCAATAATGGAGGATATTCTAGTCTTTTCCCTGAATTTTATGAAAATTCATGCCCTCAAGTTGATGACATTGTCACATCGGTCCTGGAACAAGACATTTCTAGAGAGCCTAGAACCGCTGCCTCTTTGGTTAGGCTTCTATTTCATGACTGCTTCGTTCAGGTACAGTTTTTCTTAACATTTTTCACTCATAATGTCCATCAACTTATTTATACATCAAAACAACTAAATTATTTTGCAAATGTGATTTCTTTCAGGGTTGTGATGCATCAATTTTACTAGACGATAGCTCTACAATAGCTAGTGAAAAACGTTCCAACGCAAACAAGAATTCCATACGTGGATTCGAAGTTATCGACGAAATCAAAGCTAAGTTGGAACAAGCATGCCCTCAAACTGTTTCTTGTGCTGAGATTGTTGCACTTGCTGCTAGAGGCTCAGTTGTACTAGTAAGTGAAACATATATAGAATAGTTTCAACCATTACCATATCAAATATACATGCTAATTATCGTTCTAATAATTTAATTAATTGACTAACAATATTCTGTGATATTATGGATGCAACAGAGTGGTGGACCAGACTGGGAGGTTCCATTAGGAAGAAGAGATTCAAGAACAGCAGGCCTTAGTGCCTCAAACAACAACATTCCCCCACCAAACTCAACTCTTCAAAACCTTATTTCACTCTTCAATCGCCAAGGTCTCGGTGAAGTAGACCTTGTGGCACTCTCTGGTAAGTTGCATATTACAAAGTAACAAAGTTCTTATATATTTCATGATCATACAGCCATATTTCGGAATGCGGTAACAGTTTAATTATATCGGTTTCTTTTGAAGGGAGTCACACTATTGGGGTCGCAAAGGCTATACAACCAAAATGGAAACAACCAACCAGATGAAACCTTAGAGATGAACTACTTCTACAACTTGAAATCAGTATGTCCTAATTCAGGGGGTGATAGCATTATATTTCCATTGGATTACAGCTCTCCTACCAAATTTGATAATGCTTACTTCAAGTTGATATTATTGGGAAGAGGGCTATTGAATTCAGATCAAGTGTTGCTGACACAAAACACACGAACCATGGAGTTGGTAGAAAGTTACGCCGAAGATGCGAGTTTGTTCTTTGATGATTTTGCAAGATCCATGGTGAAAATGGGAAAGATTAGTCCTCTTACAGGCTACAATGGAGAGGTTCGAAAGAATTGTCGTGTCATTAATTAACTAAATAAAGTAAATTGAGATGTGGTTACCAGAAATTTAGATACGTCGATTATCTACTTCTGATATTAATATTGCGTTGGGTGTTTTGGTGTCTGTTAAAATTTTAGCATGAATTAATGAAACAAATATGGGTTGATTGCTAATTCTTGCTTTTGATTATTTTTTTAAGCATTTTTTGCTGTTGATGCTGTTAACGTAAGTTATTTGTTTACAGTGTACTAAATTATTTTTATTGGGTTGATTGAGATGAGAAAAGGGCATTAAAATCCAATTTCTCTTGGAAAAGGCACGAGTTAACCACTTTTTATAACAAGTTACAAACACGGACAAACCAACTCGTTCATGCCTTCAGCCATAAGTTTGATATTTTTTGCCAAAAATACCCTTTAACTTGAGTTAGTATCGATTAGTCTCCATGGCGGCTAGACTCAAGTTCAACAACGATTAAAACTCAGATCACTTGGGGGCGATTAGATCATGAGCAAAGGGATGGAAATGAGATACTGACATAGGCGCACATGGACTTTCGATGCAAAGGTTCTTCTTCTTGTTGTTGTTTTTTTTTTCCTGATCTTTGCTTGTCATCGTTGCTAGAGGTGAGCTTGGATTTTTTTGATGATGTTCAGTTTTGATGGTTTGTTCTTCTATTATTCTTCGCATTAATTTGTAAATATTTTCAATAGATGGATCTGATTGTCGTCATGACGTTTAGTAAATCAGTATCTAGGGTTCTCTTACCTTTAGTGCTCTGCTTGGTAGGTTTAAAATCTAGGGTTTAGTACTTTAGGGTTTTCTTTTAAATGAGTTGGATTTGGATTAGAAAACAAGGATTCTCAAAATGGATATTTAATTTGGATGGATTCAATGATGTTTGGGTTGTTTTCTTAGGGATGGAAGATCAACTCAAAAGGGTTTCTCATATTTTAGTTTTGATTCTAAGATGTTATCTTATCTCTTTTTGGGGGGTTATCTTAAATCAGTTGTAATTGATGACCTGTTCAGTTAGGGTGTTCTAAAACTAAGTAATCCAATGTTGTCTTTCTCTAATTTGCTTTGTTTGTGTACTACGTTCAGGGATACGCTTCCTATTTCCATCTCTTCTGTACTAAATTACTAATATTTTTTTTTGGTTGTCCTCAGCAGGAGGATGAAGACCCTAGACTAGTCTTTCTTCAGTTACCAGCGTCTCTGCCTTTAACGAAGAGATCAACTGCTGCAAAGAGCAACGAAACATGTAGCAACTCAAAATCATCCAGGCCAGTGGGACGCCCAGATAGAGGCTGCAGTTTGGAAGAATTGCCTCCTGGATTCATGGGTAAACTGATAGACACATTTATGTGTCTGATTTGTTCCTAATTTATATATTGTTATCTCTCGATTTTTGTACTAATATTGTCATTTTTATTGTTTTTGTAGGTTTTTTTGGAAGAATAAATAATCATGGGAAAATTGGCTAAAAATGTTAAAAGCACCATCAAAATTGATAAAGGCACCCACAATAATTGTTAAAGGCACCCCATGGTTGGTTAAGGGAACCTTCTTCTTTTGAATTTCAAAATCAATTTTGGCGGAAACTCCTTCATTCTCATTTGCGTGATATTTTTGGAAGATAAAACTATTTTAAGGCGAGAATATTCTCTTGCTTTGATAGTTAAGAGTTTACATACGAGTGGGGACCTGAGAATCGAATAAAATCTTGGGAAATAATTCATTCTCGTGTTAAACAGGTGGATAAATAATCGTTTGAAGATAATAGGATTTCCTTCCTATTTAACCTTAACCTTAACAAAGTAACAAAATCAGAAGAGAGAGATCAAGAGGGAAAGAAATACATTCGAGAAGATTTTCTCCATGAATGAAAAGATTTGTTAAAGATTTGGACGAGATTCGGAGCTGTATGGTTGTTGCACTATAAATAGAGAGTCAACTGAAGAGTTACGGGGGGTTGGCTTCGGCCAAAAAGCTAGAAAAAAATTCTTTGCAAAATTTCTTATGCTGTGAAGAAGATGAAGAAACTGTTACTAAAAGGTTGAAGAAACCGTGGTCGTAGCTGAAAAACTCTGTTGTCTATTCTTTTATATTCAGCTCTTTTGTAACAGATAGAAACAATGATCTTTTCTTCTCTACAACAGTTATATTTGTCTCAAATTCATTGTGTCAGTTTTATTTCTTCTTTTCAAAACACTTTTGAGCCATGTATTTATCTTTTGAGTGTGTTTTGAGCACCATGAGCTAAACCCCATCACTGGGATAATGGAGGAAGCCATATTTCACAATTGTGTGGTAAATATATTTAATTATTTTACGACTTTTGCATTAATTTAATTTGATTTATGGTTTTTATTAATTGGTTGTCATTTAATTTGATGGATCATGCTTAGTTTAAGTGTTTTGATGGTCCATGCTTAGGATTTACAATCAATGTTTTAGAAATCTACTTTCGACAAAGAATCAGAGTTATTATTTTTATCATATGAGCAATAAATTATCGAGAATTAATATTTGAACCACATGAATATGAAGTTTGGTGGAATCCTGAGTCTCAGTATCTCTTAATCTTTTTACCATCTTTTGTATATAATTTCTAGATTAAAATTTTAATTAGGTCTAAAATAAAATCTTCACAAATCCGAGAGAACGATACTTTTCTTACCATTGTCTATAAACCACATCATAAACTCTTGGTGTACAAGAGTGGCAAAGTCAAAATGAAGGTCGGAGACTCCCTTTATGATGTAAGTGCAGTATAAAACCAACATTCTATATATAATCAGCTTTCTTTAACTTTACATCTTTCTAATTATTTTCACTTGGGTCATCTTTGGAAGTCTTAGTATGACTTAGTTAATATTCGTTATATTTTCTTTAGCTGAGATTTGTTTGATATTTCATACTTTTGATAGCTAATGATTTCATATGCATTCTTTCAAAATAGGAATAAATATTCAAACTCTAGGATTTGTAATATTATTTGAAATCTAACTTATAGGAAACCATCAACTTTAGTGTAAATGACAATCTTGTAAGTAGGTTCTTACCCCCGATCCCCTTCATATGATTGGAGCCTGGTTTTATTTATATTATTTTCATCATGTGGATGAAGGTTCCATTTTATCAAGCCTGACATTATATGATTAGAAGTGTGATTACCAAAAATCTAGCATTTTGGATCACAACAAATATAATCTGAATCATACAAAAGTTTCATACCATATCATAAAATCATCCTATATTAACCTTTAAAAGACGGAAATCAATCAAAAATTGAAAAAAATTGACTCAGGCATTTAACGTGGTTCAACAATATAATTGTCTACTTCCACGGGTAAAAAAATTTGTATTTTTATTATTCATCATTATACATTACAGAAGAAAAGTATACTATACAATGATGATCATATTAATCAAGGATCAATCAAACTAAATTTCCACAAAATCTCATACCTAAACTCTTGCCTATGATTCAATACCTTCAGTCCAATTTTTCTCCAGATTTTCCAGCCCATTTTCCTGTTTATGAGCTTGGTATTTATAGCCAATTTGATGGGTCCCTCCAATTTACCTTTCCACCTATTTATTCTTATCCATCCTTGGTGTAAAATGCAGTCCCGCAAGACTTATTTGTAATTTCCACAAGACTTGATCATACTTCCCGCAAGTCTTAACATGTGCGCTTGTTTTCCGTAATTTCCCACTTGTTATCCCGCAGCTCTTCTGCGGTCTTGTATTTAAGTTATTGTTTTTGGATCGGGATGAATGTTGTGGTCTTATTTGAATCATAGTATGTCTGACACGTAGCTCTTAAAAGTGAATCGTCATGCTTTTAGTTCTTTTTGTTCCACAACTTGTAAAGTTGATACGTGTCCCTCATGCATCAACGTTCATCATTACTTTTTTATTGTGTTAGACTTTCCCGCAACCTGGTGTCGATCAGGCAGCAAGGCTATCTGTTTTGAGCAGTGTTCCTCACTTTCCCACAACCCACGTCTCGATCATGTATTAACGCTGTCAGGTTCAAATCTTATCAACTTTGCAGTTGTTAATTCAATGCTTTAAAAGGCTTTGTTTCAATGTTTCTCGTCCCATCGTAACTCGCTTCTCCTTAAATAGTTTTTGGACACGCCTATCTTGGATTTTATTCCTTCACAATTTCCCCCCTTTTTTCTTTCAAATTTTGACACATGGCAAAAATTTAGAAAAGGAAAAATAGTAATTATTATTTTTACACCTGCAATAACTTCTCTTCCCACTCACTTTTTTCCGAGTTTCTCACTAGCAGTAATATCTTTTCCCACGTTCTTGTTGGTTGGCGGTTTCGAGGCAATTAATTCTCTGATAAAGTTTCTCCCTTTTCAGTTTTCGATGGTTTCCTCCATTTCAGCTTTCTCCTATTTAATGCCGATTATTTCCCTCATTCCATTCTTTACACCTTTTGTCATTTTCTTCTTAAAGTTTTAGTGTTTTTCATTCCTTTGAAGTTTTCAAAGATTCTTCAACACCTTTTCATTCTCATGAACTTCTGTGATCAAGGATTCTTGCATCGGGATCAAATTTTTTCTCTTTTCAATCAACAGATTTTTCTTCTGTCTTTCACTTCATTGTAAGTAATCCTTTTGCTTTTTCCTTTTCGTACTTGTTTGTTTATCAATCTCTGTATCTGAACCTTTTTGGATTAATCATTGAAGATGATGATGATGTTCTTATCTGTTTATTATTTGTTGGAATGAATGATGATAATGATGATGATGATCTCTCTTTTTGATGATTGGTTGTTTTATTATGGTCCATCATTTCTCCTGATCAGAAAATTATTGGCTCATTTGCATTTTGATGTGATGATCATCTTATCGTTCTTTTGCTTTGCATCTTTCCTGCTTTTTTCTTGCTTTTGATTGTAATAAACTTATTTTTTTCTTGCTTTCCTGTGTAGAAAGAAATTCATCATGGCTGGAAAGAATAATGTCAAAGTTACTGGTGATGCTTCTCATCAGGATGATCAACCTTTGTTTAGGAAGTCATCTCGCTATCTTGTATCGAAAAGTCACCCTTCTGGATCTACAAAGACCGCAAGTGTTCCTGTTGCGGTCAGCAATCCTGCTCCCAAGAACAAACGGGCTCATGAAAGTTGTAGCTTTAAATCAGTGAACCTTGATGAATTCAAAAGGAAACATAATCTTCGCCGATTCAAAGTCTCCTTTTATGATAATGTTGAAGATGAAATTACCCTGGAAATGATGGAAGGTTTTGATTACAGCAACAACAAGTTATTAATCCCTGCGGGAGCATTAGATGCGGGCCTACAGCTTCCTTTGTATCAGAGCGAAAATCCTTTTCAGTTTGAGGTTCTTGCTAGCCGCAACCAATCCCAGCAAGGCTTAGTGTGGTCCGTCACTCAATATAATGGGAATTGGTGGCGCGTACTGGATGAATGTAGCATACGAAGCCAAGGAAGAACCAATTTTACCTATTACGTTCCAAACCCTGCGGAACATAAACATTATACAGTGGAGAACTTTCACGCTACCTATGCGGATAACATTGCCGCGAAAAATTACAAGAAATGGAGCGTTGGACCGAGCCACAAAGGTGGTGAGGGATTCCGCCTGCTAGCGAAAATTGATAATGCCAAGCTGAAGTACATTCCGGAGACAGTACTTCCTCTAAAGGAAAGAATCCGCGAGGATCACGACTACAAATGGTACCGCACCCCTCTAGTCATTGAGGGTCCATGGGTTTTTGGATTGTCCCTGAGAATGTGGTCTACTGTCTTCTTACCCGCTTCAATGGTTACTGCCCTTGGCGGCTAAATTTTATTGACTTCAAGTTTGCACTTATCACCGTGGTACGTAAAGTTTCTGTCTGTTTGTACTTTATATATTGCTTAATGGTTAGAGTTTCTCTCTGATGGTTAAAAGTTCCTCTCTTTTTTATATCCGCAAGCTGACGAAGGCGCAAAAGATGATGCGGGAGTGAAGCTCAAGGCCGCAACCTCTGTAGAAAAGGTATTGTTTTAATCCGATGAATTCTAATATTTCTTAGGAATTTTATCTAATGAATTATTGTAGTTCATTAATAGGATCGGAAGAAGGTGAAGGGCGTACCCCGTGCTTCCACGGAAAGGGAAGAGGGAGAAATTCGAGATTCTCCCCTTCGTCGTCCACTCTTGAGAGGTGAAGGAAGCTCCGCTCCAGAAAGACAAGAAGAAGAGAAGAATATACCTCAAATAACAAACTTTGAGTCTGCGGAACAAGTTGGTGCTGTAGAAGAAATTTCAAATGCTGCCATCAATTTCTCGCACCAAACTGTCGTTCTCGATCCCTCTTTTTTCCTTCAATTCTCTCCTTTGGTCGTTGATGAGCCACTTGAAGCTGCCACAAGTGAAGATGATTCAACTGATGAAGAGGATTGCAACACTCAAGATAATCCTAAAATTACTTCGACAGAAGTGGATCTGCAAGCACATGTTGCGGAAGAAGACGAGTCTGCGGACACTAGTGCAGCGGGTAATGTGCCCACAAATACTATGGAATAAACTGGACCTGCCATGGTTAATGTTGCGAGTGTGGCTGCTGCTGATGCAGTACAACCAAACATGGAGTTCCCGCAAACGAGTAAAGGGAAGGGAATTGCAGAAGCTTCAAATCTCTTGGAAAAAGAAGAAGAAGCCTTTCAATGGTTTATGTCAAAGAATATTTTATCTGTTCCAAGCAATTCTTTACCAGTGAAATCAGATAGCGCTTCGGTCTCACGCTTGCAAAAGTGCATGGAGGCTGTACCATACGAAGTGGTTAAAGATGCTTGGTTGAAAGATCAAGGTGAAGCTGTTGACCCCACATTCTGCATTATCAAACCTTCTTCTCTTGCAGAAACACTTGCACTTGCGGACGGACAAGTATATTCTTTTCGCAACAAGCTCTTCTACAGGTATTTTAATTGTTTTTATACCCTTTGATTTCTTCTTATTTTTAGTTCTATTTATAACTTTAATTTTGCAGCTTGGACGGGGTCAAAGCGCCGTACATACCGCGTACCAATTCTTCAAAGCGCGGTCCACAATGATGGGTTCCCAATTTAGGGCTGTAGAAAATGATGCTTTGGGTTTAAAGCGGGAAAATGACGTGCTCCGCCAACAATTGCTTGATCTTCGGAATCAAGGTTTTATTCTTTCTTCTAGTTACTTTTTTCTTATTTTATTTCACTTGTTTGTGAATTACTTTATGGGATCAGCGGGGGATTCAGAACTTGTATCTAGGATGCTGCGTAGAATTACGCAGTTGAGAGATCATGGTGTAAGAGTTAATAATAAGAATATGGAGATCAAAACAAAATTTAATGATCTTGTTGATAGTCATGATTTGGTCATACGGAAGTATGATGAATTAAAATCGCGGCATCGTCTTTTATTTGTGGAGAAGGGTCGCAAGAAAGAAGAGTTTGATGCCACTTTATTGTGGACTAAAGATTGCTTTTCTGTGGCACGGGCAAGATATGATAAATTGGAAGAGAACCGCAAGCTTTGTGTGTAGCGGCAGAATATCCTTGCGGGATTTTCCCGTTCCAAATCGTATCACCATTCACCGTACATAACTCATCTCATTAAGGATAGAGACAACTCAGCTTCAGAAGCTTATGCTAAAGGAAAAGCCCTTGCGGATGCTCAAGCTATGACCCGTAATTTATCTGATTCTATTCTTCATCGTGGGAGCGACATTTTCCACCTGCACAAAGAAGTAGGAAGGTGTACATCTAAATTGAATCGTCTGCGAGATAATGAAGCAGAATTAAATTAGTGTCAACAGCATCTTGAACAACTCAATACCAATTATAACAAGCTTTCGGGAGAATATGATTTTCTCGATGTTACTAAAGATGTAATGGGTCGCGAATTAGCAGAGTTTGAATCCCTCACAAGAGGTATCCCATTTTACCGTATATTTGAATTTTAATATTATTCCCGCATTGATTAACCCGTTGTTTTTGTTTCAGGCTTTGAGGAGAAATTTAAAGATGCAGCCGCAAGAGCTGCTAAGGCTGAAGGTGAGCTTGGTGCGGCAAATACTAGAATGGAAGAGCTCAACAAGAAACTAGATCTAGCTTCTATCAAGTCTAACGAAACGCAAACTCAGCTAGAGCTTGCCTCTTCCAAGGCCAATGAAGCGCACGCTCAACTAGAGCTTTTATATTCTAATATCAAAGGACCTGAAGATAAATTACAACAAGAAGTTGTGAAGAATGAAAGACTTGTTCGGGATTTATCTACTGAGAGAGGAAAAATAAAATTTTGGAAGACAAAAGTCCAAAATTACGAAACCGAAGTAAATCAATACAAAATGGAAATTGAAAATAGAAAAGTTTATATTTCATGGTTAAGAGCCGAAAATCGAGTTTTAATTGCAAAAGCAGTCAACAATACTCTTGATCAAGTACAAGCTGATGGATTTCCTAAAATTTACAAGCGCAAAGATGTTCCGGATAATCCTCCTCTTGAAGATGATGTTCCCGCTCCTTATCTTTCTTTGATGTTGCTTTATTTTTCTTTACTTCCAAATTGTATTTGCACTTTATTTTGCTTTGTATTTTTATTCCTGCAAAACAATTCAAGAATATATATATATATTAATTGTTAGTTCATTGCATGAGTGTAAATTTATTAACCGCAAGGAAATTTTGTACCTTGAGTTACATTGAGGGTTGAAGCGCATATATAACCTCTCTCTGGCCAGGAGGAAATTAGGATGCGGTCCCTAGTGTGTCTCCTGAAACGGAGAGTGATACAACAATTAATGTCATGTTAGGCATCTTTATAGCAAAAGACCCAATAGTCATACACCCATAAACATTTACATGGACTTTCTAGAGAGATTACATTCTGCTGCTTTACCTAGTATGAAGCCAAATTGTTGAATAATTGTATTGCTAGTTGTGAGCACTTCCTGAAGTGGATAGTACCTGATACAATAGTTAATGTCATGTTAGGAATCTCTGTGGCGAAAAAGCCATCAGTCATAAATATTCATTTGGACTTTCTAGAGAGATTGCACTTGATTTGCTTTACCTATTATGAGCGTAAATTATTGTAGAACTGCATTGTTGGTCATAGGTAATATGGTTTGAGATATTGTGCGTTCCAAGGATGTTGTAGAATTTCCCATCCATATTCCGCAGATGGTATGATCCTTGTCCTGCGATATCTTGTATAACATAAGGTCCTCCCCATGTAGGTGCAAACTTTCCTGCTCTTTTATCCTTTTGGTATTCCGGGATTTTGCATAGAACGTACTGCCCTTCCACGAAGTTCCGCAATTTCACCTTTTTATTATATTCTTTTGCTAATCTTCTTTGATAATTCTCCATTCTTTGAAGTATAACTTCTCTTCTTTCTTCTAAGTCATCCAACTTTGCAAGCATTAAGTTTGAGTTCAAATTCCTTTCCAAAGCTTTTGTGCTTCTTGTGGGTAAAATAACTTCCGTTGGAATAACTGGTTCTGCTCCATATGTAAGAAGAAATGGTGACTCTCCCGTAGACTCCCTTCTTGTTGTGCAGTATGCCCATAGTGTATTATGAAGCTGTTCACACCATCGGATATGATGGCCATCAAGAGTTTTCTTTAAATTCATAGCAATTGTTTTATTTGTTGCCTCAGCTTGTCCATTACTTTGTGTATATAGTGGAGTAGACTTATTCTTTTGAATATTAAATGCTTCGAAAAGCATGTCAATATTTTCCCCTGTAATTGTTGTCCATTATCCGAAACTACGGCTACCGGAATCCCAAATCTACAAATTATATTCTCAAATAAAAAATTGAAAACATTTTTATCTCTGATATGTGCAAGAGCTTTGGCCTCAACCCATTTAGTGAAATAATCTGTGGCTACAATTAAATATTTTCTTTTTTGAGTCCCTTCCACTAATGGCCCAACAATGTTTATCCCCTATTTTGCAAACGGCCAGGGACTGAGCACGGAATTAAGTTCTGTTGCAGGTGATTTTATTCTTTTTGCATAACGCTGACATTCTTCACATCTTTTTACCATATATTTCGCATCTTTATGCATAAATGACCAGTAATATCCTTGCGTTTTTGCTTTTAATGCAAGTGATCGTCTTCCAATATGATTTCCCGCATCTCCATAATGTATATCTTTGAAAATTTGCTAACCTTCTTCTTGTGATAAACATCGAAGTAATGGTCCCAAGAAAGATCTGCGGTATAGAATTGTATCCCGCAACTGATAATTCACAGATTTCTATTGCACCTTTCTTGCCTCTTTAGTGTTTGCGGGCAAAAACCCATCCTGCAAGTATTGATGTATTGAAACCCTCCAATCTTCTTTGGATAATTCATTTCCTGATTTTTCGTGGAAAATCTGTATCACCTTTTTCAGCTGCATCTTCAATATGTTCTTCAACTTTTTCCTCCATGTTTTCAACTGCCCACAACTTAATTGACGGCTCATAAATGCGCCCAATTTTAACTACTGTAGTGTTTTGATCCTTTATCATTGAAGAAATAAATGCTAGTGCATCAGCATGACGATTCTTATTTATGGATAATTTTCGAAAGGTTATATTTGGGATTTGAAGCGCCAATTTTTGCACAAGATTTTTGTATTTTATAAGATCTTCATCAAGCGCTTGATATTTCAACTCAACTTGCCGAATTATCAATTGTGAATCACTTGTGAGCCTTACATCACAAATTCCCAATTCAATGATAAGTCGAAGATCATGAACCACAGCCTCATATTCCACTATATTATTTGTATGCTCGCCAAACTCAAGACGAAATGCATGTACCATTCGATCTCCCCTAGGAGTTGTAATCAAAATTCCAATTCCCGCACCTTCATTATTTCGCGCTCCATCAACAAATACCTCTCATCTGCGGGAATTTACAGAGCTTAAAATATCTTGTGAATCATCGTCTTTTATTCCAAGCAAACCTTGGATTTCAAAATCATCATCTATTGGTAAGTCCACAAGGAAAGATGCTAGGACTTGCGACTTTTGTGCAGTCTGTATTTCAAATAAGATGTGGAACTGTTCCAGTTGTGCATTCCATTTTGCTATTCTTCCCACTTTTCCTACATTCTTCAGCACAGCTTCTAACAGAGCTTTGCTTGGCACCCGCACATAATGTGTCAGAAAGTACGTGCGTAATTTCTGGGTAGCAAAAACCAGAGCTAAAATCAATTGTTCAATTTTGGTATAGTTTCTTTCCGCAAGGTTAAGAGTTTTGCTGATGTAATATACTGGTTTTTTTTACTTTGTCATTTGTTCGTACTAATACTGCACTTACAGCATCTTCGGTTGCGGCTATGTACAAGGCGAGCACTTCTTCAGGTTCTGGCTTTTGTAGTGCGGGCAATGTGGCGAGATAAGATTTAATACTTAGGAAGGCTTGCTCACAGTTCTCGCTCTATACGAATTTATTCTTCTTTTTCAAAGTGTCAAAAAAGGGCTTGCATTTGTCTGATGATCTAGCAATGAATCTGCCGAGTGCGGCCAAACAACCATTCAATTTTTGTACTTGTTTAACATTTCTTGGAGACGGCATATCAACAATTGCCTGAATTTTTGCCGGATCAACTTCAATCCCTCTTTTGGTAACCAAGTACCCCAAAAACTTTCCTGATGTAACCCCAAAAATGCATTTATCAGGATTAAATTTCATTTTGAATTTCCGCAAGGCTTCAAATATCTCTTTCAAATCTTGTAAATGATCCTTTGAGAATTTACGCTTTACTAGCATGTCATCCACATAAACTTCAAGTGTGCGGCCTATCCATGGTTTAAAAATTGCGTCTACGAGCCGCTGATAAGTTGCTCCTGCATTTCTTAGCCCAAATGGCATTCTGGTATAACAGTATAAACCGTGTGGAGTGAAAAACGCAGTGTGTTCTTGATCTTCTTCATCTAGAGCAATCTGATTGTACCCTGAATGCCCTTCCATGAAGGATAAGGCCTCATGTCCTTCAACAACGTCCACCAACTAATCAATGCTGGAAAGCGGATAACTATCTTTTGGGCATGCCTTGTTTAAGTTGGTGAAGTCTATGCAAATTCTTACTCCGCTATTCTTCTTGGGTACAATTACCATGTTTGAAATCCAGGTCGGGTATTGCACTTCTCGAATAAATCCTGCATCTATGAGCTTTTTCAACTCCTCTTCAACTGAAAAATGATATTCAGTTGCTACCTTGCGTATGCATTGTCGAAAAGGTGTAGTTCCTGGGTGTATGCGCAACTCGTGTTGAGCAATACTTGGATCAATACCTGACATGTCCTCCATCTTGTATGCGAAAATATCCACATAGTTTCTAAGTAGAATGACCAAATTAAGCTCCCTTTTTGTTTCCATCAGCGTTCCAATCTTAATCATTCTGGGGAGTTCCTCTGTTCCTATGTTGACAATTTTGGTTTCTTCAATGGATGTAAAAGTGGATTTGGGAGCTCCTAGTAGGAGCCCCCTTTAAGTGATATGCTGGGAGACTGCCTTCATCAATTTTTGGCATGCTTTCTTTATTGAAATACCTTCATTTGTTTCATTTACTACCTTACTTTATGCAGTCTTTATCATATATTGGCTTAGAGCTTCTTCTTTAGCCTTCTTATTTCGTTCTTTTTTCTTGTTTCGTTGCTGCTGTTGTCGCTCTTCATTCATGCGGATTTCTGCAAGAATACAAGATTTTGCTTCACTCTGGTCTCCTTTTATCTCCATTTCCCCTTGCGGTGTCGGGAACCGCAAGTATTGGTGGTATGTTGAAGTTACCCCTTTCAATTGATGGACCCAATGTCTACTAATAATGGCATTGTATGAAGATGGAGCCTCCACTACGCTGAATTTAGTCAGAATACTTATCGGTCCAGCCGCAACATCAAGTAAGATTTCTCCTTTTGGTTTTGAAGCTAATCCATTAAACCCATAGATCGTGTAGCAAGAAGGCATAAGCTGATCATCTTTTAATCTCATTTTATGGAAAGTATCATAAAACAGTACATTAAGAGAACTGCCCACATCCATAAGAATCTTCCTTACATTCCAACCCGATACTGGCAGTGTAAGCACTAGCGGATCATTGTGCATTTTAATCTCCTGGTCAACCTCGTCCGCAGAAAAAGTGAGCGGGGATGCCATCCATTCTTCCCATGCTTCAGCAATTCTTGCCGCAACCTTAAAAGACTTCGTGACTGCGAACCCTTTTATGCAGTTTTTTATCAATAGATGCACTCATGGATGATTGACCCGATTCAAAATAGGAAATCATGTTGATAGTTTGATCATTTTACGGAATATTCACAGTTTTCCCCTTATTGAGTCTTGGTGGAGGATCAGGTAAATAAATAAATTCTTTTAGCTCCCTCGCATCGATCAACTTTTGCACTTGCATCTTTAGATTCCTGCATCGGCTTGTGGAGTGGCCCCGATAGCAATGATATTCACAATATTCCTTTGAATTCTGCGTGTGTTGAGGTTGTTTTTCTTTTGTCCATGGCCAATGAAAATCTTGTCTGTTTTTTATTGCATTTAGGATTTCTGAGTAAGAGATGTTGAGTTTAGTGAAAATTCGCTCCTCAAATTGGCGGATAAACTTTTTTCTATTATCTGATTTTCCTCGCTTTGATTCATTGTCAGGAGCTTCTTCCGCATCCCTTTTTCCGGGACTGGTTGACGGTTCTACAAAATTTTCCATGTTGGCATTCCCCTGATGCTGAGATATTATTCTCAGATTTTTTCTTTGTATATCCTGCAATCTTGCACATTTTTCAATAATATCTATGAGATCTCCTTTGTATTTCGGATTTTTATCATGAATATCAACAAAAATTTGGCTTTTTCGGTCGGCTATCCCCCATTTATAACTGTTGATAAAAACTTCTGGGGTTACATCCCCTACGCTTGACATATCTTCTACCAACGATCTGTATAATCTCGAATGGTCTCCTATGTCCATGATGCAAGAGAAAATAGTTTGTTTATCCCTGCATCCGCTGGCTTGTTATACATGTAAGTTTCTAGGAACTTGCGGGTCAATTGCGTGTAGGAATGCACTAACCCTTCTGAAAGGTTATCATACCATGATAAAGCTCCCTTTCAAGCTTGACGGAAAATACATGCACATAACAACGTCATCTTATTCCCACCGGGTCATGATGTGTTTGTAATATTTCAGGTGAGTTGTTGGGTCCTTTGTCCCATCATAGCATTCAAAGATAGGAATACTACACTTATGCGGTATTGAGGCCAGCGCAAGGTGAGGTGCCAACGGTGTTCTTCTAGCTTATTTTAACACTTCTTCTAATCAACCACCTTCTTTATTTTTCAAAATTTTAATTTCTTCTCGTATTTTCTCCATGTCCTCACAGTATTTTCGCCATCTGTTATTTTGCAACTCTGAATCATCAAAATGCAATCTATCTGGTTCATTATGCTGTCGTGTGGGTTCCACGATCATTATTGACTTTTACTTTTCTTCTTGCGGGTCTGTTGGATCTTGCTTCTTGACCGTGTATTCTAGTTGTAGATGGCTCCGCAACATGCTGGGCTCTTTCTTTGAGTATTTGGTTTTCTTGGGTCAAAAGTGCAATTTGTTCCGCACAAGTCTGTTGTACCTTGCGCATCTCGTCCATTTTTTCCATTAATTGTTGGATGTGGTCAATGATATTTTGAGAGGTTTCTTCAGATGAATGGCTAGTTGTTTGATTTTCAGGATTGTTTACTTGATCATTCATGGGTTGTTGCCCTTGTGATTCTCCCATCATTTCCCTTTCTTGAGGAACCTCTATTGCCTGGCCCCCAGATTTTCTGTATTAACATATTGATCTTGCATGCTTCTATGTGTCACTGTTTCCATTTATGTGATCCCTTTTGAAATGTAGTGATTTCTTCTTTGTTCAGTCTTATGTTGTTGTAGGAATTTTTTTACCAATATTCTAAAAGAGTTCAGATAATAAGTTATGTGTTTCAAATGGTTTCATCATTCATAATAAATATATAATGCAATCTGATTAAAAGAAAATATTAAACTTACCACAGGTTTTAAAAGTTCATATGCAAACAAGTTAATATCAAGTTCGAAAATTCAATTTAGTTAAACATAAAAATTAAGAACTTGATAAGCATAACATAATTGTTTGGCGAAAATTTATGAACTAAATTTTCAAATCAACGATTTAAAGAATATACTAGGTAACTTATCATATATGAAAGGTATGAAATAATGAAATAATGTGTATGAACACAAAGACAAAATCTATATATACATCAACTCATTAATTCTGAATAAAACCATATGTAAAAAAATTTCAATATAACTCTCAATCATGGTATTTTAAGGAAAAGAATTTTCCAACATAACATGATTCAAGATTTTCAAGAAGAAAATTTTGACAGGTAGAATAAACTCTTTACTACCTCCCTATTTCTAGCGCCAAATTGTGATTACCAAAAATCTAGCATCTTTGGATCACAACAAATATAATCTGAATCATACAAAAGTTTGATACCATATCATAAAATCATCCTAATTGTGATTAGAAAAAATATACCATCTTTGGATCACAAAAAATATAATCTGAATCATACAAATATCATAAAATCATCCTATATTAACCTTTAAAAGACGGAAATCAATCAAAACTTGAAAAGAATTGACTCAGGCATTTAACGTGGTTCAACAATATAATTGTCTACATCCACGGGTAAAAATATTTGTATTTTTATTATTCATCATTATACATTATAGAAGAAAAGCATATTATACAATGATGATCATATTAATCAAGGATCAATCAAACTAAATTTCCACAAAATCTCATACCTAAACTCTTGCCTATGATTCAAAGCCTTCAGTCCAATTTTTCTCCAGATTTTCCAGCCCATTTTCCTGTTTATGAGCTTGGTATTTATAGCCAATTTGATGGGTCCCTCCAATTTACCTTTCCACCTATTTATTCTTATCCATCCTTGGTGTAAAATGCAGTCCCGCAAGACTTATTTGTAATTTCCACAAGACTTGATCATGCTTCCCGTAAGTCTTAACATGTGTATCGCTTGTTTTCCGTAATTTCCCACTGGTTATCCCGCAGCTCTTCTGCGGTCTTGTATTTAAGTTATTGTTTTTGGATCGGGATGAATGTTGTGGTCTTATTTGAATCATAGTATGTCTGACACGTAGCTCTTAAAAGTGAATCGTCATGCTTTTAGTTCTTTTTGTTCCGCAGCTTATAAAGTTGATACGTTTCCCTCATGCATCAACGCTCATCATTACTTCTTTATTGTGTCAGACTTTCCCGCAACCTGGTGTCGGTCAGGCAGTAAGGCTATCTGTTTTGAGCAGTGTTCCTTACTTTTCCGCAACCCACGTGTCGATCATGCATTAACGCTGTCAGGTTAAAATCTTATCAACTTTGCAGTTGTTAGTTCAATGGTTTAAAAGGCTTTGTTTCAATGTTTTTCGTCCTATCGTAACTCGCTCCTCCTCCAATAGTTTTTGGACACACGTATCTTGTATTTTATTCCCTCACAAGAATCATGATGTTCTTGTAATGGAAGCAGATATAGTAAAACCTCGTTAACGAATTGTAGTATGGCAAAGCGAGTAACATGTGTCAGTGGTTGGACAGTGGAACTTGTTCCGGTCATACCTGGGATTCATATTTTCAATATTCTCCAGTATCAAATGTAGTATCAAAAGACAAGCTCATAAGGAGGGGCATGGAGGTTTCTAGCCTTTGTTGCTTTTTTGGCGAAATTGACGAGACAAGTGAGCATCTTTTTTATGATTGTTGGAGGATCCGAAGGATTTGGGATTACTTTAGTGAAGGGTCGAGAAATAATTGGATTTATAACTCCAATGTATCCATAAACGTAAATTCTTGGAAGCTCAATTGGGATGACGATCGCCTTAGTCAAATTTGGAACAACAACCCGGTTGCTATTTGGTGGAGCATTTGGAGGGAGCGCAATGCAAGAGTTTTCGCAAACAAAAGAAAAAGATTGGAAAGTATAATTAGAAGCGTTAAAATTCAAGCTTTCTTTTGGGACGAATCGAACACAAAAATGCTAGGTCTAACCGCCAATATGGTTATAGCTCTTTGGGACTCACTATTTCGGCCTCATTGATGTGTGTCTTCTGTTTTTATTTTCATGTTTTTCCTCTTTCTTTTTTTGTTCCTTTTAGTTAGTTTTTGTTAGTGTTCATTGGGTTGAGGTACCCCCTAAGTACCTCCTCTTTTTCAATGAATTTCCTCTTGACCGATCAAAAAAAAAATGTACGTGTTATGTCTTCTTTATCTTCCTTCTTCCTCATATTGTTGTTTTTTTCTCCTCTTTAGTTTTCATGATACATGTAGGAGCAGCATGTATCAATGCCTCTATAAACAAACGATACATGTCAACAAATAGATAATTATGTAAGATTATTATTTTTCCTTCTTGTTTGAGGTCTATTTTTTTCTATTTAATGTAGGTTTGCCCAGGATTACATTTTTCATTTGTCAATGAATTTGTACACCAATTAAAACTTGTGTCTCTGGAAACGTTGTTATGGTATCACTCAGTTCTGCCTTTTATTTTTCGTGAACTTTTTGCTCGAGCATTTGTCTTGCCAGTTCAAGTTCCTTTGTTCTTTTTCCTCTTCAACAATTTTAAACCACATTCTTTCTCCTTCAAATGCAGCTCGTATTTTTGACGCTTCTTCCACATATTCAGAAGAAACTGACTGGACCAGTAATATTAATACGCAAATCAAAAACAAGAGTGTAGATTTATATGTATGTGTATGTAACTATTGTAACAGCTTAGAAGCATATATGCTTTCACCTTATTTTCTACATGTACAAGATCTTCACAAGCTCTCTCATACATTTCGGGCGTATGACGAAGTTCAGATTGCAATTCGGCTAGCTCAAACTGCACAATAGTGATGATTGTAATGTGTCACCAAAGAATGAAAAAAGCAGGTGATCAAAATTCTATAAAATTTACTACCTTATTGAACTCCGTAAAAGCTGAAGAAGCCATGAAATGTCGTTCTTTACCCATCGGATATCCTAACAAGTTCTTATTTCCATTTGTGCAGTTTATCTGGTAGTTCGTTTCTTGATTATATGTTATTGTCGCACTAGCGAAAGAATCCCCATTGGATATTCCCCATAGCCTAAACAAGAAACATTAGCTCTATCATATATGGTCATAGACTAGGTGGACAGTTTATGTCAGAGGTGTAGTGTTAACTTAGTTGAGTAAATGGCTGAGGTGTAGGGTTAAATTAGTTGGGTACATGTTAGGAACAATAATAGCTAAACAAGATCAAAAGTCGCACTTACTCACATGAACTAGTGATCTTCGACATGTAGGGCATGAATAAACCTCATTGACACAGAGGTTGTCATTATCTCAAACACACGAACTTCCCTTCCAAGTCTTTCTGCTACAGCAGTAAGCTTGGTCTGTAATTGTTAACAAAATGTTATAACCCCTTTACATAAGATCCCTTAAGATCAGATGCTTGCTTTACAACTTAAGTCTTGGAGATACCCTCAACAAAACTCTGACTACCTTCACTCAACCCCTTGCATGAACTTGGACCTGAGTCAGCCATAGGGATATCGTGATCAGCGGCAACAGGTGACCCGCCTTTTTTTGAAGTAATTTTGTATTCTAAAGCAGCTTTAATATTTTGTAGAATCCAATCATGAACTTGTCCTACAGGAACATGAATGGCAGGCATGTCTGGATCTGAATTTGCAAAAAAAAGGAGCAGCCTGACTTAATGGAATTTTGTTAGATCACTTTTCCTCAAACTGAATAAGCAATTCTAAATGCTCGAACCGTTCTAAGGTCAAATCCTACAGAATGGAGCAAATGTAGAGATATATATCATCTTCGAAAGAAAGCTTGAAGAGATGCATCTTTCTGCATAATAAAATAGTGATTGTTCAACCAACAGAGAAAAGGATAAACACATTTTATTCTCCAAGCAATGTGCACCTTTCTTGATAAACATGCACACAACTATGCTCTAACATACTAATTTCAGCATATATAAGAGATAGTTAAAATGCTTGAATATTAAAATGTTGTTTCACAACAATGCAGAAGAGGTTGGTCAGAATTAGCAAAGTTGGTTATTCTCCTAATTTGAAGCAAATATAGATCTTCCACCTAACTTTTGTTTCATTCTTCCTCTCTAATGGCACAAAACTTTCCCAGATGCACTTTTGCACGCTCTGACCAGTATGCGAGTGTGACTCTTCAACATATATAAGCTTTCATATATCTTTTATGTGGATGAACATACTTCGTCATTCTATAAAAACCTGCAAACATCAAGTTTATTAAATATTATTGTATTTATATGTACTACACGTTAAGCATAAGACTATTTAATCACCAAAAGTTTTAAAACAAAATGCATCCCAACTTTCATTACAGATCAAAACTAGTTGCACTTGCAGAATTCTCTAAAAAAACGCAGATCTCCTCACTGAAATCAACATAATATGCAGAAAAAGTTCAAATGCAATATTGGTTTTGTTGACCAACATTGTGGATGCGTCAATTAGTTAGCAGTGATATATTTTCTTTATGAGAACCTTAAATACAAAAAACAATAACTTACTAGTATGCTAGTAGCACCACAATGGATCTTTTTTCTTTTTTTTTGGAAAGGAGAGGGGGTTAAGGAGACCCCAACCAACAGAAACAAGGAACAAGAAGGAAAAAGAACAGACAACAAACCCTAACAGAAAAAAGGGCCAACAACAGACATCAACCAGGAATCCCTGTATTGTTTATGGCCTTACGGTAATAGTTTTTTGTTATGAACAGGGCAACCCAAGGTGCCTTACTCTTTCAGCTGGATGTCATTATAAAAGGGTAGTCAAGCCTGGGTCAACACTGGTCTTAGTGAGCAGAGTTTGACTAGGAATTGAGAGTCAGCCCAGTTAGCAGTCTGAGTCATAGTCTTATTAGGCTTAAATCTGTTTAAGCCAGTATTAGGATTAAGACTAATCATGAGGGTATATATAATCATGATTAGCAACTTGTAAAGGACAATTTTTGGGATATTAATAAAATTCACATTTCTCTTCTCTTCTCTTTTCTCTCTGCATTTCTGATTTTCTCTTCAATTTTCCAATTCTTTCTTGATAATTCTTCCTGATCTTGGAAGAGCTTAACATTTGGTATCAGAGCACTGATCTTAGGGAAAAACAAACCTCAATCGAAAGTCATTGAGTTCAATAGTTATGTCAAATCACACCACAAGAATTTTAAATCTGGAAGAAAAGTGGAATGAAATTAATGGAGAAATAAGTTCTCTGAATGAGAGAACTGATGGAATCTCTTCAAGCTTGAATGCTGTGACTAGTAGAGTGGGTGGAATAACTAATCGATTGGATGAATTTTCAATCCAGATGGAGGCTTCAAATAACAACATGAATTCAATGAAGGCTCAGATGGATACGATTCTCCAATGTATCCAAGAATTACGCCCAAATGATGTACATGAAAATGCAAGAAATGGTACTCATTCCCATCCAGAAGGAGTAGAAAGTACCAATCCAGATGAGGAAAATGTTCCAAGAAGAGACAATAGGAATCCTTATCAGAGTAGAGTAGATCTACCAAGATTTGTCAAGGGAGATGATCCAATTTTGTGGATCTATAAGGTTGAACAATATTTTAGATGCTATGAATACATCCTTCTTTAAAGGTAACTACAGCATCCTTTCAACTGGAAGGGGATGCATTACAGTGGTATTACTGGCAAGGTTATGGAAAAGATAATCCTACATGGGAGGAATTTGTACAGGAATTATGTAAAGAATTTGGTCCACAAGAATACATAGATTTTACATCATCCTTATTCAAGCTGATCCAAACAAGCACTCTCCAAGAATATGTTTCATCCTTCAGAAAATTTGCTATAAGGACTACAGGACTTACACAAGAAGCATTGAAGAGTTGCTTCATTGGAGGACTTAAAGATGAGCTCAGATTTGATGTGCAAATCCTCAAGCCAAAGTCAGTTCATGAAGCAATCACAATGGCAGCTCAATTGGATACAAAGGTACAAGCTCTTAAATCTTACACTCCAAAACAGTACCCAAGAAATTTTAATAGTACTCCAACATCCAATATAGTACCACCAACAAAACTAGTACCTAGGCTTGAGTATAAGAAAATCACTCCTGCTGCAGTGACAGAGAGAACTCTGAATAACCTTTGCTACTACTGTAATGGCAAATGGTTTAAGGGGCATATGTGCAAGGAAAGAGCATCAAGAACTGGAGGATCACAAGCCTTACTCTTAGATCTATTAGGTGAGGTCACTAATGAGATGAGTGAGATGTCCAATGAGGATGTACTGGCAAATAGTACTTCTGTGCAACTTAGTGAATGTGCATATTTTGGAGCAGGGAATCTACCTAACATCAAAACCATGAAGGTGATTGGGAAACTTAAAGGAATTGATGTAAAAATCTTATTAGACTCTGGGAGCACTCACAATTTTGTAGATTCCAGACTAATTAAAAGATTAAAATGGGCACCTCACCTAGACAATACAGTTAAAGTAATGGTAGCTGATGGTAGTACTGTGACAGGGGGAGGTTGTTTCAAGAACTTGCCAATTGAAATAGGCAGTTTCACTGGAGGAGTTGACTTGCAGGTACTTCCTTTAGGAGGTTGTGACATTGTGTTGGGGGTACAGTGGCTATATGCTCTAGGAGAAATAACATGGGACTTCTCTAAATACACAATGAAGTTCAAAGAAAATGGTGAGCATCATACACTCAGGCAGATGGATACTCCAGAACCTATATCTGACATGGTAACTGTAAAACAGATGGAGAAGTTGCTGAGCTCTTCCAAGTTGGCTTATCTTTTGTATAATTTAGAAGAGGGAGAGGGCAGGAATAATTCACAATTATCAATTACTGAGTCAAAAGAGTTAGAAGAGTTATTGGAGGAATTCAAGAAGCTGTTTTCAACCCCAAGATCATTACCACCCAGCAGGGTCTGTGACCACAAAATCCATTTAGTTCCTGATTCCAGGCCAGTGAATAAGAAACCATATAGATATGGTCCAATACAAAAGAATGAAATAGAAATGGCTGTTAAAGATCTTTTAGATTCAGGGTTCATAAAACCTATCCAAAGCCCTTTTGCTTCTCCAGTACTCCTAGTAAAGAAAAAGGATGGCACTTGGAGGATGTGCATGGACTACAGAGAGCTTAATAAAATGACTATCAGGAACAACTACCCAATTCCTCTCATAGATGATCTACTGGATGAGCTGTTTGGAGCACAAATATTCACTAAATTGGATCTGAGGTCTGGTTACCACCAAGTAAGAATGGCAAATTCAGATGTGCAAAAGACTGCATTCAGAACTCATGAGGGACTATATGAGTTCTTAGTGATGCCATTTGGGCTCACTAATGCACCTGCCACATTCCACAACCTTATGAATGAAATTTTTAAAGTTTATCTAAGAAAATTCATTCTGGTTTTCTTTGATGACATATTGGTTTACAGCAAGTCTTGGGATGAACATGTGAAACACCTCATGCTCACTTTTAAGGTGTTGGAACTTCATCAGCTGTACCTTAAAAGATCCAAATGTGAGTTTGGAACTAGAAGAGTACAGTATTTGGGACACATTGTGGATAATGCAGGAGTTAGACCTGATCCAGATAAGTTGCAAGTATTGCAAGAATGGCCACTCCCTACTACTCTCAAGAAGTTGAGAGGATTCTTAGGTCTTGCAGGATACTACAGGAAATTTATTCCAGGATATGGCAAGATATGCCAGCCAATGTTTGAGTTAACAAGAAAAAATAACTTTCAGTGGAATCAGAAAGCAATGGAAGCATTCAACACCTTGAAGCACATCATGCTGAGTCCACAGGTACTAGCTTTACCTGACTTTTCTTTGCCCTTTGAGATTGAATGTGATGCCTCAGACACAGGGATTGGTGCAGTCCTCCAGCAGAAGGGAAGACCCATTGCTTTCTTTAGCCAGAATCTGGGTGCCAGAAATGCTGCTTTATCTACCTATGAAAAGGAGTTGATAGACATAGTACAAGCCATTAGAAAATGGGAGCATTACATCCAAGGAAAGCACTTTGTCATCAGATCAGACCATCAGAGTTTAAAGTACTTTCTAGATCAAAAAGCCAATACCACATTTCAAAGAAAATGGGTCAGTAAACTCATGGGATATGATTATGAGATTAAGTACAAAAAGGGGAGTGATAACAAAGCTGCAGATGTATTGTCTAGAATGCATGAGGAAACAGCAATGCCAGAAATTACAGCTATATCATATCCATACTCAAATTGGATGGATGAATTGAGGCAACATTTAGAGGAAGAGGCCTACATCAAGGAGAAATTGAAAGCATACTACTCCACAGGGACTTTTCCATCCAAAGGTTACACTTATGAAAATGGGTTCCTTAAGTATAAGAAGAGGATTGTTCTTAGTCCAAATTCTGCTTGGAGGATGAAACTCATGGAAGAGTTACACTCCAGCCCAGTTGCTGGACATCATGAAATTCTTAAGACTTACATGAGAATGAAGAAATATTTTTATTGGTCTGGGATGAAAGAGGATATCAAGAAATTTGTAGAAGAATGTTCAGTTTGCCAGCAACACAAGTATGAGACTTGTGCCCCACCTGGGTTACTCCAACCATTACCAATACTTGAGCAGGTCTGGACATCAGTGAGCATGGATTTTATTGTAGGGTTGCCTAAGTCCAAGAACAAAACAGTGATATTTGTGGTAGTGGATCGATTATCCAAGTATGCACACTTTATGCCTCTGGCTCACCCCTACACTGCATCAACAGTAGCTCAAGTATATGTGGAAAATGTTTCTAAATTACATGGTATGCCTACTTCAATCATTAGTGACAGAGACCTAGTGTTTTTAAGTCACTTCTGGAGGGAATTCTTTACTTTGCATGGATCTAAGCTAAGCATGAGCTGGCTTCCATCCACAGACTGATGGTCAAATAGAAGTAGTTAACAGGTGCATAGAGACATACTTGAGATGCTTTGCTTCTCATACTCCCAATACCTGGGTAAAGTGGTTGCCATGGGCTGAGTGGAGCTATAACACTGCATACCACTCATCTTCAAAGATATCACCATTCCAAATACTTTATGGGTACTCTCCCCCTCATATCCAGTTACATGAAGTAGGATCAGCAAGAGTGGAATCTGTGGAAGAAGAATTGGTTACTAGGGACCAAATGCTACAGTTGTTGCGTGCCAATTTACAAATGGCTCAACAGAGGATGAAGGTTCAGGCTGACAAGAGGCGTTCTGAGAGGGAATTTCAAGTTAATGACATGGTCTACCTCAGGCTTGTGCCTTACCAGATGAACTCATTGGCAGGGCATTCTTTTCATAAACTGTTACCAAGATTTTTTGGTCCATATAGGGTAATCCAAAAGATAGGAAAAGTAGCTTACAAACTACTGTTACCCCCCCCAGAGCAAGATACATCCAGTTTTTCATGTTAGTTGCTTAAAGAAGCAACTGGGATCAAATGTGCAGCCTGTGCACACTCTGCCTCCATTGTCAGGTGAACAAGTAGCTACTCCTAAGAAAGTTTTAGGGAGAAAACTTGTGTTTGGAAAGACTCCAGGGGGCAACAGAGTGTTAAGTACCAAATGGTTAATCCATTGGGAGGGCAGAGATGAGATTGATGCAACTTGGGAGGATTCAACCTCATTCTTACAGAAATTTCCAGAGTTTGAGCCAGAAATGCAGCAATAGTCACCTTGAGGACAAGGTGAATGTCAGGGGAGGGCAATGTTATGAACAGGGAAACCCAAGGTGCCTTACTCTTTCAGCTGGATGTCATTATAAAAGGGTAGTCAAGCCTGGGTCAACACTGGTCTTAGTGAGCAGAGTTTGACTAGGAATTGAGAGTCAGCCCAGTTAGCAGTCTGAGTCATAGTCTTATTAGGCTTAAATCTGTTTAAGCCAGTATTAGGATTAAGACTAATCATGAGGGTATATATAATCATGATTAGCAACTTGTAAAGGACAATTTTTGGGATATTAATAAAATTCACATTTCTCTTCTCTTCTTTTTTCTCTCTGCATTTCTGATTTTCTCTTCAATTTTCCAATTCTTTCTTGATAATTCTTCCTGATCTTGGAAGAGCTTAACATTTTTCCCAGCTGCATCTTCAGTCACAATTTTCTTTAGGTCTTCGTCAAGAGAGCTAAGGTCAATAACCTCAAAGTTTCCATCTGGCTTCAGGTTGGCTAGGCGATCAGCTGCTCTGTTAGCTTCTCTGTAAGTGTGCTGAACCTTACAAGTAGAGAACTTACTATATCTATTAGCAGGACCATTACCACAAGTTGTTTAAAATTGATTTTTTTGCTAAAAATACCAATGGTATATACATCCAAAAGTATCATGTTCACAAGGTTGGTGCTTCGAATTTCATGTTGATGTGAAAGTAGTAACTACATTTAGTGCAATTGTTGTGTCCATTAATTCTTTTTCAAAAATTGACCGTGAAATGAGAACATAATGGGGTTACCTTAGAATTTCTGTTGCGTCATAAATAGCTGGAACGAAGGTGTGCATGTTAGTTACAGATGCAAAAAATCCATGTCAGTAGCAAAACGTATCAGATATAAATCGTTTGAGAGAAGATATCATAAATAAAACGACATTTTTGATCTATAAAATTCTGTTTCAACATCGATTGTAACTCAAACTGCAGTTTTAACAAGTCTTTGAGGCATTTTATCAAACATGATTGATTCAATAAATACTGTTTCCTTTGTTTCTTTTATTTTGACACATAACAGCAAATTTGATTACAAAGAGTCAACAAAATGTGATAGAATAGGCTAATTCTCTACATACATATAATCCTTAACATACCCATTTCTCTAAATCACTTAATCACTTATATTTAGGATACAAATTATAATTATCACTTTTAATAACAATATAGAACAGCAATGAAACTCATGTTGTATCCCTAATCAATAAAACCGATATTGACAAATACTAAAACTAAACATACCTCAATTAGGTCGAATGTTGGGATTTTGTATTTCTGTAATGGTGGTGATGGTGTTGCTGGTTAGGATATAGTGGTAGTGACAGCGTGATGGTGATGGTGTTGCCGGTTAGGAAGTGGTGGCAGTGACAGTGAGTAGATGACCCATTTCATACCCCTAACTCTAAGGTTAAAAGTTTAACATTAGGTAAGGGGTATAAATGGGGGAATTAATATTAGTTTCGACTGACAAAATCGGATATTTTGAACCGGCTGTTTCTGTAACTTGTTTTAAAATCTGGCTAACTCGCTCACTTGGTATGAAACAAGGGATTTTTATGTCGTTTTCTCAGTTGAGATGTTGCTAAATATCTAGGGAAAAAACAATTTAGTTTAATACTGATGCGATTTGGACTCTGGGGTCCAACTCAGTTCACCTTTCTCCCTCAAACTAAAACAACATGTGACGCGATAAGGGATAACAAAGCTCGTGCAAAAACATTGTTACCTCTTCCCTGGAAAGTAACCCTTGCTAGGCACCGGGAGTCGGGTGATTTTGTCCCGTTAAGTTTTTCAAGTTCTAATTTCCCAATCATATCTTATGGTTCCATCTATGCCACTGCCACCTACACTTTTTCAATTTGTCATCCACTTTAATTGCCACCCCATTTATCATATTTGCCATTTATATATTTTAAAATAAATTCTAAATATTTTTTTTTGAATTTTAATTTACACCCAATACTAAAATCATCCAAATACAAAACTAAAAAATGTTAACCGTAAGACAAAAGGTTAACCAAATTACACATCAACCTTCTCCCCACCTTCACCATCTTTCCCACCCGCCACCATCTCCACCCACCGATCTCACTTCACTATTTTATTTTATTTTTTTTGCTTCGTCAATTTGAAGGATGGAGAAGAAGAAAAGTATTGAAAATCCTAATTATATTATTCTTGGTATTATTATTGGGTATATTTTATCCAAACCTAATTTCAGCACCATACCATGCAAGTCACTTCGAAGAATAAACAACTCTAGTGCAGATATAGATGATAACGGGCCTGCAGTTAAATCTGTGTTTGTACGTTGGTGAATAACTTTGATTTCTCACTTTTTAAAAGAAATACGTTTGGAATTGCATTATGTGATTCAGAAGATGTAGATGTTAGAAGGTTTGGGCAGAGCTTCTATACAAGTCATATTGAGGAGTTGTTAAGTGCTGCAGCACATAATGATAATGGATCGGTTATTGATTGTTCGAGCGAGGTAATTCAGAGTATTGTGTTGTTTTATGACTCGAACAGAAGGTGTTGCGAAGCATGTTGTGGGTTCGTTTATGCAGTTGTTGGCATTGGTGGAGAAGAAGAGTAAATATGGGGTGTACTGATTTGGTGGCGCTATCTCTATTGCATAATGCAGATGAGATGAGGAATTTGGATTTGTTTTACAGTGAAAATGATGACTTTGATGATATTTTGGTGGAGATAGAGAAGGAGATGAGCATGGTTGATATTGTTAAGGAACTCGGATATGGATGTTCTGTTAATTTTGTGCATTCAAAGAAATGTTTTCTCTGTTTTTACCTTTGAGTGAAGTTACAATATCAAAGATACTAATCACAATTGCACGCACACATGTCCTCTCTGAGGAGGAGAGCACAAATTCAACATTCTTCTTTGCGTTTGGATTAAGTTTGTTTGATGATACATCATTCTTGAGTACGTGGAATGTTGATGTTCTTGTAGAATCAATCAAGTAATTTACTCCTAGTACCAACTAGATGCGTGTGATGGAAAACCTTGACCATGAGGGCTTGTACTTTTACTAAGTAATATATATTCATTAGCACATTCAATGAATTTTTTTTTTGAATACTTTCACTAGTTTTGATGAATGTAAAACAATTGAGAATAAGAGATCAATTAAACAAAATTATAATTTAGGGTTAATGGTCTTTTTCAAATTAGAAAAGAGATTAGTGAAGAAAAAGATAAACAGGGAGGGTAATAGTTAAAGTCAGATTTAATTTGACTTTTATTTGTGGTAAATAGGAAAAAGCAGAATTGAAAAGTAAAATTATTTTATAAATTGTGAGGGTGTGACAAATAGAAAAAGTGTGGGAGGAAAAGAGGTGAAATCTATCTTATCTTACTAATATAAAAGAAATACTTATTTTTTCTATAAAGGAAATACTTATTTTTGGTTGGTATAACTCTGATATTACAAAAGTAACCTCTAACATCATTAATATCACTATATATATTTAAGGGTAAAATTGTATATTAAACGTATTTTTACATATTTACAAAAATATCATTATTTAAAATTAAATTAAAAAACTTTGAACATTTACATTTTTAGAAATATAAGTCGGATTTTTATAAATTTATATATTTAGAAAACTCTTTGAACTATCAACTCAATAAATACAGATAAGATTATTAAATTTTTATTTTTAAATAAAAGATATCATTGTTTTTAAATTTTGTGTTGTTAAAGGAGTCCAAATATAAACATGTGCATCACATATGTATTCTTACTAATTTTTAAAAAAAATATATATACTTATAAAACTAAGGAACCCAATTTTGAAATCTTGACTTCAATAGAACTGAGCAAAAACCATTTCTCTTTCTCTTTCTCTCCTTAAAGAAGGAAAAAGAAAACCCTAGAGCTTCCTCTTCTTACTCAGATCTAATCCTTTGGGCTAGATATGAGCAAGTATTTTTAGTTTTTTATGAATAACATTAGTTTAATTCAAATTTTTAGGTTTTATTTTTGTCGTTTTTGGTGTCGATTGACACCTTTATTTTGTTATTTTCACAATCTTTTCTTCATCTTTATGATGATTTTCACTTCGTCCTAATAGTGATTCCTTTAAACTTTCATGGTGTTTCTTGGCTTGTTATTCTCGATTCATCAAGAACATCAAAGATTCTGCTCGACTTTGTCTTAGATTGATCTTCAACAAGAGGGATTTAGGGCATCCGGATTCATTTGGATCTACATGATTTTGGGATAAATACTTCATTTTCCTTGGAACATCTCTTATCGAAGAAGACAATCAGTTTAAATGGTCGGAGTTGATTCCGGTTCACACCATCATTTATCACTACTACTTATACAAAAATTGGGTATATTTGCAGTACATGGTTCTTTCTATTCGCGTTTTGCTTACAATTGATCTCGTCATTTATATTTGGGTTTTGATTATCTTGTGTTTTGGTATTTTTGATAATCTTGTAAGAAATCATGTTATCACTATTTTGGTTTATTCTATCTCCTTATCAACATGGGTGTAGCTTCTCATAGTAAACACCATCTTTAGAATAAGGATATTAAACTTCACCATTAAAGAAAACCCCGTAAAAATGGACGTTTTGTATGTACTGTTAATGATTGCATAGTGCTTACAGTCTAAAACTATATATAAAGAGATAAAATATAGTAATAAAATGAAAAATGGTTGAAGGAAGAAAATAGGTCCAAACAAAATTTAAATAAAAATAGACATACCACTCATTTATTTTTCAGCCTTGGGGAAAATAGGAGAAACAAAGTTGGATATTACACATCAGCCTTAAACATTGTTAGTCCCATTGTAATATATTACAATAATGCTATCCAATCAATTGTACATACAACGAAGTCCCTAATAGTTTAGAAGTTCTGGGCGAATATTTAGAAAAAAAATATTTTTTCTGAAGCATAATAGTCTTTTCTTTTTTATATAAACATGGGAAAACCTAAATGATAAATGAAGAAATGGCAATTAATAGAAATAATAGAAATTAAGTTATAAATAGGTTCCAAATTTTGTAAAAGTTAGTATTATTTAAATAAACTATTAGAAAAGAAAATGCACCGGAAAAAAGATAAACCTCAAGACAGCAAAAGAAAAGTTGTATTGTACATGTCCTAGTGGAAATTTACGATGTTCTTGACTCTTTGGTTCTTCCTTCTCGTTTAGTTAATGGAATAAATGACTAAACGCAAAGAAACCTAGTTTTTTTTTGAAGCATGGAATTTATTTAACGAACTAGAGATCGATTACACGAGGGTATGTTATACTCATAGAGTCATTTAAAACAATTTGATTAAGAAAGGATGGGATCATATGGTTCCAAATTATTGTAAATAAATTTTCCGTCTGACTGTCATCCGCTGCATGATTTTCCAGACCATCAATTGCCTAGTTTCCTTTTATGTAGTTGTGATGGATAATACATTGTAGAATTTTATGCATTCTATGCTTGATTTCGATAATCATCTACGTTAAATACCATGGAGGTTCAGTATCAGAGATTAGGAACCAAAGCAAATTTTATGAGTCTGTTTCTAATTGCACTTTTGACCAGTTCCGTTCTATTGTCGCTCTGGATGTAATCAGCATGGCCCAAGTATCAACTATTAGCGTGGTGGGTGATGTTTAATGGTTGTGCTACTGCTACCACAGTTCTTGTCGTCGAATCCCTGTGCTTGTAATTCCAAGGTGTCCTCTAGACGTCCATCCGTATTAATTTTGATCCAATCTAAGTTAGGGTGATCCAACCCACCGAGATGGTTATTGCGGACCTTGTGTTGCTTATTGGGTTTGCAGATGGTGGCATACCAGGTAAAACAAGAGGTATGATTTTCATTGCCCAAGTGAATTAATGCTGAAGTTTGAGTGTCATTTGTATAATGTTTTCTGGGTTTGGTTGCTTTTGGCGGTTATTAGTTCATTCTTGGTTATCCATAAGGACCAGAATAGAAAACAAAACGAGGTAATAATAGAGGAATGGTCTTATGTTTGTAGAAGTTATGGGATTGTCATGGGGGGTCAGAATGTTGGGGGAAATATGGGTGGTATATTTGACTCGTTTGAAAGGCGGGTGAGAATGATGTTCCATGTTGTTACAACAACTTAACACTGAATGAGTATATGAGCAGAGTATTTCATTGTGGAAAGAGGTTAGAGTTGGTGAGATAGATACGATTTAGGATTACGAATGTCGGTAGACTTTCATTCATTTTTTTCCACAAGAAAAGTTGTATTTTGGGGGTAAATGGAAGTTTCCATAGGAAATTGGTGGCTGGTATGGGGTTTTGATGCAATAGATCCGTCGTTTGGATTAGGCATTCGTATCTCGATACTGTAGTATATCTTATGTATTTGGTGTGTTGCCAAATAATCTTATCTGGGGGATGTTACGGGGTAGGTGGATATCTACGATTCACTAGGTTGCGAGATGATGGAGGTGGTTTAGTAATTTATCATGTATCCAATTATGGGTTATAGGATCTATGGAGTCTGACATTATCTGGATAAGGTATCACTGTGCATGGTCTAGGTTAGTGAACTGCGGGATCCAGTGTAATGGAAGATATGTTGTTTAATTATTGATACGAGAGAAGTTAATTGCCTCCATTGTGGACTTGTTGAAGATGGGTTTGGTGGTGTGTCTTCAAAATGGGTTGTTGTTTAAGATATTTCTCTTTGCAAAGGCTGACCCAAACTGAATCAGGTTGCTCATAAATGCTCCAAGCTTTTTTCATTAATAAAGTTTTGTTATATTCATTGTTGTTTCGGATGCTCAATCCACATTTTGTATTGGGTTTGGTTAATTTATTCCATCTCTAGGGGTGAATTTTTCAAACGGAAGAATCATGTGGCCATAAAAAATTTATAATGATACGATCTATATTTTTGTCTACATGGGTGGGAAGAATCTGAGTTTGCACAAGGTTGTTGGTAGTACATGTGAGAGAAGTGTTTATGAGTATTAACCTTCTTATGGGATTTATATATTTATTCATCCAACCCTTCGATTTTCGTACCATACGTTGAAGTAAAGGTTCAAAGATGTGGCGAAAAGCTCTTCCTTGCCTGAAGTGGACTCTCAGTTAAATAGGGGGTTGAAGTGGTTGGCATGTTGAAGAGATGTTGAATTTGATCCACTTCATGATGATCGAGATTTGCATGATGTATAATGGTAGATTTTGAAGTGTGAATTAGTGACCCACCGAAGTATTGTAGGATTGAAGTAGATGTTTGAGATGATTATTATTTTCCTTCGAGGCTTTATATGTGACTAAGAGATCATCTGCATACATAAGATGCATAATTGGTGGAGCTTTTTGTTAGATGGGGGGCCCCACTATGAGTTTCTGGGTTTCTAAATTTCTCAAATTTGTCGAAAGGATCTGCACAAATAATAAATGCATAGGACGATATTGGGTCTCCTTGTCTTATTCCTCTAGTTGGATTAACATACACATGGGGCGTACCGTTAATGTTGATCAAATATGTAACTGTTGTAATGCATAGCATAAAATAATCTACAAAAACGGCCAAAAATCCTAATTTGGTAAAAGATTTTCTAATAAAACCCAATCCAGGATATCGTAGGCCTTCTGAATATCTAGTTTAAGTGTTATTTTTGGATCTTTGGCGAGCGTTGCTGACTTGATATAGTAGAATAGCTCTACAGCAATTGCTATGTTATCATGTATAGATCGTTGAGGTACAAATGCACTTTGATATGGGCTTATCATAAATGGGAAAAGAGGTCGTATGCGATTGACCGGAATTTTAGCAACAATTTTATAAGTGACATTGCAGATGCCTATATGTCTGAATTGTGATTCCTTTGATGGATGATCCACCTTTGGTATTAATGTAAGATTTGTACGGTTCATGAGGGGGTGAATATTAAGGGAATTGAAAAAAATTACGAACCATAACAATCAGTTGCATATGGTTTGTTTCCCATAAAACTTTGAAAAACTTACTAAGGTAGCCATCTGGACCCGAAGCATTTTCAGAACCAATGGACAAAAGAGTTTGTTTGATTTCTATCGGAGTTACTTGCTCTGTAAGCATGGTGCATCGTTGGTATGTTAGCCTAGGAGTGATTGTATCAGATAGTTCTTCATCTTTCACCGTATTTGTTGTCGTATATTGGTCAATGAAGTGGTCATGCAGGATCTGGACAACGCCATCCTTTTCGTTAACCCAGTTGTTTTGTTGATCCAAAATTTGTTGAATGTTATTGCATCTGCGATGTATAGTTTCTTTCGTGTGGAAGAAAGTGATATTATAATAACCTGATTACAGCTAATTGATTTTGGTAACGACTGCCAATAAGTTGTGTGGCATTGGAGCAGGATTGTATGATTACTTCTGAGTTGTTTTTCTTGGAGTAGCCAGTACGTCAAGTAGCTTCTGTTTCGGGTAGCACATTGACGTTGTGCCAATTTTATCTGGGCTATTGATTTCTTGATCATTTTAGGGAGGTGGCTAAAAAATTATTTCTTCAGTATGTAAGCATTTGGATAATTGTAATAAGTTTTAGTTGAAGGTACATAGAGGGTTCCATGTCATGATATTGGATTCAAGATGAGTCGACCACCTGTTGTAATTGCGAATGGGAAATCCATAAGTGCTCAAATTTGTAATTCTTGGTCCCTTTCTAGTTAATTTCCTTTCCTATAGAAAAATTAGAGCATGATATGACATTATTCGAGGTGGATGGGTAACCCATGCATGTGGATTTGCATTTCGCCAATGTTGTATGGAAATAACTCGATCCAATTGTTCCATGATGATAGCATGTCCTGCTGATTATTTGTCCTTGTAAATGGATCACCTCGGAATCCCAAGTTTATGAATCCAATTTAATTAATCATATTGAGGAAATGTTGATTCTTCCCATAAGTTACTTGCCTACCTCCTTTTTGTCTGACTGGACATAACCTCGTTAAAATCCCCAATCAATATCCAAGGTCTGTTGGTGTTGGGAAAAATTATCGGAATATCGTGTTAAATTTCTTTCATAGGATCTGTATGTGGTGGGCCATAGATACCCATGTATAACCATAGGTGTTCATGTAGAGGTTGAGTAATAAGGGCATGGATATAGCTTTAGAAATGCAGCAAGATTTTGTACGTTTTGTTGTTTTTCCACATCAAGCATAAACCCCCACGCCTTTCGGTTTTGGGGACAACAAACTGATATTGGAATTTCAGTGATTGTTGAAGGAAACTCATATGATTCTCATTGGCTAAGGTTTCAGAGAGAAATAAAATTGACGGCTTATGTAATGAAACCAAACCTCGTAGATGATGTATTGTTGTTGGTTGGTTAATTCCTTGGCAGTTCCACACCAAAATACTTATCTTTTGGATATTCTTAATTTTCCACTTCACTTGATGTCTGATTATCAATTTACTTGAAGTAATAATGAACTTGTAGTTGAAAATTTAGTTTAAGTAATAATGAGTTTGAGGTATTTTCCGTTCAACAAGTCTTCAGTAACGTTAACAAAGAACTTAAATGTAAGAATCTCAAGAAGAAGTTAGTAATTGTAACAATAATCCGGAAGCAATTAGTAGGATAGATTCTAAGTCCTAAAGAAGCGATTTGAGTTTCTTTCTCAATTGGGGTATCAACTACGGAGTGATAGGAAGCTTCTGAAGTAGAAGTTGCACAAATATATGTTTTTAGAATGCGACCGAGTTAATTCTCATCAGAATAAGTATTAAAATCCTCAAGAAGTTTAGATAGTGAAGTAAGAATTGTCTAGTAAAACAGTTTGACTATTATACCTTGTTAAGGAACGATTACTTGAGAACAACAATTACAGATTGAACTGATTAAATATATTACTAGCAAATACAGGAAAACAGACTAAAAAAGGAATAAAATTATATATGCTAGATTAATACAAGACTTAGACAGTCTGCAAGGAATAAAACAAACAATCTGAACCAACACTAGACAGATTTGTATATATTAAAAATCAGGTAACTATCTAAATTTCTAATAGATATACTAATAATATGTTTTTACTTATCTTTATGAAAACCTTGAGGGCACAATTAGACTTATAATAATTAATACAAAATCAAGTTAACTGACGGTGTACCGGCCCAACTAATTAAAATAAGCTTTGCTTGTATGTTGATTTGAGATGGAGCGTTCTATATTAAGAAATTGTTGTTGTGATGTATTATGTTTGAGGAATTTCTGTACTATTAAGTCTTCATTATCCCTTGTCATTTTCTTGATTGTATCTTCACCAAGTCTTAAGAATTCCAAATGAGAAGTGGCATTAACGAAGGTCTCATGATTGGAGTGACAGAAGTTGCACAAAATATATCGACCGAATGTCTACGAAAACTACGACCTTTTCTAAGTTCATGTCTCGAATGGTGATGTACATATCCAAAGAATTAAGACCAACATCATATATAAAATGTCCTGGTTCTATATTTAAACAAAAAGAAAATCATTTATACCATCTCTAGTCTCTTGTTGAAAAATTATAACTAATTCATGGTAGCATTCAGACCTCATTAAAACTACTCGGATCCGATCTTTGAATTGAAAATTTTCCTATAATCTTCTATACAATAAAACAAGGCATGCTTGAGCTCGAAGAAGATAACGCAAGATAAAGATAGGATACCATCAACTAATCCACATAAAAAAAAACAATATTCTGCTAAACTTATAATTTTCCCTAGATCCACATTTAAATCATAAAAAAAATCCTCTATACCACCTCTAATCTCTTGATAAAAAATTTTAACTGATTCATGGTACTGATCAGACCTTATTAGAAGTACTCAAATCTAATCTTCAAACTAAAAAATCTCATTTAATCTTCCATACAACAAACAAGACATGTTTGATCTAGATGAAGATAACACAAGATAAATATAGGAATCCACCAACTAATCCAAACAAAAAAACAATACCCTGGTACAAACTTAATGCAACGCCAGTTTTGACTGGTGAATTATCAAGATAAGATAAACGTCATCCAATGGACATGATCACAAAAGCCATGAGGAGAAGGTAAGTTGAAAAATTATTCAATTTACATAGAGGATAAAGGGAACAAGTAATGAAACATATGTTTGGGATGGTAGGTATATAGAGGTTTTGAACTGCCATAGAGAAACTAATAAATAACACAGGTTCAGGAAGATAAATCAGAGGAACAAAATGGCATTATATGTAATAACGGTTTAAAAATTAACAACGAGAACAATCAGTGGGGAAGTGATAGACACATTTATGTGTCTAACTTGCTCTCAACTTTTATAGTGCTAGAACTCATTTTGTACTAATATTGTGTTTTTATGTATTTAGGTATTTCTGGAAAATAAACATTGTTGGAAAAATTGGCTCGAAAAACTACTAAAGGCAACTAGAATTGATAAAGGCACCCGAATAGTGGATATGAGCACCCCCTCTTCTTCACGGTTCAAAAACCATTTGGGCGGGAAAATTTTTAAATACAGAGATATCCTTATCGATTTTGGAAGAGATTTTCACGTGATTTCTGGGATTAAAATCAGAGAGAATTATGGCCATATCAAGTGTGATTATATATGACCAAAAGATACGTGAAAGAATCAACATATCTTGTGAGATTTACGTGAAAAATGAAGAGCTTTTATTCTCTCGGTGATTTGAAGTAAATTAGATATTAATTGAGATTTTGTTCTCGAGTCTTGTAAGGTAATAGCTTCATTGTTCATGAAAAAAAAATCAAGATAATCATGGTCGAATCAACAGACAACTAGAGAAGATTTTCCCGGATATTATTCTCTCTTAAAAGAGAATTCTATGAAGATTGAATGAGAGGATTTGGGAGATGTTATGGGTGTATAAAAGAGTGTCGAGGGTCATAGAGTGATCAGAGAGTATTGATGAGATCTTAGAATACGCAGAGAAGCCATATAAATCAAAACAGACAAATTCTGCTGCTGCTACTGTGAGAGAGAAGAGGAAGAGCATAAGGCTAATGTGAAGCGTCGCTGATAGTGTTGCTGAAGCAGTCGTATTTCAACAGCACCAGAAGTCCGTACTTTTCTTCCGTTTTCTTTTCTTTATTTTGTAACGCAAAGAACACTTATCTGTAACGCTTATAAGCGTATCAAATATCCTGTGTTACTATTATTTCACCATTGTAAGCACCATTTGAGCTATGAAATATATTTTTGAGGGTTTTTCCAATACAATGAGGAGATAAACCTCATCTCTGAGGCGACGGAGGAAGCTAAATTTCCAAGGATTATGTGGTAATTTTTTATTTAATTAATTTATGCAATTCATTTATGATTAATTGCCTTGGTTAAAAATTGATTTAATGATTTTTGTTAAGCAATTGTGATTCCGTTAGATGGTACATGCTTTGGCCTAGGTTTTAAATGTTCCATGCTTTTGATATACAATTGTTATTTTGAAAATCTATTTTTTGCAAAATTTTAGAATCAAAATAAATGTTAGAATTGCATAATTATAATTATTGAATTTAATCACTTTAAAAATTGAAAAATAGTGGAATCCTAGCCTCAGTTCTCTCTCAACTTTGTTAATAATTTTATTTGAGTTTTGCTATTTTTAGTCTTAGAAATTAGATTTAAAAACAATTTTTCACAAGTTCGAAAACGAACGCTTTTTACCACTATATTAAAATCATATCAATTTTTGGCGCCGCTGCCGGGGAGCGGTTGTGGAATATTGTAGTTAATATTTTTGGTTTTCTAATCATAGTTTAGGTTTTTGTTTTATTTATTTTTATTTTGTATATATTTTTATTTTTATTTTAGGATTTTTAGTTCTATTTGACTTGTTTTATGTTTTAGTATCTCTTTTCAGGTACTTTTCCGATGACGATGACTCTTTTGCAGGAGATGGCTCTTAATCCGGTGAAGTCATCTAAGATGACACTGAGGGAATATATAAATCAGTCACGGCATAATGAAGTTCTTGCTTCACCTGAGGTAAGTGAAGAATCACCTCTAATGATATATGAGAAGTATTATAAACACAAACCGCCTAGTTTGGAACAAAGATTGAGAGTTCTGGCAATTCAGAGATTATATGCTGATGATGATGATCAATCTTGTAGTGACTCTCAGTTCTATATAGAATATATTGATAACCATGTGGATGATTGTGTAGATGATTTTCCTAATTCCATAGATGAATCTATCTCACAAGATCATTCACCCGACTCAGAGGTTGTTTCTAGACCCTTAGAATTCCAAAAGTTACCTAATTTAGGGTTAGAATTGTGTGTTTCTCAAGTTTTGTTGGATCACTTTGCATCCAAATACCCAGAGGACTTTCCTGTTCCTGATATTGTGCACGAACCGATTAATGTTTCCCCAATCCCAATTTTATCCCCATATTATATTCTTTACGCGCTTCCAAGTGTAGTAAAAACTTGGTTTGGGGGTAATCCCTTCTTTTTGATAGTTTCAGTGTCACCGTGTCACCATAATATAATTGTGAAACTGTCATTTGTATATATTGTATTTTGGGTTGATCCCCAAATTTTCAGGTTATTAGTGTATGAGGATTCTTTCTGTACATATCCAGTGGGTAGATTTTTATTTTTCTTGTTTTTATTTTCTTTTAGGCTTTTTGTTTATTTTTAGTTTTAGTGTTCTTTGTTATTACTATCGTTTGATGTGTGTGACAGAGAATACTGCTTTTCTTACGTCAATCAGGTGAGACGTTCCAATCCCTTGTCTTCGATTTACATTTGTTTCTCATATTTATATTTATTGCATACAATTCTAGGTTGCACGGTTTGAAACATTGAGGACAATGTTAAATTTAGGTTTGGAGTGTTTCCGAAAATTGATGCCAATAAGAAACTCTGAAATTTAGAAACTTGTGAATTATTCAGGATGACACTAACCATTCTAGGTAGATGGAAACATAGCTCTTATCTATAGGAATTGGTGTGCCCTGCTAAATGATCTATTCAATATGTGATAGGATTTTAATTATACCGTAAGGCACGGCTGTCAATGAGACAGCATGCAAGCACGTTTCGTTCCATAGAGATTACAAAATTGCGATTCCTAATTTTTAATTAACTAATGTGCTAATAACAAATATGATGATTGTTTTTCTAAAATTCTAAATAGACAGAAAATAAAAGATGATATTGTATACAAATTAAAGAATACCTAGGATTCAAGATTTCATCACAACTAAGCAAACTAGATGACAGTAACTATTTATTATAATTTTCTCAAATTATTACCCAAGACGACTAAGGACAATTATATGCGTCTCAGAAAACACATTGTTTTAATTTAATTATTTTTCTCAAAGGATTAACAAATATTGTTTTTTGCTAAGAAAAGCAGGGATATCATTACTTAAAGACTGTTTACAAGATATGGTTTAGGAAATGAGGTTGCACAATTTCCAAAGAACCAGATACATTCATTCTTCTGCTATATTTAATCGCTTTGTCGTCTTTAAAATTAAACTCCTTATTAATGTATTCAAACCTAAAGCTGGGTTTGGTCTTCTTATACGTAATTGTTCAGGCACATTCAGAGGACCAGAAATGGGATGCTGCAGGACCTAATCTTCAGAAGAGGCTGAAGTTGTAGCTTTGCTACAGGAAACTACATGGGCCAAAAAGAAAAATATTAAACATCTGGTCATTGAAGGGGACAACCAAGCAACAATCATTTATGTTCAGGGAAGAAAATCTTAGTTAACTGGCAGAGTAAAAGAATTTTGGAAGAAGTTAAAAGTTTAGCATTGAATTTGGAAGACTTTTGGGGTTTTCAGTTTGTAGACCGTAAAGCTAATGGAGATGCATATTTGCTGGCAAAGGAAGGACGCAAGGATCTGATCAAATTTCATGGGAAGACTCAGCTCCTATGTTTTTAATTTCTAGATTAGTGTATGATATTGATAAAGCTTTGATTGTACATAGTCTTAATAACACTGTTGTTTCAATTCCGGAGGAGGTTAATCCAAGGAATTCAATCATCGGACATCTCACTATGAGTCTGTTTTGAAAGAGTTTGAATCCAAGGAGTAACCGGCTCTGTCTTTTGTGTTATATATATTCTTACTTTAAAAAAAAAAATCTAAAGAAAGAGAAATTGTCTAAAAATCTGTCGCAATCATTTAAAATCGTACTAGCAGTCTAGCTGATTTGGGTGCCTGTTTTATTGAGATAAGCAATATGATTCTTTGCATCACTTCTAAGGCATATTCAATCAATTTCTATTGTATTGACACACTATAACGCTTCTAGATAGCCAAGCTTTCCGTACCTACTGCACTTTCAGTAATACCATTCAATATTTTGCCGCCCTTATAATCACATGTTAGATCATAACACACAATACCAATACCAAATTGGTGAGAATCGGAATCAAAAGAGGTATCACAGTATATAATGATATACTTATCAGGCAAGCCACTAATAGAAGGTAACTCTATAGGTATAAGGACAGTAGAGTGCAAGTTTGTTGTGTTAGTGTTTAAAGAAGCCATGGTCTCATTACAAAGTTTTATAATCCATCTAATAGTAGTAATATAACTAAGGTTTTTATCTTGAAATTTTTTTAAACATCTTTCCTTCCATAAACTCCACGCAGTAGTGAATAAAGTACAAATAGTATCAATAGAAACTGAACTACATAACCACTTATGAATCCAGTCTTTTAAACTTATGTTTGAACCTGCATCTTGGAGAACTAAATGACCTTCAGAAAAAACAGACCACACATCTCTAGAGAACTTGCAATTGATAATAATATGTTCAGCAGATTCCTGACAATTACTATCACACGTTGCACATATAGTGCTAATAAACCTATCAGCAGAAAACAAAGAGTATGCAGACTGAACAGTTAATATACCAGAATTGGTATAAGGCCATATGAGTCTATCCTTACTAAGACATAGGGATTCTGGTATTTATGATTTTGTTACAAGTATCATAAGTGTAAAAGGATGGGACTAGATCCACTTTCCAACTTCAAGTATCTAGATCAATGAGTTGGGCCATAGTGATATCAGGGTTAGGATAAGTAATGCAATGGGGAAACATCTTTGATCCAATTATCATACAAAGCACTAATGTTGTTACCATTCCTAACTTCCCAAAGAGCATTTTGAGAGATAAAATCAAGACCCATACTAATACTTCTCTAAACCCATGAACAATTCTTGGGTTTTTTATGATGTAATGGATTACAATTCTCAAAGTATTTGCACCTAAGGATGTTGACCCATAGAGCATCAGGAGAATGAATTAAGTTCCAAGCTGTTTTGGTAAGTAAAGCAGTATTAAACTTTCTTAGGTTTCTAAAACCTAAACCACCATTTATCTTCTTGAAGTTTAACAGGAGTTATATTTGATAAAGTATGTAAAGGAACTGCAGAAACTAAAGATGAAGATGAATCTTGAGGCATGTTGAAGAAGAATTAGAAAAATATTTAGGAAGAAATGGAAAAATAGGGTGAACAACCCTAAAATGGTGTCTGATACCATAATAGAAACACAAAACAAATTTTTTCATTACACCTAGAGAACATTACACAATCATGTTTTTATATCTCATAGAGACAAGAAAAACAAAATAGAAATGTGGATGATAGCTCATAACAGACTTTCCAATCCAAAAACTACTAGTGAAGACCAATAGCAGACAAACACGCCATTGAGACATTGCAACAGAAATAAATTATAAGCTAACAAGAGTTATGGCTATTATCAACGACACCACCTTGTTCTCAATTTCGACAATGAGTTCACCCATTTCTGTAATTTCACACTCGATCTCATTTATCTTTATCCTCTCTCGAATCTCCTCTCTTCACTTACGACGCGGAAAGAAATGAATGAAGAAGGAATCAGGCATGACCTAATTATTAGGTTTAGAGAAAGTAAATTGATATAGGCACCCATTGACTGATAAAGGTATCCCTAGCTTTTAGGTTTAGAAACATAATACTTGGATATGAGCACCCAAAAGTTGAGAAGGGTTTGCAAACCCTGTTAGATTACAAATTCAGAATGGTAGGGTTTGTAAACCCGGTTTGCAAACCTCTACGGTCTGTGAGCTAAATCTCCAATATTATCTTGTTTTGCTGGTAACTTCTTCATCCCATGTCGGAATGATTTCATTCTTTTTGCATTGGCTTCGCATTTCAATTCTATTCAAAATTATGACAAGAAATTCTGGATTTGAATGATTTGATCTTGGTATTTGGTCCTTCTTCACTTGTAGAACTTGACTTTCTTGTTCATTTTTCATGTCACAATGAACTCCTTTCTTCTTCTTTGGCTGAATCCACTTCAAAACTCCTAAAAAACTCAAAAACAAATGTAAAATACATAATTTAGAAGAAAAATAGCAAAGAAAACATAAACAATATATATTAATTAAGGTGTTTTAGACACCTATTAACCATCCCACGTGTTTTCCTAATAATCGGTGCTGGAAGATGCATTATGGTGTGTGCACGTGTTTTGTATACTTTTGACTCCATCGATGGAGCGTATGAATTTCCTGGAATGTAGATAGACCAAAAGAGAATATATATACAAAATAAAATAAAATCTAAAAGAAATACAAATTGTTTCTAAAAAAAACTTAACGAAAAATCTAATAATTAATTTTAAAAAAAATTGGGTTTTATTACTTATCCTTTTTGGTAGGCAATTTCCACAATAAATGTAAAAAAATACTTGCATAACAAAGACAAAAAAAATACCCAAGTACTAACAGAGAAAATAAAATAAAATCATAAACTAATTAGCAAAAATATTAAGAAAAATTAAAAATTACAACTTCTAAATCCCCGGAAGCCGTGCCAAAAATTTAATGGGATAAAATTATGTAAACTGCAAGAGCACGACTGTCGATGAGATAGTATGAAAGCACAAGTCGTCCGCTGAGACTAACAAACTGTTGTCGTTAATTTCTATCAAATATATTATGCTAAAAAGATGAATTGATAAATATTAATTAAATCTAGTAAAATAAATAAATTAAAATAGAGAAAAACTATGACTTTAGATTCCACCTCTACGATGCATACTAGGGTATTAGAACCATTTTCTATAAAATTCTTCAATATTGTCTCAAAACGATTTAGGACTAATTACTCCTTGGAAGATAAACGATATAACCAACATATTAAAGTTCTCAAAACACTAACCGTTTATCTTCACTTAAAATGTTGATCTCTATAAATATAATATAAATCAATAAAATAAACACAAGGACCTGTAAAGATTACTATTATCATGATAAAACAAGAATAAAGACCAAATAAAATTATTATAAAAAAATAATTACTCTTTTATATACGTGATAGGGCTTCATCTTTGGTCCTAATAAAAAGATTATTTTATTATAAAAGAAAATGAGAAATAAAAAATAAAATTAAACTAAACAACTGTGCTCGGACTCGGACCAGAACTCTCCCCCAGAAAAATGGTCGTGCACTCTTCTTTTATATGCGTCAACCTCTTAATGCTTTCCCATTCTTCCACTTTATGGCATGGAAACAATATATTCTCTTCTCATTTGTGGGAATATCTAATGTAAGGAAAATATCTCATTCCCATTAATTAACGTGAACTATAGGCATGAACCACCTCTAGTTAGACAATAATATAATTTCTTTCCTTGTTTAGTTCATTTTGTCCACAAAGTGGAGTATTACTGGTCATGTTGTTGCTTTTCAAAGACGTGTACAAATAAATACGAATATGTGCCAACCTTCCTTGTGTTATGAGCTTGCAATGGAAACTTCCAAATATGTGGCAATCATTCTGATTTTTGTGTTGACATTTACTATTATCCCATTATTCATGCACGCACACCAACAAATGTGCCTTAAAGAAATAAAATCTCAAGTTACGTCCAAACTTGGCCCATTGGATCGTCTCATTTTACAAGTGAATTAGCCGCCGGTTACTTGACTTCTACGGTCTATGGGACACGTCCACCCTTATTTAGGGATAGTACTCAGATATTTAATTGAGATTGTCTTCGATTTCCATCCATTTTATGGGTAAAGTCCCGTCTTTTAATTATCATTTTTTAAAAATTACAAAACTAAATAAAATTATTAAATATATATAAAATAATAAATTAAAATATAATTATGTCGTATTTGTACGCTCATCAATATAGATTGATAATTCCATTTTTCGAATGGACTTGTGTGACCGGTCAACCTAAGACCTAGACCACCAAGATGAGCCAACGAAATAATTATGTCGTGTTTGCACGTTCATCAATATAAATTGATAATTCCATGTTTCGTATGGACTCGTGTGACCGGGCAACCTGAGACCTAGACCACCAAGATGAGCCAACGAAATATTTAGCGGAATCGGGGCGGCAACTTGACAGTTTGGGCAGGGTGCATGGCATTATAGAAGGATGCTAAGCAAGTCATGTTACATGGCAGGCAGCTTCGTCTAATGGTCAGTAATTACCAAAAGGGTAGTTAAATAAAATTTCATACCATATACTGAAAATTACTATGCAAGTCATGGCATGCTACAAAAAGGAAAAAAGATTTACTTTTTTAAATCATTCACGAAAGTAATTTATGGCGTAAGCAAAAAAAAAGAAAAAAAAGAGAAAAAAATGTTGAAACTATCACGACTATTAAATAGCAAGATAAAAAAAAGATAGAGCTGAAGGCTTCGGATTGTCTGCGATTAAATCTTTCCCATCCCTCTGCTCTAGCTAATCTTAACGTGACATGTAATATATTTTAAATTGTTATAAATAATTTTAGAACCCTCAATTGGGGAATATTCTCAAAAATTTGGGATACTCAAAAAACAAAAAGACTATGAAGTAATTTGAAGAACCCCTTATCCAAATAATTTTGGCATTGGCTAAATTACCCTTGAGTCCCCTAGTGTTGTTAAGATTAAACTTATATCACGGACCGGAAAATTCAGCCTCCGGCGCTATGCGTTGGGCAGGCTACAACTCCCCGATGCGCGGCTTAAAAGATAGTAACCGGACCTTAAAGCTTAACTTCTCGCTATCAAATGCAGGTATATTTTCCTTTCCAAGCATGCTTTGCAAGCATGATACTCGAAACGTAGTTTCCATACCGCTCCAACTCACCCTTGTTCTGCAAAGGGTACAAGGACATTAAATCCAATGGTGAATGCCTTTGACAATCATCACGTACTTATGAGCATTGTCTAGGCCTAACTCATGTCTTGGAATAGCCCCTAGGCCATTCCAATCCTAATGTTTCGCTTCATCAACTCTGCTTCAACCATACTCTGGAGTCTGCACTGATCTTGTTCTTGCCAAGAGTGCAGCAACCAGGCCTATTCCGTTCATACCGTATGGCTTGATAAGAAGTATGAACATCCATCAAATGGAATGCAACTACCTCATCAAGTGTGGTAACAATCATCTCTTTCATAACACTATCAAGCCATATGATATGAGTAAGTAAAGCGTCGCAATCATCTCCAAATTAGATGATATGAGCAACAAGATGTTACACCTCAATGCATTGCATTGTGGATGCCTACGTACCCAACCCGTACCTTGAAGGGATCAAAACTTGACCGTAGTTCATCCCAAGTGTCAATTCGAAAGGACCAAGCAACTTAAGCCTATTAAAGCAATGCCAACATCGATTCCAACTTCGTTGCAAGGCCAAAGGCCAAGCAAAGCCTAGTCCGTATAGGCCAAGGGACCTTTGCAAGGTATGCACCAGCTTGTGCATAACTATCGCTACTTAGTATGCAAATATGCATTCTCGAGTACGCAACACGATTGAATGATGCTTTTGCATAATTCAAGCTTTATCTGCTAAGCTACAAGCAAAAAAGCCAACTGGTTAGCATATCTGTTAACTGGTTAGCCAACTGCTAGGATAATCCGCCATCTAGTTAGTATAAAGGCCAATTGTGTCAGGGTTAATACATCCACACCCTAATGCATATCTGAGTAAGCTTTATGAGCTTAGGATGAAGCTTCATCCCATGTTATGACGCGTCCCTGTTAAGCATCATGCGAAAAATGCGGGTGTTACAACTTAGGTTTTATAATTAACTAACGAAGAAATGCTCACATTCCCCGGAGAAAGTTCATGTTAATTCCAAAACACATACGTATCAATTGTATTAATCCCTCCTTGTTTCGATGTTTTAGTTAGTTTTGGCAACATCTACATAACAAAAAAGAACTCATGAACAACTACTAAAATGATGACCATGTACACGGCGAGGGTAATGTATAGATCCAGAGAGGAACAGTTTTCTTTGTCCATCGATTATTAAAGAACGATGATCATAAGTAACATTAAACGCTAACAAAAACAAAGAAAATACTAAGAAGAAAACCAAACATAACAGAGTAATATTACTAGCACCAGGCATAATGGAGTATAATAATAACAAGTTCAAGATTTCTTCGAGTTCAATTGCAAAACCAGAGGCTTATTTATAATAGAAAAAGGGAAGTACTATTACAATATGTGCATCAGATGAGATAAAAAAGAAATAGTAATCATGTCGTTAGTGATATAATGTAAGTGGATGTCAATGTCAGCTTTAAGATTGTTAAGTTTAGGACGATAGTGACACCCAATATCTTTGTTGGAGAATTTGACATACATGATTGATTGAGATTCAACTATGATTCATTCGGAAAAGATAAATACACATAAAAGTTGAGTTTGTTTCCAATATGATGAAATCAAAGTTTAATTTGGAGGTACCTGATTCAACAACTTTTGCCATTTCAGGTTGTCACGGTTGCTAAATAGGCAGATACATTAATTATTTTGCAAACAGCTCTGCCAAAGTCTCTTGATTTTATTGGCCATAAACCCCAAATTATAAAAACTATGGTATTCATCGAAGTGTAAGAACTGATAAACTCCAGATGTGGAATTAATCGAGAAGAAGAAACCATAGTTTCCTTCTCTGTAAGTTTTAATTCATGTACTAAATGAAATTTCAGCACTCTTTGATGGAATTTGATGAACTTAATTACATTCCAGAGAAGGATAAGGTCTTAGTAATGCTATTTATCAAGAGTTTGGGTCTAGGATTTAATGGCAGCCTACTAAATTCAAAAGTTGTTATAGGAAATCATAAGAATGTTTGGTCAATGGTGATCTTTGATAGTCAAGTAACACCAATTTTAGAACCCTCAATTAGGGAATATTGTAAATGAAGGGGATACTTATTAGGTGTTCTTTTTATTCTTATTAGTGTAAGGGTAGTATGGATATTTTATTATTAAAAAAATACCCCTTAGCTAAAATTAATCTCCATGTAACCTTGAGTATCCCCCAATTTATGAGAGTATTTCCCAATTGAGGGTTCCAATTTTAATATATTAAATTAGTATGATTAAGTTAGTTTTTTTTTGAAGCATTGATTAAGTTAGTTACCTATACAAGTAGTGAGCATGTGCGTTGCACGTCGGAAGTGTACAATACTATTAAGTACGTCGCTATTATACTTTATCACCCGAAACTAAATCTGTTTTTTTATTTTTTATTTTATTTAGATTTATGAAATAAAGGGTTTGAAGTTTGAAAACCATCATAAGAGCTTCTACAATCATAGAGTGTTATAACGCTAAAAGCTAAAGCCATATTTGGCTTTTAAGTATAGCTGTGGCACGGTCATGAGACCAAAACCCAAACCTAAACGCACTTATTATTACCGTCTGGTTTAAGAAATGACACACTTTTATTATTTATGTTTCACCAGACCCACTTTAAAAAACCTTCCACATCAAACGGACTTTAAATCTCCTTTTTAAATTCAAACGTTATTAAGAAGTGCGTCCACATTTGAAACAGTTTTAAATAGTTCTTCCAACTGCAAACGCTATTAAAAGTAGCGTCTTGTTATATTTGGCAATTGCCAAACTGATGGATTAAATGTGGCGACATGTTATAACATTTATAACTTTTAGCACCTATAGCACCCTCGACAACGGCTCCATTATTTCTCAAATGTAACTTATAACTATATAATTGTGGATGCTCTAAGCAACATATAAAAAGTGTAGTTTGTTTAACTTATCTTTAAATTATATCTAATTTTTTTGGAAAACATAAATATATTAAAAATAAAAAAAATTTGTTATTTATACTTGTTGTCTAGATAATTCAAAGATTTTTTCAAATATGTAAAATTCAAAAAAATTCGATGTGTTAGAAAGATATGAAGTTTTGAATTTTTATTTTTATTTTTATTAAAATGATATTTTTATAAATTAATAGTTTATAGTAAATTAATATTCAGGTCTTTATAGATATTATTTATACTCCGAAGACGTTAAATTAAAGCACTTCATTCCCCATCTGTTATACGTTTCTATACCGTTTGATTAACCAAATCCGTTTAGTTAACTGAATTCCGTTAATTTAGGTAGTATTTTTTTGATTTTGATTGTGTGCATTAAAAGGGGAGAGATACTCAAAACCTAAAAACTATGGAAATCCCATATCATCTTTTATTTTTCTTGAATATTCAAACCATCGTCCTAGCCCAACTCTCTGGAAGTTACATTGATTTTTAGTTCGTCATTTACTCTGGTTGTTCCTTTCACGGATTGGTTTAGAAGTGTTTTGATTTATCACGAACCTTACATCAACAGACACCATTAAAAGATATTATAAATTTTTATGATCACAGTTGAAGAACCTTTCATAAAATTCCGCTGAAACATCTTTAAATCCGCCGATTGCAAATAATTAATTCGAAAGAACTGTAAAAAAACTTGATTAAATGAGACATATTTTGTAACAATTCCCTCGAAAGAACTTACAAAAATCATTAGATTAAAGATCATTCAAATATAGATTAAACTCTCGAAAATTTTTTATTGTCTTGGGCAACATTCAGAAAAGCCATCAGAATGTTTACTTAATGGATCGACCAGTACGATCACAATGCTTTTAGTATGATGTTGGATTAGACTTTACTTGTTTGCTTCTTTTTTCCATCAATCAGAGTTGGAAGCCATTTTTTTTCCTTTTTATCAAAGTTTGTCCATTTATTGCAATTAAACTTCTATGCCTTTTGCAAATTTGATGTGCTTTTAAAAATCCAAGAGAATGTACATTGTTTGTTTTCATTAATCATTTGATTTGTGCCCATATTATGCATCGGGTATATTCAATTTTTTATCACTGTTATATTTAATTTTTAATTTGGTGTGGCGGGGTTTTGCCTTGCCCGTCCCATTGTAATGAAACGGTTAGGTTTATACTTTCTTTCTTTTTTTGGTTTCCTAACATAGTTACGGTTTCTAAATATGGTATATTTAATACTAACGAAGATGTAGATCGTCGATTTGCAGTGTTGTCTACCCACTGTAGGTGACGTTGACCCGGTACAGTTAAGTATTAGGTGTAAACGAAGTGTATTAATTTTAAAACAAAAGAGCCAATAGGAAAGTGGGTTTCTTTAATCCCTAAATATTTGCACCAATCAAATTATGTCAAATGTCCTCACCAGAATTCTCGTTTTATAAAAGCCACAAAAACCTTATTTCGGTCAATATGAAACGAGAATTTTCTCACCGTTTAACGTGAAAGTTTTATTTATTCAGGTCTTTAAATTTTTAGATACGCCTTCAAGTAGGTTTGGGGTTCTTATAATAACAAATGATAATGGGAAAGAAATGCCATCGCTTTCAATTGCAAAATGAAGAGAGTTGACGATATAATTGTGGAAGTTAAATTGACTATTTTTCTATGGGGATCAACCTCAAATTTATGTTATGGGTTTACTGCAACTGATTTTACAGATAAATGGAGGTCCGTCGTATCGACGAAATTGTAACTTTTATCTTTTAATTGTAGGTTGGCATGTACGGCTATAGTCTATCGTCCATGTATATATTTTTTTATTTTTCAATATATCTTAACCTTTTCTCCTTCGAAAAAAAAGGGGAAGAGTGTCCATTTTATTCTTAATTTTTCTCCATTTTGTTTATATATATCTAATTTCATAACACTGATTTACAAGTTTGAATTACTAATATATAATAATTTACACTTTCTATATATACCGTGTTTTAATTAGTTGGGACGGGGGAACATAAAGGCTTTGGTCATAGAGGATCCATAGCAGTGAAATCTAGACATCAAGTGTTTTTTGATGATAATCCTCCGAAAAAAGAATAAGGAATCTGTTTAGGTTAAGGCTGATAATAAATATTAGTAAAATTAGGAAACCAAAATAAATTAAAGTTGGACCGGATAAAATTTCTACTGTCATTGTGTTTTGAGAATAAAAGTAAACACTTGAATTTATCCCAAATACAAACTCTTGAATTGGGCGATCCGGTCATCCACAACCTATTTTAAAAGATCAGATTTATCCCATAATAAAAAACAATGTTTTTCAATATTATTAGATTATTTTTATTATTTGAACCTTACGAACTCCATTATTTGAAAGTTAGTCAATAGATTTGATGGAGGCATCTAAGGCATACAGAATCTCAAGGTAAATAAACTAAGATTTTGGTTTACATTAGAGATACAATAATTCCATTCGTCTCATTAGTCAAGCCCACGGTCAATTCCACCGCTGAGATGGTGTTTACGTGGGTTGATTTCTTTTCTTTTATATGTTTCTCTCTTCTAAAGTGGGTTTTAATTTTTTTTCTTTTCTCTTTTTCAAAATAAGATTGTGGGTTTTTATCTCCTCCCTCTTCGTTCTCTCGATTTCAGACTGGAAAGGAAGTTTAGAAAAAGAAATCAATGTATTTTTGGTGTATCTTTGGCCAAAAGAGAGGCAAACTTAACAGCTTGAGTGAAGTTGCAATGGAGAAATAGGTGGTCGGATTCTTTATCAGAATTGCACAATCTGATCGTGCTTGATCGTGCTTGTTGTTGAAATAGCACAACGAAAAGGCAGGGAGATATACCAATACATGCATATATATCTTTAATATGTAGAAGTTTTAGCAATTTATAAGCATTATCATCACTAGGAAGTAGGCTTACTTAATCAGATCGTTTCTAATGTGAAATCAGGTTTAAAATTTGAAATCATCATGAATTTCTAGTATGCTCATGTTCCAAAATCCAAACAAAAAACCCAAAAAGAACTTTGTATCTAAAATCCAAGAACCATCCCATGCTACCTAAACATAACTATATAAGATCAAGTACCAATATTACACCACTTTCTTTTTTCTTCTGAAGAGCTCCATTACAGAACACCCCGGCATGTACCAGCCATCCCTTATCTATGACAACAAGTGCTCGAGTAACAAGTTAGTTAAAGTAGTTAGTAAAGTAAATAATGATAGTTAGATTCTTAATGATTAGTTTAGTTAGAGATTCTGGATGCACCCACGTGTAGGGTGGTAGTCAAAAACCCATTAGGCTTTATTCTGTTAAGGTTCTTATTTAATAATAGTGTAAGAACTGGTAAGCTTTCAATCAATGAATTAAAAGAAAAGAGGTTGTTCTCCGTGTGAGACAGAGGTTACTTGTGAAATCAATCATAAATCATTGTTCTTCTTACAATCCAGTACTATATTCATAACATTTGGTATCATCCAGTAGTCCTCATAATGACTGGAGGTCCTTCCATCAAAGACGTAGACACAACAACAAAAAAGTTGAGTTTATTACTCAAATCTTTAGCTGAAACTAATACCCGTGATGTTGTTTCTCGTACTACCGAATCTCAAGCACATGGAGAAAAGCTGACTGAAATCAGTACTAACAACCAACAACTCACATCTACTTCTTTAATCATAAATACCAAGTTAGATGCCTTGATTGAAATATTATCCATATCTAACAACCACACTATCTCAACTTCTCATTCTTATACTCCTCCTTCTGGAGCCACTTTTCAACATACACACCCCCCACTCCAGGTGGTTATTCTACTCCTCATCATAAACCACCAAAAATAGATCTACCAAAGTTCACTAGTGAAAATCCTCGTAGCTGGATCTGGAAGTGTGAAAGATATTTTCAAATACATCATATTGAGGAACAACAAAAAGTTGAAATAGCTTCTATGTCTTTGGAAGGTAAAGCAGATTCTGGTTCATTGATTTTTCAGCTGGAAAACTTTCTTTATATTGGTCTGAATTTGTTGAACATATTTGTTGCCATTTTGAAGACTTGGCTAATAACAACTATGCTAGTTTTTTTAACAAACTCTCTCAAATAACCATTGTTGATGAATATTTTGAGCAGTTTGAACTCTTAAAGTCCCTCATGATAAATAAGAACACATCTCTCTCGGAAGAATATTTTATCCTGAAGTTCACCAGTGGATTGAAGGAGGACATTAGAAGTTCATCCAGATGCATCAGCATACTATACTCTCCCAAGTATTTTTCTGGCTAGGCTTCAAGAAAAAGCACCCTCCTCTCAAAACCCACATTTGAAACCTTCTACAGTTAAACCACCAACAACTTCTTCTTATCTTTCCAAGTTTTCTTCTCCGTCCATAAAACCACCTTCAATACCACCTTCTACATCTACTTCTACTCCTTGGATGCCTAGTTTCTCTACATCCAACAACCACCAACAGCCTAGATTTGTATATATCCCTCCTATTAAGAGGCTTACTCAAGATCAACAGAATCAAAAACGTGCTAAGGATCTTTTTTACAATTGTGATGAGAATTATATGGCTGGCCATAGATTTAAATCTCAACAGCTTTTTATGGTAGTGGTTGAGGAAGATTTGATTCCACTGATGAAGTTACACTTCCACAATCTTCTGAGGAACAATTAGTTGAAACTGATATGGAAATTTCTCTTCATGCCCTCACAAGGAATGTAAGTGGTGATACTATAGGCATCCCTGAGTTGTAAAAAAAGAAGATAATTACTATTTTGGTGGACACAGGTAGCACTCGTAGCTTCCTAGATGATACTCTTGCCAAATAATTGGGATGCATAGTTCTTCCTACTGCAAACATGCTAGTCACAGTGTCTAATGGAGCAAGAACAACAAGTTCATTTGTTTGTAGGCATCTACAATGGCAAATGCAGGGACACAACTTTGAAGGAGATTTACATTTACTACCACTTGGAGGCTGTGACATGGTCCTTGGAGCTGATTGGCTATGCACCCTAGGTGATGTAAAATTCAACTATCTACATTATGCATTTCTTTTTGTTCATCAAGGCTCTACAATCACTCTCAAAGGTATATCTTCTACCCAAACACTCAAGATGATAAGTGGTAAGGCTATAAAGAATTTTTTCGAAAAGAGTACTCATGGGTTATTGGGTCATTTTTTACCATTACTGCTGCACCTGCACCTACTCAAATTACACCTTCTATTCAAGACATACTCAATAACTTTGAGGATGTCTTTGCTGAACCAACTGAGTTACCCCCACAAAGAATTTTGGACAACCAAATACCTCTCAAACCCAATGCTCAACCTGTGAACTTAAGACCATATAAATTCCCCTTCATTCAAAAATCAATATGGAATCCTTAGTCAAGAAAATGCTCAATTCTAACATCATTCAACATAGTCACAACCCATTTGCTTCACCCCATCCTTCTTGTCAAAAAGAAAGACAACAGCTGGCGTTTTTGTGTAGACTACAGAAAACTAAATGAACTCACAATCAAGGATAAGTTCCTTATACCTGTGATTGATGAACTATTAGATGAATTGCATGGAGCTAAGTTTTTTACTAAAATAGATTTACGTTCTGGCTATCACCAAAAAAAAGTGCATACCCCTCACATTCCTAAAACTGCATTTAGGACTCACCATGGACACTATAAGTTTAGAGTGATGCCATTTGGATTGACAAATACACCTGCAATTTTTCAGGCTCTCATGAATTCAATCTTTGAAAACTATCTTAGAAAGTTTGTACTTGTGTTCTTTGATGATATTTTGGTGTACAATGTCACTCTTTCAGATCATGTACCGCATTTGTTTGTGGTTCTTTCCTTGCTCGGAAAACATCAACTTTATGCAAAATCCTCCAAGTGCTACTTTGCTCAATCCTCTTTGAAGTATCTTGGCCATATCATTACGGCTGAGGGTGTAGCAGCTGATCCTGAGAAGATTATGGCAATAAAGAATTGGCCTACCCCTACAACTATCAAAAAACTTAGAGGATTTTTGGGTCTCACAGATTACTATAGAAAGTTTGTGAAGGGATATGGGTCTATCTGCAATCCATTGACTGATATGCTCAAAAAATATTATTTTCATTGGTCTCCTGAAGCACTAAGGCTTTTGAGCAGTTAAAATCAGCACTGTGCCCCACTCCTGCCTTGGCTCTACTTGACTTTTGAAAGACTTTTGTTGTTGAAATTGATGCTTGTTCAACTGGACTTGGTGCAGTATTAATACAAGAGGGTAGGTTCATTGCTTTCTTCAGCAAGCCACTGGGGCCTCAAGTTATGGCCTTATCAACTTATGAAAAGGAGTTGCTAGTTGTGGTGAAAGCAGTAACCAAATGGAAACATTACTTATCTAGTAGCCACTTCATTATAAACACTGATCAGCAAAGCACTAAGTACTTTGTAGATCAAAAACTCACCACAGTGCTATAAAAGAGATGGCTCATGAAGTTATTGGGACTGAAGTACACTATTAACTACAAACAAGGGAAAGACAACATTGTTGTTGATGCTCTCTCCATATTACATTTATATCCTTCTAGCAGTTGCCAAGCTATGACTCTTTCTTCTCTAACTTGGGTTAAGGTTATCATCAAAAGCTATGACAAGGATTCATGGGCTTCACAAATTATTCCATAACTACTGGTGAATTCTGCAGCACTTGTTCACTACACTTACCAGGAGGGCATATTAAGATACAAGGGAAGACTATATGTATGCCAAATGAACAACTTGAGAAGTTCCATACTATAATCTATTCATGCTTCTGTTGTTGGAGGCCATTCAGAGATACAAGCAAGCTATATGATATCCAAGACACATTTCATTAGCATGGATTAAAAAAGGAAATTATATTGCGCATCAGTCAATGTGATATATGTCAAAGGAATAAAACCACAAACACTCACCCAGCTGGTCTTCTACAACCACTGTCAGTTCAAGCATGGCAACACATCATAGTGGACTTTATTGAGGGGCTCTCTAAATCTAATAGGAAAGATGTCATTATGGTTATCATTGATAGATTGACAAAGTATGGTTATTTTGTGGCCTTGAGTTATCCATTCACTGTTGTTGTTGTTGTGGCTCAGGAATCCATCAATCACATCTCTAGTCTACATGGTATGCCTGCATCCATAGTTTCAGACAGGGACAAGGTCTTTGCTATCCAATTTCGGAAAAAAAATTTTAAGGAAGTAGGAACCACACTTCATCTTAGCACTGCCTATCATCCTCAGACAGATGGCCAAACAGAAAGGGTAAATTCTTGCTTACAAGGATACTTGAGGTGCATGAAAGGAAGCAAACCAAGGAATTGGTTCCCCTGGCTACCACTTGATGAATGATGGTCTAACACTAACTACCACACCAACCTTAATATGTCTCTATTTCAGGCATTACATGGGTACCTTCCTCCTCACTTATCATTTCCAAATGAAGCTACTACATCTGTGGCTGCAGTAGAAGACTACCTTAAGAAGAGAGATGTTATGATTGACATACTTAAGGATTCCTTACATATTGCTCAGGAAAGAATGAAGTGGTATGCTGATAAGATGCTGATAAGAGTAGGGTTGAAAGAAACTTTAAGGTCGGTTATTGGGTTTATTTAAAGCTTCAACCATTTGGACAATCTTCTATTTCCTTGAGAAGAGATTTCAAACTGGCTGCAAGATACTATGGACCACTTCTCATTCTGGAGCATATTGGCAAGTGGCTTACAAATTGGACCTTCCTGTTGGGTCTAGAATTCACCATACCTTTCATGTTTCTCAGCTGAAGAAAAAGATTGGTGCAACAGTGAATAATAGCCATACACTACCACCAGTGGGTGATTCTGGTGAGATAGTCCTTCTCCATGTTGTCGTTCTTGACACTAGAAACATTACCAGACAGGGGCCATATTGTCCCACAACTCTTGATTTAATGGTCTCACACTTCTCCTGAAGATGTTACTTGGGAATACAAGGCTCGTGTCAAGGCTCATTTTCCATATTTTCATCCTTAAGGACAAGGATGCTCTCAAGTTTGGGGTACTGTCATGTACCAGCCAGCCCTTATCCATGACAACAAGTGCTCGAATAACTAGTTAGTTAAAGTAGTTAGTAAACTAAATAATGATGGTTAGATTCTTACAGGGGGGGTAGTCAAATGAGATTTCTGTATACTTTTAGAAATTTTTTATTTGAGTGACTCCTGGAGATTCTCTAAAAATCTAGAGATTTCTAGTGATTCTCTGAGAGTATTTTAGAGAGTTTTTGTGACTTGTAGAGACAAAAAAATATTCATTCCGTCTTCTTCGATGAACTTTAGAATCTATGGATAAAACCCGAAATATTTGTAAAGAGTCTCTGTAATTTGTAGAGACAAAAAAAATGTATAAAATCCAATTCAAAATTCAAAACTTCTACCGATTTTTTTTATTATGTACGTTATAATGTTAATAAAAGTACCATGAATACCTAGTAAAATATGTGTTCATTGTCAAAATAAATCACATTGTTGTCCTATGCCTAAGTTTGCGTTCTTTTTATTCCATCCATCCCACATTTTATTTGCTATGCTATCTCGCTACTGGTTAGCATCTTCTCGTTTTTGTCTCGTTTGATCTTGGGAAAGATGGTCGGTCCCTTGGTCATCAGCTCAAACAAATAAAAGATTAAAAATATTGGTCCTAATCTCAAAAATAAATATTCCTCAAATTTCTAAGTCTCCCAAAATATCACCTCTTGGGGAGAAATTTCTACCATGCCTATTTTCCTAAAAAAGTCTTCCCAAATCTCTGAAAACAACAAATCAATGACTTTTAATTCTCCTTCAAATAACATCGTGTTGGAGTGACTCTTATGAAATCCTAATCCAATAACATGGAGTTTTAGAGAACTTTAATGATTTTAAAAAAAGTCTTTAACCAATAACAAGAGACATTAGGAGACTCTCCAAAAATCTTTATAAACTAACAGTAGATTTGGAAACTCTCCGGAAGTCATTTGAAATCTCATTTGACTACCCACGCTAATGATTAGTTTAGTTAGAGAGTCTGGATGCACCCACGTGTAGGGTGGTAGTCAAAAACCCATGAGGGTTTGTTTGTTGATCCATGATAGTGTAAGAACTGGTAAGCTTTCAATCAATGAATTAAAAGAAAAGAGGATGTTCTCCGTGTGAGACAGAGGTATGAGACAGAGGTTACTTATGAAATCAACCATAAATCATTGTTCTTCTTATAATCCAGTACTACATTCATAACACACCCGTACTGGGGTGAATCAGGTTAGGAAGATAGTAGCCAAGGGATATTATGAGTTCGTTTGAAATCATAATTATTCCAAAACTAAAAAGTAAAATTTAAATCAAGTATATTTTTTAATCAAAATTTATATAAGAAATTTATTTAAGATTGGTAAACTCTAATGACATATATATTTTCTTAAAATTTATGATTGACAAAATCATGTTTGATATTTAATAAGGATTTGTAAATAAAATTACCTAATGGTCGATTCTTCTTCTTCTTCCTTAATGGTTTTAAGTTCTTCTTTAATTGTCCTTCTATGGAAGGGGACTGCGATAGCACAGATTTTTATTTTTTTTTCGTGTTTTTTTTTAAAGGAGAGAGAAAGAAAAAAAATATCATCTCACATCAGCGCCACCTTAGCGGTGGGATTGACCGTGGGTTAAACTGGTAGGACCCATGCACTCACTATAGTCCACATCGAAAACAACAAATATAAACTAAAAGTAGTAGCCAAATGTAGACCAAGGTTTGGTTTCTAAAAAAAATTCAGTTGAGATCTACATGTTTATATAAAAATACATCCCTTTGAATTCTAAGATGATGGAAGACGCCACATAGCACCAACGAATGAACTACCATTTTTGGTGTACCTCTTGGCTCCAAAATTTATCTGAGAAACAACCTTGTGAAATCAAATCGGCTCACTTCAAGTCGTCATCTCTGTACCAAATACTTCCTTGCAAGACCCGCTATTTGTAGGGGTGTTCATGGCCGGTTTCGGTTCGGTTTTCCAATTATTTTTCCATAACCGTTCGGTCTACCGCCGGTTCGGTTTTACTCGGTTTTTTCCAACGGGTTTCGGTTAACCGTTTGGAAAACTAACATTCAAAAAAAAAAATCAAAAAAATCAAATTTTTTAAAAAAAAGTGGATTCTTCCGTAACTAGAAGAAAATTCTTACATAACTAGAAGAGAACTAGGGTTAGAAAGTTAGGATGAGATTATATATCAAGGGTAATGAAGGGTTCAGATTAGATCTATCAAAAACTAGATCAAGGGTCTTAAATAGTCGGTTTTCCATGGTATAATGGTTCGGTTTTTGGCTAAACCAAAACCGAAACCGCGACTACCGGTTTGCATACTTTTTTTTTATAACCGTTCCATTAGTAACGGTTCGGTTCGGTTTGGGCGAGTTTCCGTGAAAACCCGTTACCATGTACAACCCTAGCTATTTGTGTGTAAGCACTTTTTCCTCTTTCACAACTGGTTAGCTAAACATAGTTAAAACAAAGGAGTTTTGTGCACCCATCCTAAATGTAGGTATACAGCACAGTAACTTACTTTTATTCAAGCCCTCTCTTGGATCGATTTAGATGCGGAGGTGTTGTACACCACACTATAAAATCAGTATACAAACTAAAAAGGAGGTAATAACTGTTGGTTTTAGCATTCAAAGTTAATGATTCTTTAGTATATAGGCCAAAAATGGCAAAATGTTGCTTTTCCAATGCTGTATACCTCTATCAAATGTGATTCCGGAAGTAAAACCTTTTTGCGCCATCTAAAAAGATCAAAAGTTTTTAGGAAAAACCCTAATAGTGATGTCGCAAAAAATAGTCTGCAATCCTGTTGATGTAGTAGAACTTGTGAGTAATAGTGATGATAATGATGATTTTAATGGAGGAAGGAGAGGAAGAAGAAGTGAAAATGAACAACATCAACAAGAAGGAGAACAGCCATTACAATCTGTTGTTGCAGTAGAGGCTTCTGATCATGAAGCACCAAATCAAACATGGGTATGTCGTAGTTTTTGGAAAGCAGGGGATTATCAAGTTCATCACACTAAATCTGCTCCTCCTCAAGGTTTTTTATCTCTTCATTTCCCTTTGTAAAATGTTATTAAATCCCTATTCGTTTTTTGTTTGAATTTGAGCTGAAGATTTATGATTTTATTTTCGTATGCAGGTCAATTAGACCATGCTCGTGTTCATCCAAAGTTTCTTCACTCGAATGCAACTTCTCACAAATGGGCTTTTGGAGGTTGTTTTCTATTTTCTTTTATTCCTTTTTATGTAGATTTTGTTTGACATGATAAAATATTTGGTGTAAAAACATAATTGGAGTACATTAATGTAAAATTGTGGTTTCTTTGATGCAGCTGTAGCAGAGCTGTTGGATAATGCTGTGGACGAGGTAATCAAATTGGGGAAACCTTTGAGAGCTCTTTGATTGAGATCCCATACACGCTGTCCATGGGGCACACATCACGACCATGATATGCTGCGGTTCCTTGTGAATAGTAGATACACATAAGATGACTTCTATATGTATTCTTTAAATTGAAGCGAAATTTGTTTCATTGACATCTTACTGCAAAAACCATAGGAATTACTTCGTACAGTACCTCACTAGTCTTCACTCGTATTCGTGCAAACAGATTGGCAATGGCGCTACGTTTGTGAAGGTTGATCAAATCTGTAATTAGAGGGACAATTCTCCTGCCCTGCTTTTCTTAGGTACAATGTTCTTCTTTCCATTCTGTTATAAACTTGTAGTATAAAAAATCTTAGTGTATGGAATCCTAAGATTGATGATATTCTTGAAAATAACGGACGGGGAATGGATCCTGAGTCTATGCGACAGTGTATGAGCTTGGGGTACTCCTCAAAGAAGGCAAACACAACTATTGGACAGTATAAGTTTTGTGGCATCTCTTATGACTACTTTTGAGCTGACATTTGGATGAACAATTTGTTGGAGAATATTCATGTAACAGTAAGCAAACCAAACAGAAACTTGAAAGAGATTAAGGGTTAGAACATATAACACACTTCAGACAACCACACAAGCACAGAAAGATGGAGTCGCCTGTTCAACAGACTGCCCTTAACTCGATATTTGTCAGGTACACCTTTGGAAAGATGTTGCTATACCTTTAGAGATGACAAATCGAATCCAGGATAAAAACACCTGATACTAACCCAGTTAGCAAGACTCGTTGGTCCATTGTGAACTTAACAGTAGAAGAAAAATGAAGAAATAAACTAGTGCGCAAATCAAAGCAAGAAGAGGGGAAAAGTCGTCAGGTCAGTGGCTGCGACTGGGGTGAGTAAAAATCTGACTTCTGTTTTTATTTTAAAGAAGAAGAAGACTGTTGAATTATCAAACGGTAAAAAATCAATTAATTAAACATATTTAATTCGAGATATTTAATTAAAAGATTTTATTATTAAACATGATTTAATTTACAAATTCAAAACGGTAAAATACTTAATGTACAAAATTAAAATATAAAACCGTTGGATCTTTGATGGGCACACACAGGGCACACGCCAAGGCTCACGCCAATGGTCACGCCAATGCTCACACCAATGGTCACACCAATGGTCACACCAAGGCTCGCACCAATGGTCGCACCAAGGCTCACGCAAAAGCACACGCAAGCTCCGCAAGCCAGCGGCACGCGGTGCTTCGGTACGAAGCACCGCACATGTGTGCATTTGCCCACTAGTCCATTTCCTAAGTCCATATCCAATCCACTAGCTCTTTTTCCTTATATAGAACGTTTGTGGTAAAGATGATAAACTTCCTCCTTGGTTTGCCCAATATGGGACAAACCAAAGGTTTCTCATTCACTAAAAAGTGAAAATGGATGGCTCTAATTTTCCACCCCAAGTTTGGACTAGTGACCCTTGATCCCACTAAGATATATTAAGTAACAAAAATCATCTTAAGTAAGAATCCATTATTAATTATAACAATCCCCCACATGAATGAAGAAAGCGATAAATCAGAAAACCGGAAAACGAGAAATACCTTTTAAGCAATAGGTGTCCATAAGGAATTGAATCTCTGCTTAATGAGAAGTACCGGAACTACTTGATGGTCAGTGAACGCGATGTCTTGAACTGCCATGGTTTGGTGTAATTCATCAATAGCTCCTTACGCGATATATCTCTCAAGAGTGATGTTAAGTTCACGTCGTTGTGTCCGTTTTGTCCCTGGACATATCCCGTTTCTCAGAATGCTTTAGAGAATCAACTCAATTCTCATAGGAAGCGACCCACTTCCTCATTCAGATAGGTGAGTTCTATCAAGAGTGTTAACTGCTACACCCCATTTCAATCTTAAATTGAAACTATAGAACTCATTAAGACTTTATTATAAGTCATCCTCACATGCAGTCACACTATCACGTTTACACCATAGGGAAGGGACAGAGAAAATAAGTCCCTGATAGTGTTTAATTTTTACCCGCCACAAATTAGTTGTCTCATTCAAAACCTTGATCTTGGGATCTCCAGTCAGCAAGGTTGAGTATCCTTCATGGCAAGTTTTAATTTATGAGCTTAAGCCACATCCCCCTTGATGCATTACTCACTATCTCCTTGGACAAGTCTTTCGTCAAAAGATCCGCGATAATTCTCCTTAGACCTCACAAAGTCAACAGAAATAACGCCAGTTGAGATTAGTTGTTTTAGAGAATTGTGTCTTCTCCTAATATGAATAGATTTTCCGTTATAGTTGCTGTTTTTAGCATTAGCTATTGCAGCTTGACTATCACAATGTATAGATATAGCTGGCACATGCTTATGCCAGAGAGGAATGTCTTCTAAAAAACATCTTAGCCAAGCGGCTTCCTCTCCTGCTTTATCTAACGCAATAAACTCGGATTCCATAGTGGATCGAGCAATACAGGTCTGTTTGGAACTCTTCCAAGACACTGATCCACAGCCTAGAGTGAATACGTATCCACTCGTAGACTTAGACTCCTCTGAGTCTGTTATCCAGTTTGCATCACAGTATCCTTCAAGAACAGCAGGGTGTCTTTCATAACTTAAATGGTAGTTTAAAGTGTATTTAAGATACCTCAACACTCTGAAAAGTGCATCCCAATGTTCATGTCTTGGATTACAGGTATACCTACTTAGTTTACTCACAGCATAGGCAATGTTTGGTCTTGTGCAGTTCATTAAATACATCAGACTTCCTATGACTCGTGAATATTCAAGTTGCAAGACTCCATCCCCCTTGTTTTTCTTGAGCTTACAAGAAGGGTCAAATGAAGTACTTGCAGGTTTACTATCAAACTGTTTAAATTTCTTAAGAACTGATTCAACATAATGAGATTGACTAAGACTGAATCCATTAGACTCCTTTCTAGTTTTCATCCCTAGGATTACATCAGCAGGACCTAAGTCTTTCATGTCAAAGTTCTCACTCAACATGTTCATAGTGGAATTAATGATTTCTAAGGTTGTGGCTAGTATAAGCATATCATCAACATACAAGCATACAATCACACAGGCATCATTTATAGTTTTATTGTACACACATCTGTCAGCTTCATTTATTTTAAATCCACTAGAGAACATTACATGATCAAATTTTTCATGCCATTGTTTCGGTGCTTGTTTCAAGCCATATAAAGATTTTTTAAGTCTACACACTTTGTTTTCATAACCCTTCACTACAAAGCCTTCGGGTTGGTCCATATAAATTTCTTCATCTAATTCATCATTTAGGAACGCAGTTTTTACATCCATTTGATGTATTTCTAGGTTATGAATTGCAGCGATTGCAATTAGCATCCTAATGGAAGTAATTCTAGTGACAGGTGAATAAGTGTCAAAGAAATCTACACCTTTTATTTGTTTATAGCCCTTAGCTACTAGTCTAGCTTTATACTTTTCCACAGTCCCATTTACCTTACGTTTTCTCTTGAAGATCCATTTACAGCCTATGGGTTTGCACCCTGGAGGTAAATCTACTATCTCCCAGGTTTCATTCTGAACAATAGAATCCATCTCACTAATAGTGGATTCTTTCCACCATGGAGCTTCAGACGAAGTCATGGCCTCTTTATAGGTTTGTGGATCAGGTTCAACTAAACAGGTTATGATGTCTGGCCCAAAAGATTTTTCTATTCTAAGTCTTTTGCCTCTTCTAGGTTCATAAACAGATTCATCTTCTTCTATCGGTAAAATATGGCTAGAAGAAGTGACATCTAAGGGATCATCACATATCATGCGAGATTCAGATTTCAACGGAAACACATTTTCAAAAAATGTAGCATCCCTAGATTCCATAATGGTGTTCACACCAATTTCTGAGTTTTCAGAACTCACAACCATAAACCTATAAGCAGTAGTGTGTCGGGATATCCTATGAAGACACAATCAACTGTTTTAGGTCCTATTTTAGTCCTCTTAGGTGGAGGAATGGAGACCTTGGCTAAACACCCCCACACTTTGAGGTATCCATGAGATGGTTGTTTGCCTTTCCATAATTCATACGGTGATTTGACTGATCCTTTACTCTGTTCAGTATATAGCAAGCTGAGAGGACGGCCTCCCCCCACAAGTTCGCCGGTAGTCTTGAACTGATTAACATGGCATTCATCATCTCCTTAAGGGTTCGGTTTTTCCGTTCAGCCACTCCATTTGATTGTGGTGAATAAGGAGGAGTTACCTCATGAATAATGCCATGTTGTGCACAAAAGTATCCTATAGGGATTACATATTCACCCCCACGGTCAGATCTAATGGTTTTAATTGTGGTGTTCAATTGGTTTTCTACTTCTAATTTATATAGTTTAAATGCTTCTAAAGCATCATCTTTCCCTTTAAGCAAGTAAATATGATAGTATCTAGTACAGTCATCTATGAAAGTGACAAACCATTTTTTACCACCTCTAGTTTGGATTGATTTCATATCAACTAAGTCTGAGTGAATTAATTCTAAGGGATTAGAATTTCTGTCGACATTTTTCTTAAAGGGCTTCTTTGCATATTTTGATTCTACACAAACTTCACATTTATGTTCATATTCCAAATTTAATTTTGGCATGCATCCAGAGTTTGCCAATTTTTTCATTGATTTATAATTTACATGACCAAGTCTACCATGCCAGATATTCAATGAGACAACAACATAATAAGAATCAATTTTATTAACTTCCACAGAGGTTACAGATAATTTGTATAGGCCTTCAGCCTTATAGCCCTTTCCCACAAAATCATTTCCCTTAGTGATAATCACTTTCCCAGACTCAAATACAATCTTAAAGCCCTTATCATCTAGCACACCACTTGAAACGAGATTCTTGCAGATGTCTGGTACATGTAAAACTTCATTCAATGTGAGGATTTTCCCAGAGGAGAGCTTTAGCGAAACTTTTCCTTTTCCTGCAACCTGTGCTGCAGATGAATTACCCATATAGAGTTTTTCTCCTTCTCCTACCGTCTGATAGGAGGTGAACATGTCTTTACTTCCGCAGACATGTTTGGTAGCTCCAGAGTCTACCCACCAGTCTCTCACATTGGTAACTAAGTTAACCTCAGACACCGTGCCAGAAAACTCATTTTTACTACTTTCAACTAAATTTACATTTGATTTCTTAAAATTTGCATCTTTGCGTTTTCTACAATGAATTGTCATATGGCCAGACACACCACAAATATAACATGCTCCCTTAATTTTACCAATAGAAGATTTTGGTTTTTGAAAGGTACCTTTTCTTTGCGGGCCAGGCTTGCGTTTGTTGTGGTCCAGACTTAGATTAGCAAATTTGTGTTCGATGACGTGAGCTTTGTTTGACATGTCTCTTGCAGAAGAAACATTCTTGTCCTTTAAACACAGCAATTCTTCAACTTGGATTTTCTTGCCCAATTCTACCATGAAAATTTCACCAGTTTCATGCCTTAGTCTTCTCTTGTATTCAACCCAGGAATTTGGCAATTTTTCAATAACAACAGAAACTTGAAATGTTTCGTCAATAACCATTCCTTCAGCAATTATTTCATTAATAATTTTTTGCAACTCCAGAAACTGATCAACCACTGATTTATCATTCATCATTTTATATTCCAGAAAACGTGCAACCAAGAATTTTTTACTTCCTGTTGTTTCTGCTTCATATTTATCTTGTAGTGCAGTCCATAGATTATAAGCATTGAAATTATCCTTAGCATTGTAAAAATCATATAGAGCATCTTCTAGGCAGTTTAAAATATGATTTTTGGCCATATAATTACTTCTCTTCCAACTTTCTAAGTCCTGTAATTTTTCAGGTTCATTCAGAGACTCATCAAATGGCTTCAGAACCATCTCATCTAGCATGTGGAAACTCAGGAAAAATAACATTTTCGACTGTCATCTCTTGAAGTCCTTTCCAGAAAATTTCTGAGGTCTGTCAACATCAGTCTTCACCATTGTTACAGAAGAAAATTTTTCAAATAATACAGCTATCGAGTTAAAAATGTTGGAGAATATTCCTGTAACAGTAAGCAAACCAAACAGAAACTTGAAAGAGATTAAAGGGTTAGAACATATAACACACTTCAGACAACCACACAAGCACAGAGAGATGGAGTCGCCTGTTCAACAGACTGCCCTTAACTCGATATTTGTCAGGTACACCTTTGGAAAGATGTTGCTATACCTTTAGAGATGATAAATCGAATCCAGGATAAAACCACCTGATACCAACCCAGTTAGCAAGACTCGTTGGCCCGTTGTGAACTTAACAGTAGAAGAAAAATGAAGAATAAACTAGTGCGCAAATCAAAGCAAGAAGAGGGGAAAAGTCGTCAGGTCAGTGGATGCGACTGGGGTGAGTAAAAATCTGACTTTTTTTTATTTTAAAGAAGAAGAAGACTGTTGAATTATCAAACGGTAAAAAATCAATTAATTAAACATATTTAATTCGAGATATTTAATTAAAAGATTTTATTATTAAACCTGATTTAATTTACAAATTCAAAACGGTAAAATACTTAATGTACAAAATTTAAAATATAAAACCGTTCGATCTTTGATGGGCACACGCAGGGCACACGACAAGGCTCACGCCAATGGTCACACCAAGGCTCACACCAATGGTCACACCAAGGGTCACACCAAGGCTCGCATCAATGGTCACACCAAGGCTCGCACCAATGGTCACACCAAGGGTCGCACCAAGCACACGCAAGCTCCGCAAGCCCGCGGTGCTTCGGTGCGAAGCACCGCACATGTTTGCCTTTGCCCACTAGTCCATTTCCTAGTCCATATCCAATCCACTAGTTCTTTTTCCTTATATAGAACGTTTTTGGTAAAGAGGATAAACTTCCTCCTTGGTTTTCCCAATAAAACCAAAGGTTTCTCATTCACTAAGAAGTGAAAATGGATGGCTCTAATTTTCCACCCCAAGTTTGGACTAGTGACCCTTGATCCCACTAAGATATATTAAGTAACAAAAATCATTTTAAGTAAGAATCCATTTTTAATTCTAACACCATTTCCCAATCTATTTAGTTAAAGATAGTAGAAAGGTCCCCCAATATATATAGTATAAAGGTAAATAGTCATTTTCTGATACGTTATAGATTGCGAGAGGTAGAGATTATGGTAGCAGAAGTTAGGTACTATATTATGCTTTGGTTACAGAAGGATTGTGGTCAGACTTGTACTGCTTAGGCATGTCTGCTAATTATTTCTTGTGTTCAATAGCTTATTAGTGGTTTCAAATATCTGAAATTCCTACGGATCAGTAATGGGTATGGTGAGTTATTTATGATGAAGCTTCAAATATCTCAAGAACCTGTTGCATAAGTTCATTTCGTGAAGCAAATGGAGACCACTCGAGGATAAGATTTATGTTGCTAGACAATCATCCTCTGAACCATATATTATTGAATGAACCTGACTTCCGCTGATTTTGAAATCCACCTGCATTGGTAACACATGAGAGTTATAAAGTACGACGGATAACAACAACAACAACAACTAATATTAAGAAAGACCACTGAAAATAACTGACCATTGGAACAATCACATCATCTTGCCCAGTTTCTTGCAAAAAAGTGTAAGATAGAAGACCTATGCTTTGAGTTACGTGGCTAGAAAACAAGAAACAAAACAAATTGATGGTGTTAAGAAATCTGAGGAAGCAAGTGCTAGAATATAATATTATACAAAGAGCGATAACAAAACATGACCATAATCCATAGGTGACAGAGATATCTAAAAGAGATGTATTACACATAAGAAAGACTTACAAACTTAACCCACACATTACAATGAAACAGCTTTACAGGTTATATACAGGAAGAATCAGAAAAGAGAGACCAGAAAGATATACAAAATATGGAAAATTGATGCTAGAGATGATATGCAATAACTGAAGATGTTGTCAAAGTTTATTCTCTCCAGATTTCCTTCTGACTTGATGCTAGAGAGGATATGCAATAACTTGGAAGATCCTGAGATGCTTATTCTCCATATTTCAGCAAGATTATGATAAATATGAAGGTATTACCAAAGGATATTCTGGATACAGAAGATATGCAATTATACTAGGTGTGTATCTCAGTATCTTTCATATGTGATTCCTTGATACGCCCCCGCAAGATTGGTGTTCCGTCGGCAAGACCAATCTTGTTCCGTAGCATGACAGTCTGTTGTCTGGACAATGACTTTGTTAGAAGATCATCTAGTTGATCTTGAGTGTGAACATGTCGAACTTGAAGATGTTTTTTTTTAACCAAATCACGCACAAAATGTAAATCAATTTGAATATGTTTCATGCGTGAATGATTGACAGGGTTGAGACTGAGATGTGTGGCTACAATGTTATCACATAACAGTTGAGGAGCGTCTGTAAGTGAAACTCCAAGTTCTTCGAATAGTGTTGACAGCCACATGGTCTCAGACGCTGCATTTACAAGAGCTCTGTATTCAGCTTCTGTGGATGATCTAGCAATGGCTCGTTGTTTCTTGGAGCTCCAGGAGATTGCGTTTGAGACTAGAAAGCTGATGTAGGCAGAGGTGGATGTCCGATCGTCTACATTGCCAGCCCAGTCTGCATCCGTGTATGTCCGAAGTGTATATGTTCCCCCTTTGTGAATCTGAATCCCATGAAAGATGGTCTGTTTCAGGTAACGAAGTAATCTCTTGCATGCTGACCAGTGATTACTAGTTGGTTTATGCATGAATTGTGAGAGTTTGTTCACAGCAAAAGCGATGTCCAGACGAGTTAATGTAAGATATTGAAGACTACAAATTACTCGACGAAACTGAGTGCAATCCACTGCAGCTGTACCGTCAATCAACTGAAGAGATTGAGAAGTTGAAAGTGGTGTTGAGACGTCCCGTGCTTCACACATGTTAGTGATATCTAAGAGATCTCTGGTATACTTGTGTTGAGAAAGGAAGATTCCTGATTTTGTAGGAATGACTTCAATACCAAGAAAGAAATGAAGAGTACTCATATCTTTAAGGGAGAACATGTCACCCAACTGCTTGATGGTAGTTGTAACAAAGTTAGAGTTGTTGCCTGTGATAATGAGATCATCCACATATACTAGGAGGTAGCAATGAATATTATCCTTGTGATAGACAAACATCGAAGAGTCTGCCTTTGAGTTTTTAAAACCCAGGTGAAGTATATCGAATTTTAGTGCTGTGTACCACGCTCTTGGTGCTTGTTTTAGACCATAAATGGCTTTCTTTAGTCGACACACATGTTGCGGTTTTGACGAGTCTTTGAAGCCTGGTGGTTGCACCAGATAGACAGTTTCCATTAAATCACCATTTAGAAAGGCATTATTGACATCCATTTGTCGTAACTCACATCCATTCATTGTTGCAATGGACAAAACAGCTCTAATTGTAGCTGGTTTCACAATTGGACTGAACGTTTCTGTATAGACGATACCCGGACGTTGATTATAGCCTTTTGCGACGAGTCTGGCCTTGAATTTATCTATTGAACCATCAGCTTTTTTTTTAACCCGAAAAATCCAACGACACCCTACTGGTATGCAACCATCTGGAAGAAGAACAAGTTCCCAAGTGCCGTATTGCAGCAGAGCCGTGAGCTCAGCAGACATGGCCTTACGCCAGTGAGGATCGGCTAAGGATTGACGCACACTTGTTGGTTCAATCGTTTGAGGTAGAGGATGTCTGGAAACTGCATTCATTTGTTTAGGTTTAAAAATTTGATTCATGGAGCGTGTCGTCATCCGATAAGTGCGATGAGAATTATCCTGGATTTGGTGTATGTCGGATGTCAGAGAAACATCTCCTGTGCATCCATTTGTGTCAGGCAGAGTGACGTTCATTGTTGTTGTGGCCTGATCTATTTCGGCAGCTGCTGAATAAGTAGGCATGTGACTTAGAGATAGTCTGGCAGGAACAGAAGCTGGTTTTGTATTGGTTTTCCTAAGTAATTTTAGTGCCATGCATTCGTTAAATCTGTTTTGTCATCAAGGCTACTTAAGTGCAAGCTCATTGATGATATTCCATATGCTTTCCATCTTGTTATCGTGGTACATAAATTTTCCGTTTATTAATCAAATATGACTAACTTTATAGTATGGTTGTTGAAAACAATTCTTGGAATACTGACGAAGAAAAATGCATTCTCTGTTCTTTTCACCTTTTCAGTTTGATGATATTGGAGTTCGTGGAACTAAGATTATCATATACAATTTATGGTTTGATGATGTTGGATTTATGGAACTAGATTTCAACAATGACAAGGAGGTAGTTCAGAGTGTGATATTGTCATTCAGGCGGTGTATGATTTAAGATTTCATATAAATTATATAATGGTCTTTAACTTGCAGGATATTTGTTTAAGAGATGAATTTCCATCTGAAAAGGTGCCTAGAGGACAATCAGATGTGCACAATGAGTTAAAATCTTATATATCTTACCAATTTCGTTTTTCATTGAGGGTATGAATATTTATCGTTCCTCGTTTATCTGATGGCTGTCCATGTTTATGTTGATTTGTTTTTCAAAAAAAATATTTTGATATGGTCCAGAAAATTTTGCAGCAATATGCTTCAATTTTGTACCTCAGAAAATTTACAGATTCCAACATTATAATTAGGGGCAAACCTGTTCAGCAGTATATCATTACAGAGAACCTCAACGTTACAGAAGTGTTTACATACAGACCACAGCTTGGGAATGCCGGAAAAGAGGTCAGATATCTCAATTGTTTGGCCAGAGGATACAAAATAAATCATTGCAGAAATTTAGGGGAAGAGTTTTCTTAGTTATCCTTGTTCATGTTTCACTTATTCGATGCAGCTATTCTATCTTGCTCTACAGTAGAGTTGAGTCATGAACTAGTGTTTTATTTTTCAGCTTTTTTTTCTTACTTTTTTATCACCGGATTGTTTAAGTGAAGATGCAACATGCATGTAGTCTAACTTATCTTACCTGCCCCTGATTTTTTCTTGTTGCCGAGTACCTACGAGGCTTTACCAATTTTGCAGTTGTACACTTTTTTCATGCGGAAACCTATAATAATGTCCATGTTTGTAGGTGTCGGTGGAAACAACTATGGGATTTGTGAAAGAGTTCCCTTTTCTTGGAGTAACTGGATTCAATGTCTATCATAAGAATCGCCTTATTAGAGTATGTGTAACTGAATGATTATTACGTACTTTCAGTAACTAGCTTACTTATTATTGACAAAGCCTATGCAAATTGTAATTAAATACAAGATTTGTAGTATTGAACGTGCTCATTTTCTTTTCCTTACCTCTTCAGCCATTCTAGAAAGTCACTGCTGATCATTCCAGCAAAGGGAGGTGTGCTGTGGGTAGGCATATTACTCCAGCCTTAATTATGTTACCTACAATCTCCTCGAAGAATTCCAAATATTTATCTATCTCTTCATTGAATTCATGATAGGTGTTCTGGAAGCAAATTTTATTGAACCAGCACATGACAAACAGGATTTTGAAAGATCGGCTCTGTTTCTCAGGCTAGAAAACTGGCTTAAACAACTAATCCTCAAATACTGGTCTGTTAAACTGTCTACTAAGTATAGATGTTATTTACATTTCTGATGCTACTTGTAGACTCTCAAGCATGACCCGCACTGGATAATGCAGCGCAAATACATGTCATTTGGCAGGATTTTGGTCTCCAATTCCAGAGACTTGTAGTAGGCAGAAGGAGCTCAGTGGAAAACAACCAATTTATAGAAATAAAAAATCTGGTTTGAGGAAGGAGTGGCCTTCCCATCAACATGACATTGATGTGTCATATTATTGTGTAGAAGAAATATAGTTAGATCAGCCTGCTGTCGTTGGACTTGCTGCAATAGCTAATGTTCGGCACGCAGTTGGCGATGCAGAACCCATAGCTGGTGTTGCTATGAATTCTCATGAGGAATCACCTACTGCACTACAACCTAGTAGGCAGGAGTGGCCTTCCTATCAACATGACATTGACTTGTCAAATTATTCTGAAGAGATATATTTAGATCAGCTTGCTGTAATTGGACTTGCAGCAACCACTAATGCTCGACACGAGTTTAGCAATGCACCACCCGTAGTTGGCATTGCTAGGCATTCTCATGGCGTCCATCACCCATAGTCGGCCTTGTGACAGATTCATCTACTGAACTATCTATCATTGGGTTAACAACTGTAAGTGATCATATATCAATCCTACTTTTCAGAATAATGCTAATCGCTTGCTTCATTAAGGAATTGGTCGGTTTTAGATGCGTCTTTGTGATTTCGTATGCATTATCTCTTGCGGGGTTGAGAGCTCTCTTAGGTACAATTTACACTTACATATGTAGCTTATTATTCTTGACATTCATAATAATTCACTCTGCAGGGTAGTACTTGTACAAATGGGGAATCTTTAGATGGTTCAAGTTCCGGAGTGATTAATCAATTATGTCAAGAGAACTTGAAATTATTCATGAGGTAAAAGTTTCCTATCTATCTCTCACCCGTATGCTCATATGCCTATAATATTTCCAAAGAATCCAGTCATCCACACTTATGTTGTACACTTATTTGCTGACTATGTAATGCACAACACATATACTTAAATGTCAGCATATACGTGAGAATTTGGGAGTTAATTGAAATTTGTATACCGCTTTATCAGGTGTGATGAGCATAGACAGAAGGAGATTGCCTTGAAAAACACGGTAAATGAAATGATTATCTTTTTTGACAACCTTCATTTATGGAGCTATGAACTATTACATGAACTGTGTGTTTGTATTTTTACTTATTAGGTTGAAGACTTGGAAGAAAAATTGCTAGAAGCAAAAAGTAACGTTCTCAAATTTCTTTGTACCTTGAAGCTCAAAAGAATCAAGTGTCAATGTGACATCTATGGGTGCACAAAGTTCGGTTCGGTTCGGTTCGGTTCTTGGTGGAACCTTGTATTTGTACCTCCTCATGGTCGGTTTTTAAATTTTGTACATGTACCCTGTACCCTGTACCTTGGGTTCGGTTCCTGTCTTGTACCCTGTATCCTGGGTTCGGTTTTGGGTACGTACCCTGTACCCTGTTGTTTTTTTTTTTTTTTTTTGCATCTAAAATTTAAATATAAATGTAAATTGTTGAAGTAAAAGAGATAGAAAGTTTAAGTGTTGCTATCATTCCAATCTCATTACGAAATGTATATAGTATTAACTTCCATCAAATAAACACAAAAAAGAAGAATAACCAACATAGAGTTAGAATGTAAAGGTTTTAAGGGTTTCGTAATGAGATTCAAGAAAGTAAAGATTTCGATAAAATGAATCTAATGAACTTCAAGGATCAAAAGATTCTGGCGCTGGCATAGGACCCAATAACTCTGCAACATCCATTAAGAAATGAATATTATGTTAAAGATTGAATTGATGACTATTAAAGAAAAAAAAGAAAAATCACATTACCTTCCTCAACATTAGAGTTATCATCTAGTATATAATCATATAAAAGATCAAGAACAATAGGTTTTAGTAATCAACTTTGTAAAAGATCATGAGGAGGTACATGTACAGGGTACAGGTACAGGGGTAGTACATGTACCTTGTACCCGGTTGTACTCGGTTCCCATTTTTTGTACCCATACCCTGTACCTTGTACCCTCGGTTCGGTTCTTTTGGGGTACGGTTCCGTCGGTTCCGGTCCGATTCTTCGGTTCCGGTCGGTTCCTGTGCAGCCCTAGTGACACCTGAAGACATTATAAATCTCCTAGTATCGGCATGAAAATTACTTTTGTGAGCTCCAATATAACTTTGTCAGAATTCGTATTGGGATTGGAGGGTGGTAACAGGTGTTCTGTTGACATTGCGTGCATATAATAGTCTAAACCATTTTGTTGTACAGAATATGGATCGGTGAGTTTACCTGAATCTGTTTTGTAATCCTCTTGTTGCCTTGGTAAAAAACTGAACGCCATGACGTGCAATATCAATAGTACAACCAATATAGTATTTCGATTTGTCTCGGTTGGGACCAAGATACTGGTATAATTTTGTATCGGGAAAATTATCATTGGAATATCGGTGAAATGTCTGTTCCAAATTTTATACAAATAATTATCATATCAAACGTTTTTCACATATTGCACCTATTAAGATATAAAACTAGTACTTATTTTTCTAAAATACCAGCAAAAACATGAGTAACAATTGGAAACCCTAGAACTAGGATAACGAAATTCATTTATTTTTATTTGGATTTTTTTTATTATTTTTTTAAATCATGCACCCTAATTTCGACCATTTCGGTCAACTTATTTCGGACCATTTCGACCTAAATTATCGGCCAAATACCGTATCGGCGATATAGCGTGTCTCATCTCGAATGAGTGTCGAAATCGGTATTATCGGCGTATCTCGGTCATCTCGGCCGAAATTGACTGCATTGAGTACAACTGAAAATCTTATTGGATGGAAAACATGCTATCTGTCCAGCTGAAACCAGTAGATCAAATGCAAAACTGTAGACTGATTTTACTACGGCGGTGTGTTTTCCTGTTCCTTCCAGACGACCCTTGTCTAGAATTTGACCTATCATGAAACTGAAAATCCTGACTTCGGGTACTGGCGTTGATATTTACCACCTTACTTCGAATTTTGTCGCATTTCTATGACAGATCAAAAACAAAATAAATTCTAACCTTTTATATAATTATCTACTCACGGGGGTTGCTCAAGGATAGTTCACATACAAATGAAATAACCAAACAATAACAAAATGAAGAAGAATAAAGAGGTATGGAGAATATGAGAACTGATTTCTCTTCTTCATTAACTGTGCCCAAAACTATATACATTAATGTATATATAGATGTCGAACATGAGGGAGATAAGGGAGAATATGAGAACTGATTTCTCTTTTTCATTAACTGTGCCCAAAACTATATACATTAGTTTATATATAGATGTCGAACATGAGGGAGATAACGGATAACTATCCCTGTACAAGAGACACATCACTACATATGTGTTTTCATTAGGAACATTGTATGGGTCCCACATAAAATGTGGCAACCGGTGGGCCAGCCACCTTGAACAATCTTTACACAACATTCCTCGTTGGTTGACCCATTGTTCAAAATATTGCTTCGTTAAAATTTTGTCGGTAAAACCCTATGGGATCAAATCTGATCAAATAGCATAACAAAATTCGTTGTGTCGTTAAAACCTTGTCAGGAAAACCTCTTGGAAAAATCTGAACGTCGGAAGTTCATAATGATATTGCTGATGTTGCTCATTCTGCTTCGTTAAAATCTTGTCAGGAAAAACCGTGTGTGGTAAAAACCGTGTGTGGTAAAAACCTGAATCAAATAATATGGGCGATTCTCTGATAACCGCACCCCAGGAACACTCTATGGATATACATCTCTTTAGATAATAATCATCGTTCTAAGATTGTTATCTCATCAAAAACCTCGTCAGGAAAATCCCGTTGGACAAAACCTGGACGTAGGAAAATATGAGTATCCAGAACAGTGTTAGACCCGCAGATGTTGCCTCATTAAAACCTTTCCCGGAAAAACCCAAAGGGACAAAAACTAGGACCAAGGAAAAAGAATACAACATTTCAAAACTGCGGATGTCAATGGACTCGCGTGCCTCATTAAAATCCTGACAAGGAAAACTCAGTGGGAAAAAACCTTGACTAAGGAAAAAGAGTACAAAGTGTAAAAGTCCATTGTCCAATATCCATGGTCTTCCATGACTTTACTCCCCCTGATGAGTAGCCTTTTCAGTTGATCATTGTTCTTGATAATACTGCATAGGGATCACAAACCATCTTGTAATTTCTTCATCAATAGCTTCCTTTAGTCGAGAAAACTTGGTTTGATCTTCCTTTGTGCAATTTCTTAATGATCTTCTGATTCTTCCAACCTTTTATCCTCCACTAGCTTTGTCTGAACAACCGTAATCGATCGGAGGGAGAACAAATATCCTCTACTACCAGACTATTATCTAGAAGAGTACTTAGTTGTTTTAACAAACATGTTGAAAATTATAACTCAAAAAGTCTGATTAGCTTTTCTCTGTGGGAGATATTCTGCGATCTTTTATGCTAAAGATCTAGCATAACAGTACCACGGAGATGAGAGATTTTTCTTCGGACCAATGTCTCAATATTGGTGTCGGGTAGAACCAGACTTACATGTTTACTAGAAATCCAATATCAGGTATTATAGCATATTTCAGCTAATGTACCATTTACACGCAATACAAACCACAGAGTGATACATATCCTTTGTTGAGATATAAACCGATCAATCTTAAAAGTAAGAGATCACACAACTGCAATTTGCAAGTTTGTCTACTTAAACATGTCTAAACCTTTAAGGTTGACGAAATTAATGGACTCCCAGTTACAATGCTCAACCGACAGATTGGGAATTTGTTTTACCGAGATTTTACATCTCGAACTCCTGCTTGAAGCATTTTTGTGCTTTGGAACTTTTGTAGTTCCAATCAAATTGATATTGTATTCATCAAATCTAGCAAATGCAGAGTTCATGGGAATATAAGATAGTTCGTATTTCCCTGGTTTAATAAGTATTCACTTAAATGATTGACCACAACTGTCTGATCATTTCGAACCTCGTAAGGCTCGATTAAGCTTTAGTGAATATATATATGGTATTGTTTATCTGTTACGATTGAATTCCTCAAGGGAATTTCAAGTAGATATATTATCTAGTTATCCATACAGATATATATGCAGTAACCACAACTATTATATGCATGCTGAGTACTTGAAGGACTACCAGACTAATACCATAGAGGTAATTGCATCTATATCAGAGAATATGTTTCTTTGTAAACCAACTCAAGTTTATGTAAAAAACTTTGTGCCATATTTTACTTGACTTCATTTTCCTACTCTGTAAAAACCTCCACCCGTAGCCAATGAGGCATACATTATCGGGTGTTGGGACTGCAAATGTACACACTTGTAGTAGATAAAACTCACATTCTCGAGTGTACGGCTAAAATTCCAAAATTTAGGGAGAAAACTGTTATTCTTCTTGGATCACTCCTTTGCAGTTTAATTCTTTTGATGACAATCCTCAATAGAGAGTGGTTTAACATCAACATCATCTATGACAGTATCAGTGGATACTTTGACTATGTCACCAACAATCACTGTAGTACGATCGCAAATTTCTCTATTTTGAGGTTCCACGGCTTTTTCAAAGATGTTCTCTTATCAAGAGAACTACACTCAGAGTAATCATATCTACCTTTGATAGTCTCTTCGAGAGCACCATCGTTCAATAATTGTGATTGGTCCTTTCTTCATAAGGAGCGGAATAGTTTGAATCAACTAGTCATCCACGCTTGTGGTGTGTTTTAAATGACACACTTGCTACTGCATTCACAAATTTTCAAGGAAGCAACTTGATTTGCAATTTATGGAGATATCATCTTCTGCATGTCTTTCATTGTTGAAAATATCAAGGTGAGATACATCCTGGTTTATCTTTGTGCAAACCAGGAAACTTCACGTCATTTTTCAGGCGATTTCTCCCCCAAACAGTAGGAAGAATTTCTCATCAAATTTGTAAATCTGCTTGCAGTAGCAACCGCAGTGGAATACAACACGTTTTCAAACGTAAACATGACAATGGTTTTATGAGTAATAAATTCAAATGCTTTATAAATTATTTAATCAAACCATTCAATGAATGCAAATGAATAATATAATTACTCATCATCAATTCCCAGAGCATTACTAAAATGATACAGTGTCAAAAACTTATAATCAAAAGTTTCATTTGAAATCTATATGAGTATAGATACACAGTTACCACCCAGGTGATATGTCGAGTCATGTATGAATACCAGGTTATACTTCTATCAACCTAATTGAGTGTCTGTGGAAACTCGTTGTCAAGGGTGGCGTTATATAACAAGCAACCCAAATTTTCTCATCACGCTTTCTGATAAGCATCAATTTTGTAACCCAAATTTGTAGATGCTAGGACTAAGGTCCCAAAAGCATACACAAGAGAGAAAATAACTCAATATGGACCGAGATCCATGTTTTTCAATCATATAGACTTTGTCGATAATTCCTCTACAAAGGGGGATACTTATCCATAACTATTTCAGTAGCTACTCTGAATATCATCGACAACCAGTTTGATAATCAGTTTATAACTCTTACATCATTCTCTAGAGTATGAGGATATTTAATCCATTGGTACCAAATTTCAGTATGCAGATATTCTCCTCAATGGGATATCAAAGCAACTTTTATGGATATGCTCCTCGTCAGGAGATATCAACTCATCACTCAAAAAGAATATGGACGTTACCTGATTAGATTGGCATACCTCCATATTAGAGGTTTTCATGTATGCTTGTAAGCATGTTTTAAGACGAAACAATAGCTGCGATTCCATAGCATACCTTGCAAGGAATTTAATTTATGCCGAATCAAGCAAGTGTACTCTTGTTGGATCAATCAACAGAGTAATCTCCAACACCTTAGGAACTTATTGGTGTGAGAATTTAGATGAGACATAATTGGTATTAACCAATATCGTCGACGATTCTCCCTCTGATCCTCAAGCGGGAATATCTCATCAACGAAATATCCAATTCCATATTACTCTACCTATCAAGGTAGTGACTGGGTACTAACACGATAAAACGTGACCCATGAGAGATAACTGATCAGGTTTCCTCTCTCGTTTACTGTCCAGCTGGAATGAATTTAAGAATTTACAATACCATGTAAAATCAACAGTAAACTGTAAGATAAAATTTGTGAACATAGGCACTATCTCAATATCAGTCTCAGTCCTGCCAAGACGACCAATAGAGATTAACTGTAATGAACGACACTTCAGGTGCGCATATCATGTATTTTATGCTAAAACGATAACAGAGCTCAACCATGCTCAAAGATGGCTTATTCAACCAATTATGATATGCTACCGTTATGTATTTCTCCACTTCTAGTGGTACGGTGTTTATCAGGTCTGTAAACCCGAAAAACTCATTGTGGTTCGCATATTTAAATATGCCTACCACATTTGCATTTCCCTATTTTGTCGTGTCTATCAATTTGTCAAAATGGACTTATTTGCATAGTCACTGATGCAAATTTAATTCACCAATTTTGTGATTTTTGGTAATAGCATAGGTGACGAGAAGACTTGATATTATCTCTTAATGTCATTTAAAGAAATGCAACACTCATTACCGCTCGACGTTTGTATATCTACGAGGCGTAGTTAAAATATGCAGCTCTTGTTGTTGTTGTGACAACATATACAAGGTACATATCATGCACTAGATTTTTTTTAAAGCTCGTCGATATAAGAGATGCATATATTATGCTATCGTAAATCTAGAGGAAACACATAAGGGTGTAAAAATTTACCGTTCTCCTTATTGCCCATTGTAGCATTTATATGACACATATATTTCTTCTCTAAATTCAAGCCAAACTATACACCGCAAAAATCAATGGCGAAATAACGAAGGAAATTATTTTCAACGCCATCCAAAAAGGACACGAAAAAATCTTCCATTATTCAATTAATGAGAAAAATAGCAAACACTGCAAAATTCAAATATTTGGCTAAATTCGGAAATTGAATAACATCACAAATATGAATCATTTCTAATACGTACCTATTTGGAAATTTCTTCGTATACCGCAATAATTATTTACGCTGACCATAGCATATACATGATACGACAATCGTCTAACTTCTCCCTAACAAGTCCTAATCAAATAGGAACTAAGTTAGATATAATAAAAATTATATATTTAAAATTACTTAATAATATTTAAATTAAATATGAAAGGGTCGAAAAGAATTATCTTTTCAATATCATCAGTCCCCATATCGTTCACCCTAGAACAATTTGTGTTGATAATATTATATATAATTATCTACTCACGGGGGTTATTCAAACACAGTTTATGTACAAATAAAATAACCAAACAATAACAACATAAAGAAGACTAAAGAGATGTGGAGAATATGAGAACTGACTTCTCTTTTTCATTAACTGTGTTCAAAGCTATCTACATTAGTGTATATATAGATGTCGAACATAAAGGAGATAAGGGATAACTATCCCTGTACAAGAGACACATCACTACATATGTGTTTTCATTAGGAACATTGTATGGGTCCCATATAAAATGTAGCAACCGGTGGGTCAGCCACCTTCAACAAGGGAACTTTGCTGGCTAGTCCAAAATACCCGGACCGAGTTAACCATAAGTCCACCCGGGAAAACCATTTATCCATAAGTCCAAAAACGTTTTGAAAACTAACAATTACAGTTATACCCATCACGTGGAATCATACCACCTCCTACACTACTCACTTCTTTAACGGAAATTTAGTTTCAGCTACTACACCCACCACTTCATTACTTCTCTAAAACCCTGAAAATCTAGGGCAAAATCAAAACCAAAAAACACCTGAAACCAAATCGAAAAACAGAGACCAAAAAACAAAAATCAAAATCTGTAATAGCAGACTTTGATTTCTTTGAGCATTATACAACTCAAACCTAAGCTACTTTCAGCATCTACTGCATATTTTCCACCTAAAATGGGTACCAAGAGAAACATCAATAGAATAATAAAAGAAACAGTGATTGAAGAACACGATACTCCTCAATCTCCGCCATCGAAGAAGAACAAGAAAGCTTCTACAGTAGATTCTATACCAACAAAATCAAAAAAGAAGAAGAAGAATGAAGTTGTTGATTCTCCAACAACATAAAAAAAAAACTAAACTAATTGTTGTTGATTCTCCAGCAAAATCAAAAAATAAGAAGAACAAAGAAGTTCTTGATCTCAAAAAATATCATCCAGCAAAATCAAAAAAGAAGAAGAACAATGAAGTTGTTGATTCTCCAACAACATCGAAAAAAAATGAAACACCTGTTGTTTATTCTCCATCTACAAAGAAGAAGAAGAAAGGTCTTCTCAAGAAATCTCTTGTTGTTCGTTCTCCATCAACATCACAGAAGAAGAAGAAGGGTGTTGTTGTTTCTGGTAAAAAAGGTACTGATTCTAATCATCGGTGCATATCAATATATAACATACTTTGTTCATGTTATAGGATTTAGATCTAGCATACAGCATCGGTACATATCAATATATATTTTTTTCATGTTATAGCACATATATCTAGCATTCAAATAGGTTATATATTGATATGTACTTGGTTTTTAGTATATACTGATCAAAATACATATCAGTATATACTTATTTTCATGTTATAGCATCTAGATCTTGATTGCAGGATAAGTATATATTGATATGTACTTTGTTCTATATATTGAATTGGATCAGTACATATCAATATATACTTTGTTCATGCTATAGATATAAAGCATATATATCAATGTATATTGTTCTATATTATAGCATCTAGATCTTGCATACATGATAAGTATATATTGATATGTACTTTGTTCTAATCTTGAATTGGATCAATACATATCAATGTATACTTTGTTCATAATATAGCAGATAGATATCAACATATCAAAATATATACTTTGTTCTATATTATAGTACATATTGATATATTGTAGGGTTATTGACAGTGTGTTCATTATACAGGTGGTGTGAAGAAAACCACAAAGAAGAAAAAAGCACCTGCACCTGCTAAGAAGATATACATAAGTGGTTTCATGGGGATTTTCTCACTTGTTAAAGAAATGAAGGCTGAAAAGCTTGAGTTGAGTGAAACTCAGTTGCGGATAATTAGTGAGCAATCATATGGGAACCTTTTTTTGATGTTCTGGTACATAAATCTTGGTGCAGATCACTGGATGAAGAATGAAACTGTTGTGACCAATCTTATAAGTGTTATAAGAGAAGTAAAGTTGCGGATGAGCTCACATTTGAGTTCAAAAGGCATGAAGTTTCACATATTCTAACATCCACTCCTGAAGAAGTAGGTGTTATCTTTGGAATGCCAAGAATAGGAAAAATACAACATGAAGATATAATACTTACATCAAGGGGTGGATATCGAAACAACGCTTTGTTCCAAAGGTTCTTTGGTGATGTACAAAAGACTAAAAAGGTAAATAGAGTGAGGATAAAGGAAGAAGTCTTGAAACTTCTAAGAAAAAAACCAGCAACTAAGAAGAAAGCAAATGAAAAAGTTGAAGAATCTGAAGAAAAGCAAAGTGATGAAGAACTTGAAGAAATTGGGAGTGATGAAGAAAATGAAGAAGAAGAAAGTGAAGAAGATATTGAAGAAGGGAGTGAGGGAAAAACTGAAGAAGTGAGAGATGTTGAAGACCTTGTAAGGCTTATATGCCTGTTCATGTGTATCACTTTGTTTTTCACAACAAAAGATATACATGCCTTGAATGAAAAGTACATTGGTCTTGTGGAGGATCTTGAGGCTGCAAAGAATGTGTGATGGCCAGATTTGATACATTTTTACCTAGAAAAGTAACTAAATGATAATGTAAATGCAGTCGAGAATACTACCGGGTGTCTGAACTATTTGTTGGTAAGAATATGTATTAAAAATCTTTTTAGTAGTTTACTCATTGAAAATCATGATTTACTTTTAACTTTGTTTTGGTGATTTTTTTTTCCAAAACAGATTTGGTATGCAGAGCATACATATTTGCTGGAACCGGAGGAAATAAAGACGATTCAAAAAAAATGTTTGTTCCGAGAGCTGTCAAATTTATGTGCTGCACTCCAAAAAGACATTGATACAACTGAATATGAGGTAAGAAAAATATGTACTTATTTACTACATTTATGATGTTGTGTTATCCTACAGTATATAATGATATGTATTGAATGTATGATGTTTGTTATCCTATAGTATATATTGATATGTACCTCATGAAAAAACTTGTTTTTATAGTACATATTTCTGAGTACATATTTTGTTGTTTTGTACAGTTCAATGAAAATTTCAAGGTTCAATACACCAATGAAGGAAAGCAAATTCTGAATAGAATCACAAGAAGAGTTGCAGAAGCGAAAAGTGAAGATGAAAAGGAAGAAGATAAAGAAGAAACTGCAGAGAAGGAAGTGGAGGAAGATAATTGGAAAGGAAGATATGAAGATTTGAGAAAGACAATCTTTGAAAAATGGGGTGAAGCGAACACCATGCAGCATGAGGATGGACTGCTTGATGCATCAAAGCTCTTGCAAATGTTGAATGACATATACATGAAAGTTTCTCCCTTGCATCCTAAAAATGAAGAAGAGTTTCGAGACTCAATTTATGGGAGTCCCACTCATTTAGGTACTGACCCAACATGAGAATTCCCATCTCCTACTACTCCAACAGATCCTCTTTATGAAAACATAACAGAAGGTGAAGTAGTTTTGGGAGAAGAAGTGCCAACTGTTCAGATTCCAACAAAAGATGAACAAAATGATGTGAGTGACACCACCATCAAAAGGGTACCATTTAATGTTGCATTGTCAACACCACCTTCATTGCACAATTTCTATGGTGTTGATGTTAATGTTATTAAAACTTGGGCTAAATATGACTTGTAGAAAAAGGTCAAAGAGATGCAGGAGAAAAGTAACACACAGGTAAGTAATGTTGGATAGTTTCACTCTTTATTACAAATGTGTTTATCAATATAACTGTATATATCAATATGTACTTGATTACAAATGTGTTTTATTATTGTCATATAACTGTAAATATCAATATGTATTTAACTATCATGAATAAAACTCTATGGTTGCAGGATGATTTAGCTGGACTTCAACAAGAAGCAATGAAGAAGGTGGTTGAAGCTATAGACCAGAGTCTTGAAACGATTAAAGGGATGTCGCAGAACCCAGATGAACAAGACGTTGAAACCCTGGTCGACATCTTCGTCGACATGAAAATACCTTTGTTTACTGAGATGGCTAAGACGGAAGACATCAAAAAGTTCACATTTGAAGAATTTTTGGACTTAGCCATTTCCAGCAAGGAAGTATATGATGAAGAATATGCATCTCTCAGCCAAGACAATGGTAGTGTTTCAAGCCATGCTCTATTTGGGATTGACACTCGAGAACATTTTGATAATTTATTTGGAAATGATTTGCGACGTGTAGAAGTTCGACAAGTTACAGCGAGCCAAACCAAATTACACCTGAGAAGAATGCGATTCAAGTAACACCTGAGCAGGAAAGTGACCAAGAGGTATATCTTCTACTTGTGGTAATTTACCTTTCTTGTCATTGTTTGAAAAAAAAATAATTCAAATATAGTACTGAAAATCTGGATTCAAAAATGCTGGAACATGAAGTTACTACAACCCAAACGTCAAACGACGTGCCACTAGCAACAAAACTTGCCAAGATGACTGCTGCCAAAGCGAAAGCAAAACCAAAGGTTCTTGCAAAGAAGTCAGTACAAACTAGAGAAGAAGTTAGCATGCGAGTAACTCGTGAAAATACAGGAAAGAAGACAGATCCATTATTTGATAGTGGAAGTATGTTTTCTGAAAAGAAGAAGTCAAAAACTGAGAAACGAAAAAAGACGATAAAGACAGGAAAAGACAACAAAGCTCGTAAAGCTCAGAAACCAAGAATGAATTTATACATTTTAAGTATCATTTCCTTATACTTATTTGCTAGATTTTGTGTGAATTACTATGTATTATTATTACTTTTGTAGTTTATGTGTTTTATTAGGTTACATCTCTGAAACAAGTGAAATGGAGCTTTACAAGAGAAGAATTGCTAAAGACCCAGTGGAACTCAGTATATTCCAGGATTTCTACTCTCTATCTTGTAAAAATTTGGATTACGAAGCCAACGGCGAAAGAATGAAGTCATTTCGACTTCGTATGAGAAAGTTATAAGCAAAACGAGAACAAGGGGCAAAATAGTCACTTCAAGCGAACCACTATTGGCATCCCATCGTACGCTAAGGGATGTCAGAATTCAAATGTCTATAAAGGCACCAGAAAACATTGCTCAATGCAGCCACATTTTTAATAGTTACAATGGCACCAGCCACATGATATGGAAGAATATTTCCCTGTCTTAACTGTACAAAATCCCAAGAATATCACGTATTAATCTACACAGTTGAGTGAAGATATTCTCCCGCCAAATTGAATTTTTGAACCGTGAAGAAGGGGGGTTCCCATATCCAATATTTGGGTGCCTTTAGTAGCTTTTTTTTTTATCTAATTTTTCCCAAATGTTATTTCTCCAAAAGTACCTACTATTACATAAGATCACAATATTAGTACAAAATCGAGCTTTAACAAAGAACAATTTAGACACGAAAACGTGTCTATCAAGTGCTTAGTTGTTGAGAGGCTAGAGCTGACAAAAATGGACTTAAAATGGCGGTAGAGAATACATTATTAGAGTTGTTGATCTTTCAATACCCATGAGTGAGGCACCAAACCTTCAATTGTCCATTTAGAGTGTTTCATCTGCGCAAATTCCGGGTATAATGATGAGCTACACAACCTCGCACCAATTTCAACACTACTTTTTGATCTCTTTAGTGCTATTTCTATCAGTCATGAGGGTGTCATCAAAATTGCTACCTTTATCTTGTAGTCTTATTTGCAGTTGGCACCATTCTCTCGAAAACAACAGGTCCATAGAAACATATCATCATTAACAAGCGTATGATTACAAATTTTAAGAAAGTTGAAGATGTTTCAGGTTTATAAGCAACACTACAAGGAGCAAAGTTATATATCCTAGTTGAAAATTAAGTACAAAAACGGAAAATACAGGAAAGAAGACAGATCCATTATTTGATAGTGGAAGTATGTTTTCTGAAAGAAGAAGTCAAAAACTGAGAAACGAAAAAAGACGATAAAGACAGGAAAAGACAACAAAGCTCGTAAAGCTCAGAAACCAAGAATGAATTTGTACATTTTAAGTATCATTTCCTTATACTTATTTGCTAGATTTTGTGTGAATTACTATGTATTATTATTACTTTTGAAACAAGTGAAATGGAGCTTTACAAGAGAAGAATTGCTAAAGACCCAGTGGAACTCAGTATATTCCAGGATTTCTACTCTCTATCTTGTAAAAAATTGGATTACGAAGCCAACGGCGAAAGAATAAAGTCATTTCGACTTCGTATGAGAAAGTTATAAGCAAAACAAGAACAAGGGGCAAAATAGTCACTTCAAGCGAACCACTAGTGGCATCCCATCGTACGCTAAGGGATGTCAGAATTCAAATGTCTATAAAGGCACCAGAAAATATTGCTCAATGCAGCCATATTTTTAATAGTTGCAATGGCACCGGCCATTCTTCTCAGGGCACTCCTTCTTCTTCCCTAAATCCAAACTCGAGGAAATTAGGTTTTTCGATGATGCTTCTGCCATTAATAGTTGACGGTTGCTGTGTTGCAAGATTGGAGCTGTTGATCTTAGCAGTTGTTAATGGAGGTCAGAAGGAGTTATTCATGGTATTTCCGATGAAGAATGGTGATGATAGTAATGGAGTCGAGGGAATTAATGATGGCAGCAAAGATGAAGATTCATGGCAGTGCTGGTGATCGATAAAGAAGATATGGTGATTCTGGTTATGTTCAAGAGTGATAGTGGCTGTGATTGATCATGGCATCAATGATGGAGATGATTGGTCGTAAACTGTTGGGTAAGAATAGTAAGTGCAGTTTTGATCTGAGGTGGATGAAAGATTGAGAAGAGAGCTCGTTGTGATTGCATAATGGTAGCTGTGATGGGGTTGAATGTTGGAGATGGGTTCTGGCAGTTAGAGACAGTGATGGTTAGTGGAACTCGGAAGTAGAGGCTGTGACGATGAAATTGTGATGGTATTGGTTCACGGTAGTGAGGCAGCTCAATTATCTTGCTGTTGATTATGGGTTGCAGTAGAGAACAATGGAAATAGTAGGGCTGAATGGTTAATGGTGCTGATAGAAGACCGGAAACACTACCAAGTTTAGTCTCATTAGGATAACCGTGGGTCCGATGGTTGATTTCGAAGTTTTAAGAAGATAGAGTCCTGCTGAATTAAGGAAAGTGGGTCTGACTTTGGATAGAATTCGTGCGAGAGAAGTCAGGAAAAGAACTCAGCCGTGTATGACAAGAAAGTTGAGTTGTACATGGACAAGGGTGGTGGGTGGCTATATATACCCTCCCTCACGTAGCTATACGGGGATGCGGAGATACCTCCGGAAACAGAAGCTTCACGGACAGTACAGAGAACATCACCGGGTTAATTAGTTTTATTTTATTTTCTTAATTAATTTGTATGGTTTTTGAGAAAGTCATGTTGGGCTAATTCCTTTGTTAGGGCAGAAGGATGAACTTGTAGAGATGGTTTTCTTTGTATTTTAAAACTAGGGTTTGCAACTGTATGAACTAAATAACAATGTTTTGTCTCTCTCTCAATGTTTTACCTTCTCGATGATTTTTCATGTTCTATGCCACGTATAGTCATTGTTTGATTAGTAGAAGGACTCGTTGAAACCTTGTATGAAATCGTTTTATGAATATTCTTTGACTCTTTATGCCATGTATACTTAGTACTTCGAAGTTCTACCTTAGGTTGAAAACAAACAATTCTTTTTGAAAATTCTTTCTTCGAATCAAAAAATCTTCAGTGTATAAGTAGCTAGATTTGCTATTTTACATGAGTAAAATCGAGACCCTTTGTGACGAACGCAATTAAACCCTAATCTACAACGGATTCCCGGAACCTTAACGTTTTCCTCTTATCGATTTTTCAAACTTTATTAAATAGTTTTAATTAATTTAATTCTTTATAAAAAACCTAAAAAAAAATATTTTAATCCAAACTCCTCGTAGGAACGAACCGTATTTTCTCTTGTCTACATCTTTCGACACTGTGCGCTTGCGGTAAAACAAAGTCGTTTTTCCGACGCATCAGAGATCAAAGATTGATCGTGATGGAAAAATTTTGGGAGATGACGAACAATTGATGAAGAAGATTCAGATGAAAAGAATCAAGTTAGCATGCAGGTTGTTGACAGCAACTCCGCCTGAAATCAGTTGGGAACCCTCCCAATGAAAATACATGTTTAACTGCAGAGTAATTCAGAAATGTTTGTAGATCTTGGTCTGAGGAGATAAGTTGGTGCATTTTAGTTTTTGCTAGGCAGGGTTTTGTGGATAGAGTGAAGAAGATAATCCTTAATTGTTTTTTTTACCACATTTGGCAGGAGAGAAATCTTAGGATATTTTAAAGTAAATTTAGTTATGTTGATGATAGACACATTTTTGTGTCTAAATTGTGTTCGATTATCTATTTTACTAATGTTCGATTTTGTACTATATATGGGTTTTTATGTCTTTGTAGGTATTTTTGAGAAATAAATATTTGTGGAAAAATCGGCTCAAAAGGTTGTTAAAGGCACCCAGGAAAATTACTAAAGGCACCCACAAGTTGGATTGGGGGCACTTTCATTCAAATTCAAAAATCAAAAAATGGCGGGAAGAAAAAGTTTCAGTGAGAAAGTTTCTGAGTTTGGTGAAAATCGAGTTTTAAAGAGTTTGGGACAATTGAGTTACCCAATTAAAGAAGAATCGAAAACAAGATTAAACACATCACTTCTGAGTGTTTCACGCCGGAAAAATTGCTTGAAAATGGATTCACAACCAGAAAAGGAGTTTCACTCTGTTTCGGAGTTGCATGGATTTGGATGTTTCTTTGCATCCTTATCGACTTAGGAAGAGTTATTAGGGTTCCCAAAGCCTATAAATACCAAAGAGAATCGAAGCAAAACTCATGGGGAGTAGCAGAGACCACCGAAAAAAAACAGGAAGAAAACTAATTTTCTGCTGGTGGAAGAACACGAAGAACATAAGGCTGAAGAGAACTGTCATTTAAACCGCTGAAACTGTCGTTGTTACAGTCCTATTTCTGAAGCACCTGAAGTCCGTACTTTTCTTCTATTCTCTTTTCTTTCTTCTGTAACGCAGAGAACACCTCTCTGTAACGCTTATAAGCGTATCAATTCTTTTGTGTTACTATTATTTCATCATTGTAAACACTTTTTGAGCTATGAAAACCTATTTTGAGGGTGTTTCCAACATGATGAGATAATCACCATCACTGGGGCGACGGAGGAAGCTACTTTTCCAATAATAAAGTGGTAATTCTTATTTTATTTATTTTTTGCAATTCTTTTACAATTATTTGCTTTGAATTAAAATTGGAAAAAATGGTTTTTATCAATTAGTTGTGTTTTCTTCTGATGAGTCCTGCTGGGTTTACTGCTTTTGATGTCTCATGCTTATGATTTACAACTATTATTTTGAAAACCTAACTTTGGCAATGTTTTGATTAAACTGAATACATGAGTTGCTAGCTTTTTACCACTTGAACAATTGGCGAATGGTGCAATCCTTAGTCCTAGTTCTTCCCATCAATTTTAAATCAACTTTACTTTAATCTGTTTTATTTTTAGTTATTAAAAATTAAGTTTAAAAATCGGATCTTCACAAGTCTGAGTATCAAACCCTTTTTACCACTATATTAAAATTACATCAATTTTTGGCGCCGCCGATGCGGACTTGTTTTTAGATTTGTTTTTAGTTTTTTTTTCATAGGTTAGATAGTCTAATTAGATTTTTATTTTTACTTTGTTCTATTTTACGTTTCTTTGGGTATTTCTCTTTTTTGCTACAGGTTTTGGATTTTTGATTGAAAAGAAATTGAGTCAAATACTTTGGTGATTAAAGACTTGGAGTGAAAGTTAAAGCTTAAAGAACGGAAAAGAAGACAAAGAATTTTATTTTTAATTAGATTTTTTTTTTAGATTTTATTTGTTTAGAAAATTGTATTTGGAAATTTTTATTATTTTTGTATTTTTTTCTTTTATTTTTGGACACGTTTTGGACTTTATTTTGGGACTTTGGACATTTTTATTATTTTTAAACCCTACGGAAGGGTAATTTAAAAATAAAATGCAACAGAGAAGGACGACAATTACGATATTGTCTCGGCCCCTCGGGTTCGTACATTGACACAGGGGTCGGTGGCCCGAGTCGACTACAACCGATTCATCCCCCGTCTGGTACGAGAGGTAAGACTCGATCAACCCACGAATCCCCTGCAAGTGGGTTTACTGTATTCCTTCGTATGCATATATGTTGAGGAACTGAATACGGACTTACTTTTGTAGTAAAGGGCAAGAACTGGCCATACAAGATAAGGACTCGGAATTCATCATTGTTTCCTTCTTGCCCGCTTTAGGAACACGTTATGAAATGCGAACCTAAACCTTAAAATTTTGACTAGAAAGAGACCGATAGGGTAACGAGCTTATAGGAAACTCGTTCAAAAAAGGACTGTATTGGTTACTTTGTTAGCCTAACTCGAAGTTCATGAAGATTATTTTAAGTTGATTAGAGCCGCCTTCAGGGAAAAGTTGCCAAAGAGACAGGGTTATCAAAGCTCCTTAGAGCTTATTCTGTTTCTCTTCGACTTAATCTAATTCGGATCATTCTAAGAGGTTTTCTAAAACCGTAACTAGTTGCCTTTCGAAGGAATAAAATTTGGTCTAAAAACAATCTAAGTGGAGTCATCATGCTTTTTATTTGCTAGATTCAATAGGTTTGATTTGGTTGAGTCGGCCTTGCTTGTGATTGCTTAGAACCCCCTTCTTGTTAGGATTTATTTTCTTAGATTATTATTTTTTAATATATTAGAAAGTTTTTAGAAAATGTCAAACTGGTATTATGAGGACCAATACAATGAATATCCGACTGAATTTCAAAATAGACATTATCCATACTATCAACATTGTGTGGATAGTAGTCGGGATCACCACCAACCTTTTGGAGGTTATTACTCATACCAGGGTGATCCCAATTACTATTCGTACATACACCCGTCTTATGAACATGAAAGTGAGCAAAATTCGATTTCTTTCTCTTGGAGGGATGCTCTAAAACAGATGCAACCTAGTAGTCCTTATAATGAACCTATTATGCCTCTAGAAGAATCACACGAGCAGTTGCAATCTAGCACTATTGATCTAGTTTTTTCTCTAGAGAAGTCTGTCAAAAATTACACTGAGGATACAAGAAGAATCATAATTGAGATGGATGAGAAGATAAATAGGTTTGTATTAAGTGTGAATGAAATTTCTGCAAAGAATAATATTGCTCAAAATGATCTTAATTTCCAACATAGTGTTACCTTGATAATTATTCACCTAGTCAAAAGGACGAGGATAGAATTGGTAACATTACTTATTTAGACGAGGTTCAAACAACTTCATATTATTATGATGATGAGGATAGTATTGAGGAAGAACTTGAAATATACAGGCAGCGTGATCAGGAAATTGTCACTCCAATTGTGCTTCATGACGATAATGTTATTTCTGGTTCAAATCTAAATAATTTTAATGATTTTTATTCACCTATTCAAAGGAAGAGGATTTGACTAGAGATACCAATGTTTTAGATGATGTAGAACTTTCTTGTTTTGAAGCCGATAATTGTTTAGAGGAACGGGTTTATCATGAGAATACTGTTTTAGAGTCCAGCGATTTAGAAACAATAGTCTTAGGTAACAAAGATAGACTCTTAGAGATTTTAAATATGAGTGAGGATGCACCACCTGATTATAATATAGAAGAAGCAATTGACCATTTTCAGGAATCTGATAAGCTAGAACTTAAGGAAATTGTGACTAGTATATCTAGAGGCACCCAAAATTCTAAGTTTGGGGGTGATTATCATTCTCCTTGTGATTTACCTTTGACTCTTTTAAAAGTCCCTCACTTGGGACTTGATGTTTGTGCCTCTACCATATTAAGAGACTATCTTCAAGAACTGTTTCCCGAACCTAATCATGTCCAGAAAGAAGTTCAGTTGTTAGAAACCCATCCTCTGGTCGATGTGGTTTACCTAGGCGATAATACCAAGATTGACTTTGTTTTCCCACCAAAATATTTTCTTCCATATGTGGGAACGTATGAATTTCAAACGTGTCAGTTATTAAGTTTTGAGACAAAACCTAATTACTTTAGGGAATTAGAATCGACACATTTGTTTAAGAATGACCACCTTCATAGTAGTCAATTGTGTGAGTCAAATATGATTGACTTTGAGGATCCACAATTATTCAGGTTATTATTATGTGCTTCTAAGTTCTTAGTTGAATTACTCCGGACTCTACAACCTGATTCTTTTGATCCTGCCTACGAGGAAATCCACCCTAGGAAAATATTTTATTTAGACCCTTTTATAGAGCCTGAACCTGAACCACAGCTAGAAGTAGTTGTCTTAAACAGAAAACTAGATAAGGGTGTGCTCGGTTTGTTCATTTTCTTTGCATGTTGCAGTTTCCTCTTATTTTGGATAATACTATTTGATTTAGATGACCCACAGTTGTTCCGATTATTGCTATATGATTTTATGAGGTGATTAATTCTTTCTTAGTGTGGATGAAGACTTTAAACTTAGCACTTCTTGGGAGGTAACCCATGCTCATGGGACACGGTAATATTTTTCCTTAACTCTTTTCCTTCGATTGGTAACAGTTTCTCCTTGTTCATGCTTTTAATTATTCATCTTTAGAAACATTGAGGACATTGTTTGATTTAAGTTTGGGGGTAAGGGAGAAAATTTTAATAAAATATGAAACTCCAAAGTCTAGAAACTTGTGAACAATTCAGGATGACACTAACCATTCTAGGTAGATGGAAACTGAGCTCTTTTTCTATAAGAATTGGTGTGCCCAACTAAATGGTATATTCATAAAAGGACAGAGTTCAGGTGTTAGAAAAAACATGATAGTTGTCACCGTATCTCGGAGTCTATCTCAACCATATCACCTTCTATTTTTATTTTTGCAATTTTGTGTTTCTCTAAGTGATTTGGTGGGGCACCAGTATTGAATTGTTATCACCGCCAGGATGGAGTAGATTGTTTGAGATTATTTAGACTAAAAAAAAATAAAATAAAAAATCGAGTATTGACACTTTGATAGCAATATGTGTGTGTTCTCTCTGTCCTCGTTGCCTAAGCAAGCGTGGAACGCAGGATCTATAGGAACTATCATGTAAAATGCTGATAAGGACCATGCGCTTGGATTCAATTTGATCCAATCATGTTGTCAATACATTTATAATTATTTTATTTTCAATAAATCGATCGTTGGGACCCTTGTATATACCAGTTGAATCGATATTCGTATTACGATTAAGACCATGTATCTCAATTCATTAGGATTCATCCTGGCACTGACCTTCATACAGATATGGGAAACACCGTTCATCTTAGTCAACACGCGCAAACTTCATTTTTCTATACCCATCTTCTAAATCTTTTCATTTGATTGAACTTTGATAGATTCTGAGTATTGTGGTTGAACGACTATCTGAGTAGAGCTTTGTTTTCTTATATATGAATTTTAGTATGCTTCAGTAAAAACTCGTATATATCAATTGGACTCATATAGGGTAATGATTCCCAGAGCCGAAGAATTTAGTATGCCAACTAAATAGCTTGTTTAGTGTTTATCCTCAATCGTTCAAGAGTAGCTAAAATTTGGAGTAAAGTTTTATGGGTATACCTCTTGTAAACCCTCACGAGAAAAAACTCGTCCACTAGGGACACCTAGGGGTTTAAAGGCTTATTACATATGCTAAATGTAGTCGGGATTCCTGCGAAAGTGAGTTAGGATTTTATTTTCTAGATTAAATTTACTCGAGGACTAGCAAATAGTAAGTTTGGGAGTATTTGATAGACACATTTTTGTGTCTAAATTGTGCTCGATTATCTATTTTACTAGTGTTCGATTTTGTACTATATATGGGTTTTTATGTTTTTGTAGGTATTTTTGAGAAATAAATTTTTGTGGAAAAATCTGCTCAAAAAGTTATTAAAGGCACTCAATAAAATTACTAAAGGCACCCGCAAGTTGGATTGGGGGCACCTTCATTTCAAATTCAAAAATCAAAAAATGGCGGGAAGAAAAGTTTCAAGTGAGAAAGTTTCTGAGTTTGGTGAAAATCGAGTTTTAAAGAGTTTGGGATAATTCTGAGTTACCCAATTAAAGAAGAATCGAAAACAAGATTAAACACATCACTTATGAGTGTTTCACGCCGGAAAAATTGCTTGAAAAATCGATTCACAGCCGGAAAAGGAGTTTCACTCTGTTTCGGATTTGCATGGAATTGGAGTTGGATTTGGATGTCTCTTTGCATCCTTATCGACTTAGGAAGAGTTATTAGGGTTCCCAAAGCCTATAAATACCAAAGAGAATCAAAGAAAAGCTCATGGGGAGATAGCAGAGACCACCGAAAAAAACAGGAAGAAAACTAATTTTCTACTGGTGGAAGAACACGAAGAACATAACAGTCGCTGAAACTGTCGCTGTTATAGTCCTATTTCTGAAGCACCTGAAGTCCGTACTTCTTCTGTTCTCTTTTCTTTCTTCTGTAACGCAGAGAACACCTCTTTGTAACGCTTATAAGCGTATCAGTTCTTCTATGTTACTATTATTTCATCATTGTAAACACTTTTTGAGCTATGAAAACCTATTTTGATGGTGTTTCCAACATGATGAGCTAATCACCATCACTGGGGCGACGGAGGAAGCTATTTTTCCAATAATAAAGTGGTAATTCTTAGTTTATTTATTTTTTGTAATTCTTTTATAATTATTTGCTTTGAATTAAAATTGGAAAAAATAATTTTTATCAATTAGTTGTGTTTTCTTTTGATGAGTCATGCTGGGTTTACTGCTTTTGATGTCTCATGCTTATGATTTACAACTATTATTTTGAAAACCTAATTTTGGAAATGTTTTGATTAAACTGAATACATGAGTTGCTAGCTTTTTACCACTTGAAAAATTGGCGAATGGTGGAATCCTTAGTCCTAGTTCTTCCCATCAATTTTAAATCAAATTTACTTTAATCTGTTTTATTTTTAGTTATTAAAAAATAAGTTTAAAAATCGAATCTTCACAAGTCTGAGTATCAAACCCTTTTTACCACTATATTAAAATTACATCAGTTGATCAGGTGGGATTTATCATTATGGAGACAATGAGAGTTAAGGTTTTGTCTATGAAAGGTAATGTAGTGGATAGTCCTTCTACGCAGTATGTACTTTAGTAACTTTCTTATTGTGTTTACTTATTGAACTTGGTTTCTACCTATTGAACTTGGTTTTTAGTTATTATATTTATATCAGGATCTTATTATGTTTATATATATATATATATATATATATATATATGATGATCTTTATTAGCATTGTTAGGTTTCTATTTAACTTTAGAGTTATATAGAAAGGCAGAACATATTGATATGTGCTAGGAAGTACATATTGGTATGTGCTTTGTTCTGAAACTCTGAACCAATAGATTCATATTCTAAACAAGTACATATTGACATGTACTATGAAGTACATATTGATATTTATTTAAAAAATTACTTTGTTTATGTACATTTTTTTGTGTTTTTATAACAGCTACAAGATTACTAAATAAAATAAAAATGTTTTTAAGATGGAGCAAAAATATATGATTTATATCATCAAATTCTCGTTTTGTCATTAAGAACATATTCAGTTGGCACACAAACAAGTTCTGAAAAAAGAAACCTAAAAAAATGAGACAAGTATATTCTAAAAGAATTTAAATCTCAAATGTACTAAAAAAACTGTAATGAAATTAATTCTCATCTGTATATTGGTATTGACGAATAACATTGCATGTAGCCTTGTTGTGATGAGCTTTCAATTTACAATTTGAACATGTAACAGGATTTTTGCTCCTCTCCCATGCACTCTTGATGCGGTTCTTTTTTCTTCTTCCTGGAGGAGCCCTAACTACTATTGGTGGCAGAATAGTATCTTCTGCGGTATACTCATCAGGCCTGTGGTATATTGAAAAACATAAATAAGAAAAATCTACTATACTTGTGCAGTTTTTATTGATGTATGTTACACTAAATATCAATATGTACTATGCTAGTTCTAGTTTATGGTTTATATGTACTGCTTAAAACCATTCTCATGTATGATACTACCATAAAAAAATCAATATGTACTGCTTAAAAACTTACCTGTCGTGATTAGGAACAGGTCTAATAGCGATTGAATATAGCTAGCGATAACAGCTAACTTTGAAGTATTCGTTGATATAATCAAGGAATTTTCCCACAGATGCAGCAATAGCTGCAGTAGCATGCGAGCATGGAAAACCATACACGCGACATCTTTGGCAAGTACAACTCTTTTGCTGTAGATCTACCATATGAGACCTGCACACAAGAAACCAAGCATATTATTTACGCAGTATAAATTGATATTTGCCGTACACAAACAAAAAAGAATATAATCTGCACAATACATATTTGATATTTTCCCTAAAAACTAGTTTAGTGGATATCTCAGTTCAAAATAGCATGTTACCTAAAAAACTAACCTTGGGGAATGAACTTCAAAGACGTGCGCATATGACTGAATAACTTTTCAAGGACGACCAATTTGAATGTGTAGTTCAAGCAAGGTTTGATATACAGGGGTTAATAGTTTCGGATCCATCAAAAGACTTTCTTCACGACGTTCAGACATCAACTCTATTACCCGTAGCCTACACAACAAATAAAATTAAAAAAAAAACGTATTATATATATAGTACATATATACTTGTAGTGTTACAAGAAACTTATAAAAACCTGATTGTATCATAGGGAGCACAAGGAGGTAACTTCTTCTCGGGGCGAATCCAGTTATGAAAAGACTCGGCAATGCTTGAAGAAGTCTGACCATACCTACATCCTGGGAAGTATGCACTAGACCACTTTTCCCTAGGAATGTTTCGGAAGTATTGAGCAACCCAAGGCCTTCCAAGATAAACCATTTCTTGAAGACCTTCTTTATATCTTGCTGGAGAAAGCGCATATGTTGCTTTTTGGAAACAGTCCATCACTTCTTTATATTTTTCATCAGCCTTATTGATGGGTAAGTTCTTTTTCAAGTGGAAAAAACAGTAGCTATGATAAGAATCAGGGAAAACTTCAGGAATTGCATTCAACAAACCTTCACCTCGGTCAGTCAAAAAGGTGATGGGACGATGGTCCACAACTTTTTTAAGATTGTCCATAAACCAATGTCAATTATCATTATCTTCGCCAGGAACTAATGCATATGCAAAAGGATAAAAACCTGGAAAAAAAAATATAAAAGACCATATCAATATGTACTTCATGTTTTCACCTTCAAATTATGTTATACCTACAATGTATATCAATATGTACTTTATATATGATGTGTATGATCCTAAAGTACATAAAGAACAGTTACATATCAAAATATGTACCATATAAAAAAGTTACCTTGATTGCCGTTAAGACATGTCGCAGCCATCAGACCTCCTTTAAACCTCCCCGTAAGAAATGTCGCATCACAAAAGATCATTGGATGACAAAGTTTATAACCCTCTCTACAAGCTCCAAATAAAATAAAAAGTTTGTTGAATCTCTTTGTTGCGTCGTTGAAATCAAAATCAATATAAGACCCTGGGTTGGTTTCCCGAACAGCAGTGACCCATCAAGCAAGATCAGTGTATGAATTTACATCGTCACCAAAAATCATTTGATGCGATAACTCTAATGCATGATATGCGTGGTGATACTTGATGTTAATCCATAATATCTTGTGGCTTCATGAGAGGGTTGTGCTTGACACGCTCACGAACTAAATGATTTACAAGCTTCCTCGAAACAGTTGGACTCCTCAACCTATAACCAGCACCACAAGTGTACCAACCCACGTAATACTTTATCTTAAACACATCCAAAGACCCGTTCATGGCAACCGCATGAAGCATCCAAGAGCAACAGTGATTGCTGCATCTCACTGTGAATCTCTCAAGGTCATTCTTCAAATTTTTAACCTTATATCCAGTCCTCAAACAGTATTTCTCACGTGCTAACCGAACAGCTTCAACACCACCATGAAAGAGATGGTTTTTATCTTCAAAAAGATTCTTCCAACCATCAGAAAAAAGAACACTTGCAACCTCTTTACAATCTTTCAAATAATGGTTCCTAGCACTCAAAACCAACTCAACACTGTTGTCAAGATCAGCATTTCTCAAAGAACTAGATGCACCAGATAACACAACATCAACATGCAACTCAAAGAAATCTGAATTCTTCGTAAAATGTAATGCAGGAAGCCCTTGAAGAGATACATCAGCAAGGACAGGGACTTTCACTCCATTTTCAACATAATTAACAACAATAGTTGATGGAGTCAACCAGCTCCACGCATTACAAATAGTAAACTTCAAATCTTCCAAAGTCGAAGATAACGTAACCGAATATGCAATGTGGTGTTGCTTGTGGTATACATGAGAGTAGCAAAAGGTATTTGGATTAGAACCAACACCTGACATGTTGAACTTGAAGAAATGTGATCCAAATAAAATAACACAAACACAAAAATCAAAACATATATTTTAAGATGATAGGAATACTATATCTGCAGTACAACATAATATGTATTATTTTAGAAGTATCACACATATTATAGATTCACACATAACAGACAAACAAAAGCATATTATATGCAGTGCAAACAAATATGTACTGATTCAAAAATGGTATACCATACAGTATATATAACAAAAATAGCATACTATAAAAACAGTATATATCAAAAAGTTTAGAAAAACAGTACGTATTAATATGTACTGAAGAATCATTCACAACATCCAGAAGAAAGAACAAAAATCATGATTTCCTGAAAAAATAAAAGAAACCAAATAAAACCTATTATCAAACAACATGTAAAAAAACTGAAATACGACGATCTAATGAACAAAACAGAATGATTAAAATCAGTTTCAAAAATCAAAAGAAAACTAAAACACGAACAAAAACGAGATCGATCATGGAATTCAACAAAATATACATTATAGAAATCGTAATCATCGGGATTCCAGTGTAAGAAAATAAACAAAATCATGAAATCAAGTTGATTATAATGATTTCAGTTGAAAAAAAACAAAGACATAACAAAACATAACAAAATTTATAAGAGCAGTGAAGAAGATTACAGAAAAATACCTGGAGATTTGAAATCGAAACCCTAAAACTGAAAAACACCAACTGAAGCAAAGAGAGAGGAAATCGGATCTGTGAGTTGCCGAAATTTTTTTAGAAGATTTGATTTCGGCTCGATTTATACGCTGGAACAAAAAAGGGTAAATATGAAATATCCATAATGTAATTTTCATTACATTCACGTCGAGCTAGTCACAAAATCAGTCCAAAAATTTATATTTTGGACTAGGGGTTAAATCGTGTTAGGTGGATGGATTACACGGTAAATAGGTCGTGTATCTAGGATTATGTAGTAATTCAACGATTAGACCTCGGTTTAATTTGACCAAGCTAACAAGTACCCAATTTCACACGAACCGAGTTACTAAAATCGCAAGCAACCTTCTCACGTGGCACTCCAGTTAGCACAAACGGCGGTTACCCATCGAATCTGCCGATTTTAGTTTAGAATCTATTTTTGTAAATCAAAATTTAAGTTTGCTTGATCTTAGGTTTATAAATACTGCAAGTCAAAAACTATTTTCTTTTTCAGAACAGACTTTGGTATCAGTAGTGTCCTTAAACCAGGAAACTCGAAAACCCCAAAACCTAAGATCATTGTTTCTTGCTAAAAATCAATGTCTTCGGAACAAAATAAAGATTCTATTAACGTTGTTCATCTCGAAGGTAACAATGAGGAAGATCAAAACAATCGAATACCAGCTGTAGGAAATCAGCCTCTCATGTCTTGTAAAAGTAAAACCAATCAGAATCACGTAGTTTTTGGAGAGCAGGGGATTATAGCGATCAAAAAAAAAGAGCAGGGGATTATGCAGTTGGTAACACTAAATCTGTTATAATTATTATTTTTCTTGATTCTTTATGTAGACTATAATCAAAATTTCTAAATTAGGGATTGTTTTGTTTGTCTAGGTCAACTGGAGCACGCTCGTGTTCATTCGAAGTTTCTTCATTCTAATGCAACATCTCATAAGTGGGCATTTGGAGGTAATTCTTGCTTACTATTAATGGGTAAAAGCTAAATCATACCCAAACTGAGAGAAAACAAAAATGACTATAAAAATAGACGCATTCAAAATTGGTAATTAGGTAAACTGTAGTTTGATTCCTTTTTTGTGATGTAAACCTACTATCTGCCATATGTTTATTTTGTGAATGGCTTTTGTGTTTGATGCAGCTATAGCGGAGCTTCTTGATAATGCTGTTGATGAGGTGACCGACTCATAAGTCTATAAGATGTAACTTCTTTATGTTTTTTTATGTATAACTAGCTTTCTAGAGTTGCAATCTTGAGTATACATTCAGGTACATATACATCTTTTATGTAAACTTGTCTTTGCACGTATAACTGCAACCAGATCAGGAGTGGTGCTACCTTCGTTAAGGTGGATACACTATATAATGCGAAGGATGACTCTCCTGCATTGCTTTTCGAAGGTGATTAAATATGTACTTCATTTGCGTTTATATGATACTGTAAATTTTATGAAATGTTTACTTCATATGCATTTATATAATACTGTAAATTAATTGAAATGTGATACTATTGACACACCGTATGCAGATAATGGAGGGGGAATGGATCCTGATTCTATGAGGCAGTGTATGAGCTTGGGTTATTCGTCAAAGATGGCAAACACAACGATTGGACAGTGTAAGTCTTGTGCCATCTTCTGTGACTGTTATTGAGCTCAATTCAACACGAACTCGTTGCAACTTACAGTGAGTTGATGTATATGACCATTAGAAACTTTTTGAGCTTTGTGCTTTTGGGCAAATGATAGGTGTAAAAGAATAAACTAGCAGTAGAAAAACATAGCCGAGCCCTGGTAATCTGCTTAATTGTTAAATGTCAGAAGCTGGGTATTGTTTTTGCAGATGGTAATGGGTTCAAGACTAGTACCATGCGACTGGGAGCTGATGTAATTGTTTTCAGCCATGCCACTCGTGGAAGGTAATAAGAGGTTTAATGAGTTATATTAGTATATGTGTTGGAATTTGCTGTTATCTGTATCAATATGATCCCTTTGCCACATTTATTCAAACGAACAACCAAACAAAAACTTTTGGAATCAAAATTTCTTCTTTCTGGGAAGCCTTAAAGGCATGCATCAAAATTCCTCATCATAGCGTGTTTGGATATAGGAATTACGTGCAATTTAGTAAGACAGTTTTTTTTTGGTGCTATTCTTTCTGGGTAATAATTCTTTGTTGGCGCCTTCGCGTCGGGGATTCCAAGATGGTCTTTTTTGTTGATTTATTTTTACTTTGTTTTCGCTATTGTTAGACTAAATCTTACTGTGTCACATTGTAATAACTTTTTTCTCAAGCCGTGTGACACAAAGCATAGGTCTTATACATCTTTGAGAAAAACTGGGCAAGATGATGTCATTGTTCCCATGGTAAATTATCTAACTTAACTTTGAGCATCTTTTCTTTGCTATTTGCTTCTCTTTTCCCTTGAAATTCAGATGTATTCTTATGTTTATATGTGGCTCACAAGCTGATTGGTCTGATAACTTGAAGCTAATCCTTGAATGGTCGCCCTTTGCTTCTAAGGAAGAGCTTATGCAACAGGTGCATTTTAACTCGTGGAGTTCCCTTTTGGTTCATTTCTGCGTACTTTCTCTTGCATAGAGGGATTTTGCAAATTACTATCAAATTGTCTTTTGTTTGTCTCATTATTTCAAGATTTTGCCAATGAGGTTGGTTTTATGTAGTTTGATACTAGAACCTATGGTAAGTCACACCCACTCTCTTACTATACACTACTATTTGATTCTCTTCAGCATTTTTGATGAAATTTATTTTGTCTTGTGAGTGATCAAAGTATCATTTCTCATTCAGGCTACTCAGATGAAGCTTGTTGCATGTAATCCCATTTGAAGGGGAAATGATATGTATTTTTTATGAAAATTTCTTATGGTTATAGTAATACTTGTATTATCGACGCGTAATAATATTATCTTATCATCACCTTTCAGTTTGATGATATTGAAGCTCACGGGACAAAGATTATCATATATAATTTATGGCTTAGTGATGATGGTATTCTGGAACTAGATTTCAACAATAATGAGGAGGTATATACTATTTTAAGACTGCTTCAGCTGCTGTTTTTGTATATGTATTTTTGTGAATATGGTTTAGTTTGTTAATCATCTACTTAGTAGGGATTTAATGGTCAAATTTTGGAAAAGTACTGTCTCTGGGGAAACAATACTGGAGAGAGCCTTTGTTCTTACTGTCCAAACTGCTCTGCAGTTCAAACAATATTGGATAGTACCATCGGTCTTACTGTCCAAACTGCCCTGCAGTTTCTAGCTGCCCTATTATCTAGCTGCTGTATTATCTAGCTGCCTTATTAACTAGCTGTTGCTAATATGCCCACAAATTATAATTAGCATTAATAAAATTATTCTGCTTACAGGATATATGTTTGAAAGATGAAGTTGTTGCTGGAAAGGGGTCTAGGGAATCGCACAGACTACTCGAGTCTCATATTTCTTACCAACTTCGCTATTCCTTAAGGGTATGGTCCTTTATATTCGCTTGTTTCATTAATATGCTACTCTGATCCATCTTTATATCGTTTCTCGCATCTAAATATGAGCCCCTTGCTTCTTGAACAGGCTTATGCGTCGATCTTGTATCTAAGAAAATTTACTGATTTCCAAATTATATTAAGGGGGAAACCTGTTCAACAATATTGTGTTGTGGAGGATTTGAAATTTTCCAAAGTAATTGTTTACAAACCAAAGCTGGGATTAGCTTCACAAGAGGTAAGACAAACGGTGAAATCAGAACCTGAATGACAAGTATCAGAACCAGTTTCTGAACTTATTTCTACTTTTTCACTTGTGTTTTACAGTTTTATAAAAATTTGCACATCTCCTTGTGTATTAGCCAGTAGTCATGAACTGAACTCGAAATACACCAGAACTACCTCGCGTAACTCAAGCTACTGTTATGTCATTGCATTAGTTTTACTTTTGTGTTCGGAATGCTATATGCAAAGATGTGAAGTCTTGTTACCTGTTAGCGATTTCAATCATTAGTGATTACCTAAGAAGCCGATATGTTTTCTCTGTTCCTTTTTGAGCTTGAACTGAATCTGACATTAACTTGGAGTGTTTAGATTTCAGTGGAAACAACAATTGGATTTGTGAAAGAGGCTCCTCTTCTTCAAGTCTCCGGGTTCAATATCTATCATAAGAATCGCCTAATTAGGGTAAGTGTATAGCAATTCTATTTTTGTTCAGATTCTTAAGAAATGTGTGTGGTGATAAATGGCTCAGATTACTGATCTATTCTTGTCACTCTCTAAGCACTTATTGGATCAAAGTATTAAGACCCAAGCCATACCACTCACATTTATTATTTTATTTCTCATTTTTCAGCCGTTTTGGAAAGCCTGTCGTGAAGGTTCTAGCAGAGGCACTGGTGTTGTGGGTATGCAGTTAATTCAAAGTATTTCCTAAGAGTTGTTAGAATGTCCAATAGTTTATCTCTCCACTACGAACATTCGGGGAGATCTGGTAAAAAAAAAAAACTGCTATCATCGCAGGTGTTCTTGAAGCAAATTTTATTGAACCAGCACATGACAAACAGGATTTTGAAAGATCAGCTTTATACATCCGGCTTGAAACTAAGATTAAACAAATGATAATGGAATTCTGGTTTGTTACTTAGCCTATCTTGATATGTTAGTTTTGGTCAGACGCTGTTAATAACAGTGGACTGTATTGTATAACTGTTTCGCCTAAAAAAACTTGATTTATTCTTGTGTTGGAACTTCTGAACATGCATTTAGTTATTGTTTGCTCAACACTTTTGAATGCCAACTTTGATGGAGCATGCAGGACAGGCAACTGCCACAAGATAGGATTTCAATCTAGAATCCCTGAGATACGTAGTATGCAGAAGGAATTGCGTGCTGGTGAAGTATCAGCTGGCTTTAAAGCTGGTTGTCATCAGAAAATGCCTACCGAGCAACCTGTCGTGGGTCTTGCAGCTAATGTGCCACATGGACTAGCAGCAGTATGTGATAGTAAAACCTCTCTTTATCTTTATAGTTGTGGTTATTTGTATATAGGGTTAGTTTCTTTTGGTGGTCGAGTATTCAAGTTACATCATGTTTCATCGATATGCAGGGTTCTTCTAGAGAAGGGAATCTTTAGATGGTTTAGGTTCCACTACAATCGAGCAGATATGTGAAGAGAACATACAATTATTCATGAAGTACGTAATAGTACTTAAACCAGCACTAGCTTTAAGCTATATTTTGGTTGCACTTGGCAAATCAAAATTACTCCTGTATTGCTTTATTATGAGCATCCCACATGAAAGTATCATCTTTAATTTTTTTCTTAATGTATCTTTTTGATTGTGCCTACCCTTTTTAACAGGTGTAAAGATCACAAAGAGAAGGAAAATGACTTAAAGAACTCGGTATGTCAAAACAACGCATTTTGAAAAAAAAATCATAATTAGTTTTTTACTTTTTTATATTTACATCGACCGAAAGTTGTGCATTTTCCTGCTTCAATTTTGTACTTGACCATAGGTTGGGAAATTGGAAAAGCAGCTGGAGGAAGCCAAAAGGAAATGTTCTCAACTTGCTTCTCATATAGAAAGTAGAAAGAAACATTTGTTAGCAAAGCAGAAAGAAAGGGAGAAGATTTGATAAATAAAATGTCAACTTGAAAGCAATATTTTGATTTAGCAATCAGTCATGAAAATTATTTTCCCGTTGCCAACTTGGTGCTCAACAGTCCCAGGTACACACACTAGTCTCCTTATTGTTTTTAATACCCGTACCACATACTTCTTCCTGCTATTAGATCAGTATTAACTATTTGATCATCCTGTCAGCCAAAGGAAGAATGCAACATTTTCTTTTTATGTTCTAACCTAGTAATTCTTCTCTCCAATTGTAGATGGAAACTTGAGCTGTATAATTCTTCATTTTCTGACTGATGATGCTACGTCTACAACACCTATCTTTTACTTAAAGTCTCGGCAAGGCAAATGGTAATTTCCTGTCTATTGTATTCGTTTCCCTGATTTCCACATAGATTGATTATAAATAACACTCCCTCCGTTTCTGGGAAAAGGATACTATCACTTTCCCAGAAACGGGGTAGTATCAGTAAATGATACTTAATTATGTAAAATATGTAAAATAATACAGATGATGTGCATAGTATCAACGTTTGATTGACCGCCATTTTCCCGCATTAACACAGTTTTGAATCAACCATAGTGAGTATCAGTCTACCACTATCGTCTGCATAACTATCACCAGCAGCACTAAATCTAGCAGCCTCCAGCTCCACTAACACCATTGTGAATGCCTTCCCATCCTCAGATACCACCATGGAAGGAAAAAAGAATGAAATATTCCAACTAGTCTAGGCCTCTTAAGTAGGGAAAGAAGGGGTAATTTAGCCAATGTAATGGTTGTACACTTGAGGGACTGAGGCACATGGTTTGATACCTAACACAATTGACATTAGACTGATGAGACTATGCCCGTGTGTTCGTTAGGGCATCAAAATTTAGATTGAACATGTCCATAGACAAAGTTTAGGAAGTGTGTGGATTAAGGGATTTAATGATACAATATAATGTCGAAGTATCAAATTGTAATGGCCCAGTTAACAAGACATGTGTACAGGGAGAAACATCTCATTCACTCACCAACTCAGAATAGTGAAAAGTAGACTAAATTATTGATGTTTTAGGGCATCCACAATGGGCGATCAAATCGTCGATCATCGACTAAATTTGATCGATGGTCGCCCAAAAGGTTCCCCAACCGTCGATTATATTTAGGAATATAATCAACGGTTTTCCCTGTAGCAGATCAAATCTGATCGAAAGGTCGACGACGGAAATTATAGTCAGGCGATATCCTAGGACATCGCCTGATGACAAGCGTAGTCTTACCATTTCGCTCAAATTTACGGGCGTAGTCTTACCATTTCGCCCACGCAAGCGAAGTTTCAGCATACCGCTCCTTTAAACGTAGTTCCAGTTCCTCGCCCATGCCTGAGCGAAATGCCACAAACTCGCTCAGAAAAAAAAGAACTGGGCGGACAACAGGCCCTTCGCTTCCTCTTACGCGGTATGCTAGGACACCGCCTGCGTCTGGGCGAGATTTTAGGTTCCCGCCTAGACCCGGGCGAAATGCCACAACTCGGCGAACAGCAAGGCCTTCGCTTCTCTTGCTAGGCCTGGGCGAGATTCTAGGTTCACGCCTAGACCGGGGCGAGGGTTTAGGGCATCGCTAACTTTACCGTTATTTTATTTTACGTTCAACGGCTATATTTTTCCTATATATACCGCAACTTCACCCAAATTTTTTATACTGAAATCATAGTGTTTTTGGGTGTGAAAAAATTCAAAGTTTTTTCTTATTTGAAATCCATTGGTAAAATGCCACCAACAAAAAGAGGTCCAAATTTTTCGTCTTTTGAAGATTTGACGATGTGTACAATTCACTTGTCAATTTCTCAAGATTCAAGCATTGGTACAGATCAATGTGAAGAACAACTATGGTCACGTGTTCTAGACCGGATGAAAGAAAGCATACCCAGTATGGCACAACGTAGTTGGACCTCCCTGCAGAAACGGTTTCAAATTATAAGCAAAGATGTGGCGTTAATGTCTGCAAAGGAGGCTGAAGTAGAAAGGGAACATCATACAGGATGGGGCCCTGATAATAAGGTAAGAAATAATTTAAAATCCTGATCATTTCTTTTATCCATATCCTTGTATAACCTCTAACAAATTGAGGTAAAACACTAGGCTGCAGAAGTTCGTAGGCTTTTCAAGGAATCTACTGGACGAAGTTTTAAGCACGAAGATTGCTACTCAGTTATGCTAGAAAATATTAAATATTCAAGAAGGGCCACCTTTGTTTTCGATTCATCGCAGGCAGAGTCTGATTACGACACTGAATCTCAGGGCGTACAGGACACACCAGATTTAAACATAGATGGTCCAAGCGCCTTTGAAGACCTTGGAGATATCCCAAACACATTGATCCGTCCGATGGGTCAAAAAGAGAGCAAACGACAAAAAGACAAAAGGTAAAGCAAAATATACAGAAGATAATCAATTAATGGAAAATATTTTTAAAGAGCAAATGACCTTCAACGCTAAATGCACGGAACAAAGAGCTATGAAGATTGCACATAGGGAAGCGGAGTTTGCTGCAAGATTGGCTTGCGAAAAGGAAAAGTATGAAGCAAAATTAGTTAGGCGAGAAGCAGATGAGGAATTCCGTATCATGATGATGGATACCTCCCAGATGAATGATGTAGCTAGACAGTACATCGAACTGAGGCAGGGTGAAATTTTAAGGAAAAAATTGAACCAACCTTAGGGGGAATTATGATATACAATTTCGCTGGTTGATTATTTATTTTCATGCATTTGTTTTGAACATGAAATGTAGTTTTAAAAAGTTTTTTTAATAAGTTTTTTTGACAACACTTTGAACTCATCCTATAAGCAGTAACATATAACTATAAATACTGGGTGCACTTGAAAGGCTATATTGGTAGAAGAATGTTCGTTGCTATCTTCCACCACAGTGTAATGTTCTAACCCGGGGACATCGACATACGGGGGGCCCATTGACTCTGCTGCCGATTCCTCCGCAATTTTTGCTTTTTACTCGTTTTCCTTCTCCCGACCCATCTCGATACAACATTGTCAGACATCTGTACAAAAAATTTAATATATCGTTGGGTTGAAAATTAGTATATCAAATAAATGCATAAACTTTCTAAATTAACCACAATTACACACTTCTTAATAATTCCGACAATCACCCAAATCATAACCAATGTAATTCAAGTAACACAACTCTAAATAATTCAATACAAATTTCTTTTTGAATTACACAATTATAATTTAAATCAAAATTAAACCAACATTATATTCAAATTAAACCAACATTAAATCAACATACTTCTTTCAACCATAAATTAAACTTACATCCACCATATTTAAGCTACAACATATTGTTATTGTATATTAAATCTAATTAAAACATATTTTAAAACCCTAGATAAATTATAACACAAATACATAAACCCTAATTTGCTAACCCAAATTTGTATGCACCAACAAAACCGAAAATTCCACAATATGGGTTTATAGTATAACAAGTAAATAACATGCTTCAAACTAATTTAACATTTTAATTATATATATATATGAAATTAAAACAATGAATGTTATGATTATAGGGTAACAAATATACCTTGTTATGTGTCACTTTGTGGTTAGAAAGTAATACAAGTACTTGGGACGAGGTGATAGACCGTCGTTGACGGACAAAAAAGAGGTGAACAAACGGCGGCAGGGTCGGGCGAGAGGGAGAAAGAAGAGGCGAAGAAGAAAGAACAGGAGGCGAGAAGAAATGAAGTTTTCTCTTCATGAAGTAGGGTTTTATGGATTTTATTGACGGGCTCCATCCTACACCATCGCCTGTCTTGAGCCGGGCTCTATGCTAGGATCTCGCTCGGTATTTGGAAGACACGCGCGAGACACACGTGTGGAGCGGAACGCCAGACAGTCGCCCCACCGGACGAGCTCGTGGGGGATCGCAAATGACAATGGCGTGGTTGTAGGACATCGCTTCAAAATTTTTTTCCCGGGCTTCGTTCTGCAATTTCGCTTGTATGGGGCTAGGTTCTACAATTTCGCCCGTCTTTTTGAGCGAGCTTCTACAACAGGGCTCCGTCTCAAGCCCAAGGCTGGGAAACCGCCTGACTATCCACCGCTGTTTTTTGGGCTGACCATCGATCAAATTTTTAATCATTTGATCGATGGGTTTAGTCTAACGACTGTGGTTGCCCTTAGAAGACTTGTGTCTAGTCTAAATTAATCTCCCCCATATTAAGATTCTTTCTTCTTTTCTTTTTTATTCATTTCTATGGCACCTAAAGATATGTATTTTTTTAAGAAGAACATTACTTTTTGCCCATTCTTAAAATTTTAAAAAGAAAATGAATCCAATGCTGAAAATCAAATTTGACGAGTCTTCTTGATCCACTGGGGCGGTGGATCGCTTTCAAGCATGTCCATCAACAAGCGAAGACCAAGAGGGAATATAAATGAGTGAGTGAAGGGTTGTGGTGGATTTTTGATTGTTCTCTTTCTCAATCCCTTTTTCACAATCTTTAAAAGATTTATCGAAGTCCAAAAATTGGCATCATTCGGAACAGTCAATTGTGTCACACATTTTCCTTCCTTTTCACTATAAATTGATAGTGACACCCTCTTGCAAGCAAAAAAAACAAATAAAAAAAATGTTGAAATGAACCGTCTGATAATGTCGGTTCTTGTTTCGTGCGAGAACTTTCTTTATCAAAATCTATTGGTACTCAGATGAACACCGATTATGCTCAGAAATCTGCTTCACTAGCGAGAGTTTTCCCAGTATCACTTGGCACTCATTCATCTGACTTGGAATCTAGGTTCCTTTCTCTGTTTTAAGTTCCTGTTTTGGTAATTAAAAATTGTCGATCTGGAAAACCCTGACGTAATTCATCTAACTCGTTGTTTGATTGTCAAGGCGTCTTGTCGATGGTCATGGTCGATTCATCATCACAAAGAAGGGACCACGTCAAAAGGAGTGTGGGTCTAATGCATGAATTAGTGATTTGCGCATGCGATTGATTTTCTTTTGTAGGTTATCGAGTAGTTCTTCTTCCTATCTATGCAACTTGTGACTTGCGAGTGTTCCTCTCAAAAACCTACGACTAGTGCCTTTTGCTTTCTTTGCTGAATGGGGGAATAGCCTAGCTGGGTCGCTGGGACACCACATTATTGTGGTATGCTAGCCATGTCTGTCTTCAGGTTTCACATGTCGATATGTCACGTAATAAACAACACACTTCGGTTGAGTAAATGGATACCCCACAGTTGGGGTTAAGGTTTGACTGCGAAAGTTATGTTTCTTTATGATTCTTCCGAACAACAGACACAAACTTTGCTTCCTTTTTAGTCTTTATTTTCCATTTAAGACATGATTAGGGGTCGAATGATTATGACGATGACGAAAATCAACCACCAAAACTGCTGATCTTGGTTCAATATCTTCACCTAGAGCAAGTTTAGAATGTCAAGTCAAGTGATTTTTAAATAGTGGTATTCCACATTTTTTTTACCTATCTTTTAAGTCCTACGGGAGAAAGCTAAAAATTCAAATGATGTTGAGCGAGTGAGCGCTAATTCAGTTGATGCTGGATTTGTCAAAAAAATGTTATTCCAAATGGCGCTGATTGGCACCTACCAGGCTACCACATAGTCGTTGATCGTTTTGGAGCTATCGTAAATCCAATGCTCCGTGAGAACACGCTAATCCAATTAGTGCCAAGCATTATTTGGATTAACGGTCGACACTAAACGTCAATCCAAATGATGCTTAAAGTTGTTTTGGTTTGGGAAAATTAGATATATTGTCCAAGATTCCCTAAAATATGATTTCAGTGGACTTGTAAAAATTAGGGATGGATAAAATGGACACAAAAAAAACAAGACAATTATATCCCTCATTTTTCTATTTATTTCTTTTTCATCTCTTCTCTCTCCAATTTAAAAACAAATCACAAAAATATTCATAACTTTCAAAATATATATCTGATTTTAATAAAACTTATATTTTTGGAAAGGATTTTAAATTATCTTCAAAACAAGATCCATTGTTGATAGTAAATTCAAAAGTTTATTTTTTTCGAAAAGAAATAGCTAGGATGAAACTGGTTGCATCCTGAAGTAAAAGAAAATAGAAAAATTTATTCAAAAAATAGCTTGGATGAAACTGGATGCATCCTGTTTTAAACTAAGAAAATAAAAATATTCGAATAATAGCTAGGATGAAACTGGTTGCATTCTGGTTTAAAATAAAATTGAAAAAAATATATTCAAAAATAGCAATGATGAATCTGGTTCCATCCTAACTTGAATTCGTTTTCATCCATGTTTATACTAGTATGAAACTAGTATCATCATGCTCAAAACACTCTCAAAAGATTGGTACATGGCTCAAAAGTGCTTGAGAAGAAGAAAATAAGCTAAAAATAATTAAACATGAAATCTGCAACGTTTTTCTAGTGTTACAGATGAACTGTTGCAATTAAGCTGAAGATAAACGTTACAAAGATGAAGATAAACAGTGTTGATTGGTTGAAGAAACCGTTGCAGCTGAAGATAAACGTTGCAAAGCTAAAGATAAACGTTGCTGATTGGTTTAAGAAACTGGTATAGTTAAAGATAAATGTTGCAAACCTAAAGATAAACGTTGCTGATGGGTTGAAGAAACCGTTGCCTTTTCTCTGTTCTTCCCGTCTTCTTCAGCAGCAGCAGCAAAAAAAATTCTGAATTGATTTTTTCCGCTCTTTTTAGCTTCCTGAGCTCGACCCAACCTTCCTAACATCTTTTGTGACTCAACCAAACCTTTTGATCATCAACTTCATTTGTTTTCAGTTTTAGTATCAAAATTTACATAAACTCTTGTAATATATTAGATTCATGAAGCAAACAGTATTACATATTCATAAGATGGTCCCTGATAATTTATTGATGTGCATATATGGTTGTTTTTCTACAACTACAAGTACTATAATAGTTGCATACTTAATTGTCTTTGATGTTGATGACAGTTGAATTGTCGTGACAGGTTTCGTTGTACGTTGCAACCAAAATGGTGTCCAAAGTTGCATCCATAGAGAAATCTTCTGTGTTTATACCTCACCAGATGCTTATGTTCAGTTTTCATTCGAACAGACCTACACGATTAAAAGAAACAAATCAGACAATTGGTCGATTTGTATGTTAACTCTCACCATTCTCACCATGTATGGGTATTTTACTCTACTTTATAATAATTAATTTTATTAAAAGATAAATTTTTGGATGAAATATCCAATCTAGGATATTAGTGAAATATCTAAAAAATTCATGGGTATTAACAAAGTATCTTACTTTGTTTGTCTTCTAGACCCAAAAAATCCAATTCATGAGTTATTAAACCAGTAATCTCTTTTTCTTATTGTTATGGAAGTATCTACTGCTGACCTTACACTTCGGCAATTTATTTTCACGTGGTAAGTTGCATAGAATTGGAAGATGGAATTTTTCCGCAATAAAATTTGCTTTAAGACAACGAATGTTGAAAAGCGACAAATTAGACGTTGCAAAGGTTGAGTGATTCTATTAAATGTTGGCAATAGAGCTGGCAAATAATTATTTGACCATCATACGCCTCTCTAATGGAGGGGTAAAATGTTCACATTCACTATATAAATTTAGAACACGTTCTTCACCAAATTCTCACCGGCCAACAAGAATGAGCAGGAATATGTGGAATATCTAGTTTTTGTTCTCATTGAGTTATAGTTTATGTAAAGATAGAGGGTAGCAGCAGCAAAACCACACAAAGAAGTGTCTCTCTCACACCCCACGAATCACCATGACCACCACATAAAGCGCGTTATCATGGTCAAAGCAGCAGGAAGTATAACTAAGGACAGTACATACCAAATTGAATAGAGAATTCCTAGTTAGTACCGTACCTAGACAGCAATGCGTGATCCTTCATGGGGAATACATCAATATTTCCAGCGCCTACTATAATGTAGTCGACTAATCATTGCCGAAGTACATATGCTCATATAGGTTTCATGAATGAGGTGAGATCTGAGTTTTTGTCTCTCGGTGTTCTTGGGAAATATTTTTGAGCACCCAAGGGGCTCATATCTTTCCTTCTCGTGGATGAGAGTGTTTGGCGTGCGTAAACACTCAAGTCAAATGAAAGAGCCACAAAATCTAGAATTTTCACATGTCGCGTCCCTCCTAGTAAGATTGCAAAAGGTTAATAGTTTGTGGGTTATAATCCCAAAACTGTCACCACCTATACATAAAAACTCCAACAAAATAAATTATCCACAAAAATCTAATTTGATTTAATCTATCTAAAATATCCTTATAAGTTATACTACGCCCAATAAACCTAACAAATCCATTCCACCCCAGATGAAAACCAAATTCCAGATCTAGATTTAAAAAAAAAACGTTTTCTCTTTTTTTCACTCTTTCTCTCTGGTTTCACCACCACCAATCAGCCGTTCCACCCCAACACCAGCCAGCGCCACCACCAGCAACAACAACACAACCACCAACTAGCACCACCACCAGCCAACGCCGCCACCACCAGCAGCAAAACAACCAACAACCACCAACTAGCAGCACCACCAACCACCGCCACCAACCAGTACCACCAAAAACCACCACAACGAGCACCACCACTAGCAACCAAAACCAACACCAACTACTACCAGCACCACCACCAACGAGCACCGCTACCAACCACCACCACTACTAACGACCACCACCACCAATACCATCACCATCATCAATACCCAGCACCACTCACCATCACCAATCATCACTACCACCAACCAGCAACACCACCACCAATATCACCAGCAACATTGGTTTCAGATAAAAATTAGGCAGAAAAATGAAGAAACCAAATTTGGTTTCAACATAAAATTTGCATTTCACCAACACAACCTCAACGAAGAAACCAAATGCACCAAATTGAATAAACTATGAAAAATTTAGTTGAAACCAAATTTGGTTTCAACACAAACGTATTGTTTCACCATTAAACTTTGGTTTCACGATAAGAAGTAAATAAAAATCAGAAACCAAATTTGGTTTCAACAAAACTTACTGTTTTCACCAACACAAAAATTGGTTTCAACGTTGTTTAGTTTTTGTAAAATTTGATGAAACCAGATTTGGTTTCATCATTTTTCTGACATTTCACCAACATAAAAATTGGTTTCAACGCTGTTTAGTTTTTGTAAAATTTGATGAAACCAAATTTGGTTTCATCTTTTTTATGACATTTCACCGACACAAAAATTGGTTTCAACGTTGTTTAGTTTTTGTAAAATTTGATGAAACCAAATTTGGTTTCATCATTTTTTTGACATTTCACCAACACAAAACCCTAATTTCGACAACGATGATGTATCATTATTTTTTTATGATGATTTTCAACGATGATGAGCTGGAGGTGTTGTTGATGTTTGTAGATGATAGAAGGAGTAGGAGGTGTTGTTGGTGGCGGATCTGAACATATAGTAGTGGGGAGAAAAGATAAGGAAGAGGAGGTGATGGGGGAGGAGGATGTGTTGTTGATGTAAAATCTGGACATAGAAAGAGAAGAAGGTGTTGGTGGTGTTGGTGGAGGAGATGCAGGTACTGTTAGTGGCAGATATGGGTGGCGGAGCTACTGTTGGTGGACATAAAAGTAAAATAGAAAAAGAAGGAGGTGTTGGTGGAGGAGACGGAGGTGATGTTGCTGCCGATCTATCTTTTCTCACTGGTTTAGTGGCGGCGGAGCTACTGTTATTGTTGGTGGTGATGGTGGTGGGGAGGAGGCGAAAGAAGGAAGAAAAAAAAAAGACGAAGAAAAACCCAATGATTAATAGGAAAGGTAAGAATGGTATTTTCAAAATTATAAAAAGAATTAAAGTTTTTATCTCATTTTAATTTTAAATGGTTTTTGTTTATAAATAATAATAAGGGAGAAGTTTTTATACATTAAGGATAGTTATCTTAGGGTTTTTTTCACTTGTTATAAAAAGTTAATAAGCAAGTGGTGGGAAGGTAGGAAAAAGAAATGAGAAGAACAAAGCAGATCTTTAGGGGATAGGGACAGTGAAAATGAAAGGCAAAGTGACTCTTAAAAATGGGATTGAACAATTACAAGATAAAACTTTCCACATGCTTGCCTGCCTTCCTCCCGTTAACATCATCAATTCCTTCCCCGGCCCCCTCTCTTTCTTTCTCTCTCACCACATCTCTCCTTTTTCTATTGACTCCGTGGTGACAAGTTACAATGACTTTACTACTGTGCCCGCAGGACTGCTAGAGAGTTGTAGCCTTCTTACCCTTCAAGTCTTAAAAGTTAAATCCACGGTATATGAATCATTCCCGGGAATTTCATCAAGAAAGAAGAAATGCTTATGAAAATGATAGTGCCAATGACCAATGGTCTATGAATTATAAAATCTAAATTTGGGTTCATACTAATTAAGCTTAATTATGTGCTCACATAGTAATACTGCTAGTTAACAAGTCCCTTAATCTTTTTCAATAATTTTTCTTCCAAGTACGGTTTCAACTTGTCATAAATGACTTTTCTACCAAGTTGAGTACTAATAATACTGATTTTTGCTGGTAAATTATTGTATCCATAATAGCCGGATACATAAGTGTAAAATGCGATGGGTTGTTTCTATCATCGGGATCACCGATCACTCCCTAGCTCTCGTATAATATCTGGAGTAGTCACTGTATTATGCATTACCATCGTCCTGTAGTAATCTATCTTTCTCTAGTTAGAGAGAGATTACTTTCAACATATATAATATATGTGGAGGGTTTTTTAAACTTACATCCTTCTATATTATAATTACTAATATATCATTGTTTTAAATAGATTTACTAATACATATTTCCAGTTAGTTCTTCCAGTTAGTTTTTCCATCCGATTTTTACTTTTGAAAAAAATGGTGCCACGTCATATATATTTACGCCCAATATTAGATAAACATTCCCTCACCATTTAGCTCTACCTAGTTAGCTAACATCACCATTTATGTAACGGATCGGAATTATTTTTTACTTCTAATAAGTCGGGTTTCGATCCATAAGGTCAACTCTAACTTTTAGATACGTCAATCGAAAAACCGAACTTTCAGATTTTTAGGACCAATTTAATTTTTCCAAACAAATGTTTATCGACTTATTCCAAATTGCTTTATAAGCATGCAACCATAACTATTATATTTCAAGGGTCCTCGAATCCTACATATGATTCTCATCGTTTCATTAAGAAGATATAATATCTCCTGTCAGAGTAGTCGGATACCAGCCACTGTTACAACTAACGGTCTTCCGGATTGTCATTTGTAAGTGGGAGCTAACATGCCTGACAACACACACCGTTCCACCGACGGATGAGGATGATCAGTCTCGTTGTCTATCACCGTTCCAGCGACGGTCTTCCGGATAGTCACCCATAGGTGAGAGCCCCAATGGGCCTAGCAATTCACAATACTAGGTCAAGCACAACAGACCATCTTTTACAAATGATATGAACTACTCAAGAGAGTTAGTAATCATTTTCAGATCAATAGTATAAACTATCATCATAAACAACAACAATTCTTCTCAGATGATATGAATTGCCTCTAAATGGCAACAATCATCTCCAAGTCTTATTTGGTGATATGAGTTGGTATCTAACAATCACCCTTTATTTCTTATTAGATGATGTGAACAACCTCGAAGAGGTTACAATCATCTCTCAAGGTAGTATGAACAGCCAGTAAACTAACTGTAACTACCTCTTACCAACGATATAAATTGCTAAGATTGCAATCATCTCCAAATAGATGGTATGAATTGCTTGGCAGTAACCAACTCTTCCCCGACGATATGAACAACCTTAAGTAGTTCTGCTGAACCATATAGCGGCTGCATACGTACCCTCTCCATTGCTCGAAGGGATCAAGCACGGCCGTAATTCGTCTATTTTTGTTCAGATAGAATGAACTACCACAACGATAGCAACTATCTCTCATTTTGAAGATATGAACTACCTCATTTAGGTAGCAATCTTTTCTAAAAATGGATAGTATGAATCGCATCGCAACAACTATCCCTAATTTGTCACATCACCATCCCTATCATTTCTTCACAAGATGGGAGTGCAGTAAATATTTCACATCAAGTAAACTTAAGTGCACCAAGCGAACCGCCCATAAAGATGAGATACTAACATCATCTAAAATGCTTACAAGAACCATGTCTGAAACATGCTATGAGATTGGAGAGAAACCATGCGATCTATTGCTCCAAA
>JAJJMC010029624.1:635817-684312 GCA_023531435.1 Papaver californicum
AACATGCTATGAGATTGGAGAGAAACCATGCGATCTATTGCTCCAAACAAAACACATAACCAACGCCGGTTCATAATATTACTCTAACCAAAAGAAGGCAGCTACATGAGATGAAGAACTGAATATAAATTACTTGTCAATTAATAAAAAGTGACCAGCACATTCACATTGGTTAATATACTCTCATTGCACACATAATCATTTAACTTGCCTTCTTCTAAATTCTATATACTACTATGCATTTTCCGTTCTGACTTAGCATTCATTCCACTATGCATACAGATAATTTAAGAGATGTGATTTTGTAAGGACAATCTGGATACAAATCAACTTCTAGCAGATATACCCAATTTGAAACAACAAGAAATATTTAACCTTTTAAACACATAGGTGGGAAATTAAGAGATTGAAAACAACCCTCTCTTAGTGATCCGTTCAATCAACACCATTTATCCCAATTAAGTAGCATCTCTATTAACTGGCGGTTTCTAATTACTCACCTAATTTTAATTATGAGTAGCTAAAATAAATAATGTAATTTAACACCGAATTAACATGTAGATTTAATGTACACTACAAACAAAAGCTACTGTTTTTCATATGATAATTTAGCTAAGTAACCAAATGAGCTCGTTTAGAAAAGTCAACAGTACAAGGTATTCTGGCCTAATAAAGTTAGGAGATTCCAATACACAATCGCAATTTAAAACCTTATATATGAACTAACCACCTAACCGTCTAAAATAATAATGACAGGTCCTTGTTGTTGCCGAACAATAGATGCAAGAGGTCCGACACGATGTGATCACACATATATACGCATATACAATATTAAGTACCCACAACATAAATTAAAATCATGTACGACAATTACCGCTACTCACCGTATCGGACTACCACAAGTTAGAATTTGATCCTACTTACCCTCAATCATCTTTTCTCCGATATGGACGAGATCAATCCACAAGTCGCACATAACAAACATTTTTCAATTATATATTTATACATAAGAGTTCTTCTCAAACTTCATATTTAAGCCTTTAATTAACTACGAAGTAAGATAATCCAACTAAGATAGGATTCTCATTTTAATCACTTCATCAAATAGACCGTAGGCACAATCTCATCTTAACCATATTTGTAAGCTAATTGGTATCACTAGTTCAAGAATTGAATTCATTCGCTTACATTGCAATATCTTCACAGTTAAACATTCCTTCACATTCTACCCTTTACAACGGGAACATACATGCAAAGGTTTCCTAATCAACTTCTTTTTCTCACTAGTTGGGCGACTTGTTCCACATTTTTGTTCCAATTAAGTTACTTATGTAGCTACATTAGAGACACTTGGATAAAATTATGTGTAAGAATTAAGGTAGTTAATTTGATTCAAATTTTACTTCAAGAACGAATCTGGAAACTAAAAACCCAACTCACTGTTTAATTGCACCAAAATATAATATTCTAAGTAACAGTCAAAATGAAAGTATAAAGCAATGGATAAAATTGACATCATTTGCTAATATTATTTGTAGCATCAAAACCACATCCACCAAACTTAAGATACATTTTTAACACTTTCGGAAAGTAATCAAATTCCTAAGAAAATCCAATACAAAGCAAAAGCAATCATAAAACAAGGACCAAGGGAAGTGTCTAGTGCTACTTAATACTATTATTGATGCTGCAACACCGTCATCACTTGCTGCTATCCGCCCATAATGATCAACAGAAATGAAATAAGATGTTAACGAGTAGTACTAATTAAATTAACCACTGAGCCAAAATAATCCATAAGACATTCTCAACTTAACACAAATAGTCAAAGAAATGTCCACTTACAGTACCTAAATAATTCAATCTAAAACAGTCACGATATCTCTGTATCTATTTTGCCATTTCCCTTGATTTATCACCACTTAATTCAACCATGAACTCCAAACATTCAAACATTAAAGTCATGCATCACACATTTTAACGGCAGTCGTAAAGGTCCGATACGATGCAACCACACACATGACTCGGCCATATATCTAATTTTACTTCTTAAAACAGTTGAACACAAACAATTCAGTGAGCACAAAATGCAAGTAGAAATGATACATCTATAAACAAAAATGAGGTCAACCACCACAGCAATATGGAGCCTTTAACATGGATAAAATCAAGTTTAAACATAATTAATCTAAGATTTCGACTTAATAAACCAGGACCTCTAAAGAGGTTTAGTAGACTAACCTAGTTCGAGCTTAGTACCAATATGACACCCAAAAACATCAACCTGATAATAGAAAATGTTGTAAATTGTTTCCATGAATTCAAGCTCGAGAGAAGTCAGATCACTTCCAAAGCTACTTGAAATCCTGTGAGGGCCAAAAATGCAGTCCAACAAGTCTGTCGGACCAATTTTAATAGAAACATTTAGATGAATACTTCGTAAGCATTCATCCATTTTAATCTACCCTTATTATGCAAATCTCAGGGTACTTAACTACACCTAAACAAAACAATAATGAAAACAAACAAATCAACAACTTGTGTATATGAATACACCTTGTTCTATTGATAAGTTCATGAATTTTTTTACTCACACCTATCACTGAATCAACTAGAATATGTAATGCAACATTCATAAAATTCTATGGACAACTTCAAGTCCTGGCCAGTTAAGCAATAGCTACCATTGTCAATCCATAACAAAATTACATAGTTATATGTTAAGAACTTACCTTAATTAACTCAAATTGATGGCCATAAGACATACACAACACATTCGCACAAATTTCACATATTTTAATTTGAAAATCATGCTTCTAATTATTATTATTTTCCAACGAAATGAGCAAAATAACCAGAGAAATATAAAGAGAAAATAAGGAACAAGAAGGAGTTCCCCGAATCTGTCCATCATTTCATGCAATGAACTAATATACTAACAACCCATACTTTAGATTTCGTAAATCAATTATTAAACACAAATATTTATCAACCACAACGAAAACAAAACAAAACATGGGTAAATGAATCCCTTACCTCAGTTTCGTCTTCATCAAACAAGAGTACATAAACAATAGCCACCCATTATTCTCCAACTCTAAATCCCTTTTATTTTTGAAAGTTATTGCTTGAGAAGGCTCAGAAGCACAGTCTTTGTGTAGAACAAACTTAGCCGAATATGGAGGTTGGGTTGAGCTCTAAATTGGATTTGAAACCAACAAGAATTCTTCTTTTGCTAGAGACAATTGTTTTTTTTTTTTTGTAGAAACAATGGAAGTAACATGAAGAAAAGGAAAATTCGGTGGAACCACCCTGCCATCCCAAGAAGAAGAGGAGAAGAAAAACTGAAGAAAAAGAGGTCGAGTTCTTTCTACTTTTCCCTTTTTAACAAGCATAATTACCTAGGTGCCCCGGGCAATCTATTTGACATGTATTAAGCATGCTTAAAATACTATCTACTAATCATGCACAATACTACTACTAAGGGGTATCCTATTTGGTACACTTACCGGGTTTATTTATACCCAAGAAAAGGTTTGGGGGCGTCACAATTTACCTCTCTTTAGTTAGTTAACCAACCCTGTATATACGTGGCATCGAGAACAGGCACAAGATTCCATCCCCGCCTAAATCACCGGCTGCGCCGTCCATCACCACCGCCTGAACTACAAATAAACCTAAACCCACAAAATAACTACACAATATTCAATTAATCTGACACCTATCTGATCAACAGTTGCAAATAAACCACCGAGATGGGAATTAGTAGATGAAGAACTACGTTCAGGACTACCATGAATATTTATCTACGAACTAAAAGACCAAAATCCCTTTATTTTCATACTACCACCTTCAACAACATATATCCTAATTTTAGCCATTGCTTCTCTCCCACCAACATTCTTTCATCAAACAAAAAATCACAAATTTTCTTTGGATGTTCTTAAGTTTGAATCATAAACAAAAAACAAACAAATGGTTGGTTTCAAACAAAGGGTTTTTTAGAAACTCCATTATTATCACTGTAAAACCCCCCAAAAAAGTGTTTTGTTGTAAAAATAGAAAAAAAAATCAGAAAACAAATAGCGCAGAACTGAATAAAAGACTGATTCCATTAATTAAAAACATTACACAAACCTTTGTCGAGAATCAAAATAAAAAACAAGTAAACATAGGGTTTATAACAGGTCTTCAATCACTTCTTACATGTCTTCAAAATCAAAAACAAGTGAACATTACATAAAATCTGTTCGATCTCATTTTACATGTCTTGAACAACTTCTTCATCATCACTTTTGACATAGTTTTATTTGCAGAGAAAAACGGACAGTGAAGAACTGCGCTAAAAGAAAGAATAAAGTTAGATCTAGGATTTTGTATAGTTTTAAAATCTATCTTTTACCCACACGATTTCCTGGAGAGAATCATCTAGACCCTTGGATTATTCTTGAGATGTATATTTTGTAGTTGATTTAAGGTTATATTTTAGTTTTACACAAGACGGGGATAAATAAAGTATTTACGCTGATTATCAAATTAATTATTTGTGGGCCAAACCGAATATAACTCATACTTAACGGATTATGGATGAAAAATTTATTACAAAAGATATATTTCTAAATCTGTTTGAAACAACGACATGTTAATAATTAGCATATTATAAAAGGGACATTTTATGATAATATCTATTTTTAGTTTTATTTTTTTTCCCGATGGATACGTGTATGTGGATTGGTTAGATGAAAAAACGAAAATAAATGGTTAATTCGTGACTTTTTCAGAATAGTAATTCCGACGCTTGGAGAGATGTTATATTCCGTCACTGGAAGATATGTCAGAATAAATTAATTCCTGCCTTCTTCTCTCTGCTGTCTTTATCGCTGTATACACTATACACTATAGAGAGACAGTCAACTCCTTCGTCAGTTTAACGACACACATCACCAGGAGAAGGAGAGCCAGAGAGTAAGAGGGGGGAGGGAACAAAACACAGGGCTCGAGAAATTAAGACAGGAAAAAAGACACGACATACAATTGTTTGTTGCGAATCTCGCACGCATCATTTGTTACCCACCCAACGCTTAAATGTAATCTATTCTTAAAAGTACATTTTGTTTGTTCACTATCTATCCTATTCCACTAATCTAATCTTCTGATATTATAAGACAAAGCATGCTCAACTTTAAGACACGGGACCGTACGCACATTTCAACACTGAGACGTGTTAGTCGAATATGACAAGATTTTTCTGATAGCGTAGATCTCAACCGTCAAAATTAAAATGTATAAAACTATGTTAAGTCCTGATATGTTTAAAAAAACATAGCAGGGTAATAATACTTTATATAGCAAATAGATTCTGAACAATTCTATCCGTGGATATTTTAAATGGTATATCTTATTAGTTTGATTTTTTTTATAAATCACAAAATAAAGAGATTAATTATTTTTTATTATAGTTAGAACAAGCATTAGGTAAACAGAGTAAATAAAGTTTATCATAATTTAGCAATTGGCAATCACTATAATAACAAAATTTATTAGGTCATAGTAGTAAACTAAGTCATGACTCATGACAGATGAGAACTACAAATCTGTAGTACTGGTCAGTCATGACTTAACTCGTAGTAATCATGTTTCCGCCAAAAATATTTCTTTGGTTTGACCGTCTTATATACAATTATTATTGAATCAGTCCAAAATATTTTTTAAGGATTTCCTTTTTCACGATTTATATATTCCATTATTTATCCATTTATTCATTATCAGTACTACATTTTTTTATATTTTCCAAATTATCATCATTCAAGGTTTTTTCTCCCTCTATCTGTAATTACAAGGTTCAATTTTCAACAACCCTAAGTTGTATAATTATCAATTTATTTTGTTTCTAACTCTAAATTTATTGGTTTTTGATTATTGATTCTTATGATTAAAAAAAAATAAGGATTATTGATGATTGATATAAAAATAGTTATCAAGTAGGAATTTTTACAAGTTTCTATGGAGCATAGAAAACAACAAATTTTACCATGCCAGATGGCCTGGAAAATGGCCATCACCACAAACAAATAGTTGATCGTTGGTATTGGAACTTTACCGTTCGGTAGAGATTCTATCTCTAACGCCTGCTTTTAGCCAACGACTATTACCCCATATATATGCATACCGCTAATTTCAATTTACTCACACTACTATTTACATAAAGTTCACATAATCTACTTATTTCTAAAATAAATTCATAAATCCTCCATTTAATTACTTTTATTCCACAATTAATGGATTATTGTGATAAAGAAATACAAATGCATATCAATCGGCTTAAACAACACAACAACAACAACAAAGGTATGTTCAGATGTTGCAAAAACTAGATGATGACTCTGATGAAGATCGAGAATTGAGCAACACTATATTGCTATTACAATCAGGGCATATACCCAGAGCTCATTGATAAGTGCATAATTTATACATTTTAAGTATCATTTCCTTATACTTATTTGCTAGATTTTATGTGAATTACCGTGTGTTAGTATTAATTTTGTAGTTTATGTGTTTTATTAGGTTACATCTCTGAAACAAGTGAAATGGAGCTTTACAAGAGAAGAATTGCCAAATACCCAGTGGAACTCAGTATATTCCAGGATTTCTACTCTCCATCTTGTAGAAAATTGCATTATAAAGCCGACGGTGAAAGAACGAGGTCATTCTGACTTCGTACGAGGAAGTTTATGGTCGAAAGGAAAATTTAAACTTGTCGGTTTCCCAGAACTGACAATGCAGTGGGCTGAAATAAGGAATTACTAAGGGCGCCTATGTCTTTATTAAGGTCTAGCTAAGTATTTGAATACTTATAAAGGGACCACTGTTTCTACTTAAGGCTGCCACATGATTTGAATATCATTACAACACCCGCCAGTTTTATAGGGCACCTCATGTTCTTCTTCCAAATTCAAAAGAACTGAAAATTAGGGTTCTCCGTGTTGCGTTAATGGGGATGGAGATGGATCGAGATATGGCCTGACTTTAGGGTTGCAGTAGAGGATGGTGGTGACGATGTTGGTTATGACTCGAGTCTGTGAAGCCATTAATGGTAGTAAGCTATCGATGAAGTTTCTGCAATCACTGATTGATGGTGCTGTGGCTCGATGGAGATGCCATTGAAGTTGCAGAGAGACGACATTGAGCTTAATAACAGAGAGTGGGGAGTCACTGATGATCATGGCAGACGTGATAGTGTATGATGGAGTTTCGATTGATGAAGGTTGATTGTTGGCAGTGAAAATAGAGCATGGCAGAGAGCATGGAGTTATGATATGGATGAAAGATGGGTTTCTAGCTGTGGTTGGTGGACAGGTCCAAATGGACTGCACCTGTGCTTGATGGAGTTTAGGAATGATATGGAGATGATTGATGATGGCTGGAACTCAAGGAGATGCTTGAAGCTGTGATGTTTGATGAAGCTCGGTATTTGAGAATAGTGAAGAGAAACTCGAAGTGATGGCAGATCACGGTAGTGAGACAGCTCAATTGTCTTGTTGTTGATTATGGGTTGCAGTCAAGAACGATGGAAATAGTGGGGCTCAATGGTTAATGGTGCTGATAGAAGACCTGAACCACTACCAAGTTTAGTCTCATCAGGATAACCATGGGTCCGATGGTTGTTTTTGAAGTTTTAAGAGGTGAATAGAGTTTGTGAAGGATAAGGAACATTGGGTTTATTTGGAATTCAGTTTTGAAGCTAGAAAACAGGAAATGACTTAAGTTCCTGCCGTCAATATTTTGTGATGAATGGTTATGGATTGAAGTCGTGTTTTAGAAGTTGAGATAGATTAGGAAAGTTGGACTTCAGTCGGTGTTAAACTCTGAAGGAAATATTAGCTATATAAGCTACATCATATCTCTCGGGAGCAGATCCCCCCTCACGTAGAGAACAGACGCGGACACAACTTCACGTCCAGAGAAGAGCTGGAGGTACCGAGACAGTTTTACGGACAGAAGTAGAGCTTCACGAACAAGGATCAAGGGTTAGTTTGAATTTCTTTTCTTAATTAATTTTCATGGTTTTTGAGAAAGCCATGTTGGGCTAATTCCTTTGTTAGGGCGAAAGGATGAACTTGTATAGATGGTTTTCTTTGTGTTTCAAAACTAGGCTTTTCAATTATATGAACTTAATATTAATGTTTCGTCTCTCTCTCAACGTTTTACCTTCTCGATGATTTTTCATGTTCTATGCCACGTATAGTTCATTGTTTGATTAGTAGAAGGACTCGTTGAAACCTTGTATGAAATCGTTTTATGAATATTCTTTGACTCTTTATGCCCTGTATACTTAGTACTTCGAAATTCTATCTTAGGTTGAGAACAAACAATTCTTTTTGAAAATTCTTTCTTTGATTCTTAAACGAAAAATCTTTCGTGTATTAGTAGCTAGATTTGCTACTTTACATGAGTAAAATCGAGACCCTTTGTGCCGAACGCAATTAAACCTAATCTACAACAAATTCCCGGAACCATAACGTTTTTCTATTACTGTTTTCAAACTTTACTAAATAGTTTTAATTCACTTTTTAATTTAATTCTTTATAAATAAAACCTAAAAAAAATATTTTAATCCAAACTCCTCGTGGGAACGAACCGTATTTGCTCTTGTCTATATCTTTCGACAATGTGCGCTTGCGGTAAAACAAAGTCGGTTTTCCTACGTCTCAAGTTTTTGGCGCCGCTGCCGAGGAGTTGTTTTTCGATTAGATTTTTTTTAGGTTAGATTTTATTTTTAGATTTTTATTATTTTGTTCTATTTTACGCTTTTTTTGTTATTTATCTTCTGCTGCAGGTTTTGGGAACGGAAACAAAAAGAAATTGAGCCAAAGATTTTTGTGATTAAAAGACTTGGAGTAAAGTTAAAGCTGAAAGAACGTAGAAGAAGACAAATAGTTAATTTTTACTTTTTAGGATTTTTATTAGTTAATTTAATTTAGAAAAACTGTATTAGGAAATATTTAATTATTTTTGTAATTTTCTTTTATTTTTGGACATTTTGGGACATTACGGACATTATTATTTTATTTTTAAACCCTACGGAAGGGTAGTATTAAATATAAAATGCACAGGGAAAGACGACAATTACGAGATTGTCTCAGCCCCTTGGGTTCGTACACTGACACTGGAGTCAATGGCCCGAGTCGACTTCAACGGTTCGTCGCCCTCTGTTACCGGAGGTAAGATTCGATCAACCCACGAATCCCTTGCAAGTGGGTTTACTGTATTCCTTCGTGTGCATATATGCTGAGGACCTGAATACGGATTTACTTTTCTAGTAAAGGGCAAGAACTGACCATATAAGATAAGGACTCGGATTTCATCACCGTTTCCTTCTTGCCCGCTTTAGGAACACGTTACCAAACGCGAACCTAAACCTTAAAATTTTGACTAGAACGAGACCGACAGGGTAACGAGCTTAAAGGAAACTCGTTCAAAATGAATGTATTGGTTACTTTGTTAACCCAACTCGAAGTTCAGGAAGATTATTTTAAGTTGAATTAGAGCCGTCTTGTAACCCAGGAAAAAGTTGCCAAAGAGACAGGGTTATCAAAGCTCTTTAGAGCTTATCCTGTTTCTCTTCGACTTAATCTAATTCGGATTGTTCTAAGAGGTTTGCTAGAACTGTAACTAGTTGTCTTTTGAAAGAATAGAAGCTGGTCTAGAAACAATCTAAGTGGAGCCATCATGCTTTTTGTTTGCTAGATTCAATAAGTGATTTGGTTGAGTCAACCTTGCTTGTGATTGTTTAAAAATTCCATTCCAATTAGGATTTATTTTTATTTTTTTAGTATATGCCCAACACACAGGTAAGTTGGGATAGAGATCAGGATAATCGTCTCGTTAGAAATAATCCATTATTCATGGATAGAACCGATAATAAGGGTGTAGACCCTCCAGTTAAAACTTTGAGAGACTACATGTACCCGACTAGAGTCTCTCAACCGTCATGCATTGTCTTACCTACCACAAAAGCCCACTATGCAATTAAGACTAATACCATCCAGGCCTTTCCAAACTTCTATGCCAGAGAAATGAACACCCTTACTCCCATATTAGAGAATTTGAGTAACTGTGTGGTACTTTGAAGATTAAAAACTTGACCGATGAATATTTGAAATTGAGATTGTTTCCCTTATCTTTAAAAGATAAGGCGAAATCGTGGTTTGATGCCTTACCATCTTCTTCCATCCATATTTGGGATGCGATGACTAAGTTATTTGTGCATAAATTTTTCCTAGGCATAGAATCACAGTCTTACGTCAAAGTCTTAATAGTTTCTCGCAGCAAGATGGAGAATCTCTCCAGGATTATTTAGAAAGGTTCCATGAACTTCTGCTGCAATGTCCACATCATGGATTTGATACCATGAGACTCACTATGATTCTCTACGAAGGGTTAGATCACAAAACAATGACCATGGTAAAATCACTATGTGGTGGTAATTTTGCTGATAAAACTCCTGAGGAGGGTTATAAGTTTTTGCATGACATGTCTGATAAAACCCAAGATTGGGGGGCTAAGGAACCCATAAGGTCAATGGCTAGTAGAAAGGGGGCGCATAGAGTTGATATCCAATTCAACTCTGACGCTAAAATAGCTTCTTTGACAAGAAGACTTCAATCATTAGAACATAGTGTTAAATCTAAACCTTTTGTTGAGTCTTTAGACCAAGTCATTCATGACTATGGTGGAGAACATTCCACGCTCTCTACCAAGATAATCATCGTAGATTTGACCCGTATTCCAATACTTACAACCCAGGGTGGGCAAGACACCCTAAATTTTCCTGGTTTAGAGGTCAGTATGAAGGTCAACCCAGTAATACTAGTGGTCATACGCAGAAATTATCCGGTCTTACTACCCAAAGAGTACCTAGTATGGAAGAAAGTATTCAGATGTTTATGCAGGCCACCCAAAAACAACAAGAAAATATAGAAAGGAACAATGCAAGGTCCATAACGACCTTAGAAGGACAAATAGGCCAGTTTGCTAGACAGATAAATGAGAGAGACAAGGGACAGTTCCCAAGTCAAACACAGCCTAACCCGAAGAGGTCTTATGAGGTAAGCACATCTGGTGTTAATCCCTCAGATCATGTCCAGGCCGTCACTACCTTGAGAAGCGGTTGGTTCATCGATAACCATGATAGTGCTCTTAAGGAGAAAGAGGCAGATAGGAACCCACCTACTACTACGCAGGAAATACCTTTAACACAAAAAGAAACCAATGAAACTGAAAGAGGTGAATCTGAAAACACTTATGTTCCTCGCGCTCCATTCCCCCAAAGGTTAGTATCCCAGAAGAAATGAACCAGTCCTAATGACTTCTTAGAAGTGTTCAAACAAGTTAAAATCAATATTCCCCTCTGAGATGCCATTAAGCAGATTCCTATGTATGCTAAGTTCTTAAAAGATATGTGCACTGTGAAACGAAAATTAAATGTTCATAAGAGAGCTTTTTTTGCTGAACAAGTGAGCTCTATCATTACTCCGAAAACACCACCCAAATACAAAGACCCTGGTTGTCCTACTATTGCTTGCACTATAGGAAAACACAAGATTGAACATGTTTTGTTAGATATAGGGGCTAGTGTGAATCTTTTGCCATATTCTGTGTATGAGCAATTAGGGCTTGGTGACTTGAAGCCCACTAGTTTTACACTCCAATTGGCTGATAGGTCCATTAAAATTCCTAGAGGAGTAGTAGAAGATGTTCTTATACAGGTTGATAGTTTTGTTTATCCTGTGGATTTCGTAATTCTTGATACCCAACCTGTGACAGACCCTAATGTTCACATTCCTATCATTCTAGGACGACCGTTCTTAGAAACTTCTAATGCAATCATAAATTGTAGGAATGGTATTATGGAACTTACTTTTGGTAGTTGGAAAATGGAAGTGAATATTTTTCATGTTGCACGTTCTCCTCCTGATCTTGACAACCATGAAACTGTTTGCATAATTGATGAAATATTCCATGATACTTATTTGCAGAACCATATAGATGATCCATTAGAGAAATGCCTAGCCCACTTTCGATTTGATTTTGACAATGATAGTGTTATTAATAAGGTGAAAACTTTGTTAGATTATGCACCACCTGATCATAACTTAGAAGAAGCAATTGACTATTTTCAAGAATCTAACGATCTCAAAATTAGGGAAATTGTGACTAGTCTATCTAGAGACACCCAAGATTCTAAGTGTGGGGGTGATTATCATTTCCCCTGTCCCCTACCTTTGACTCTTAGAAAGGTCCCTAACTTGGGGCACCTCTACTATTTTGCAAAATCATCTTAAAAATATACTTCATGATGTTAATGTCCAGAAAGCAGTTCAGTTGTTAGAAACCCATCCTCTGGTCGATGTGGTTTACCTAGGCGATAATACCAAGATTGACTTTGTTTTTCCACCAAAATGTTTTCTTCCATATGTGGGAACGTCTGAATTTCAAATTTTTCAGTTATTAAGTTTTGAGACTAAGCCTGATTACTTTAGGAGAGTAGAATCGACACATTTTGACCATTTTCATAGTAATCAACTGTGTGAGTCAAATCAGATTAACTTTGAGGATCCACAATTATTCAAGTTATTATTATGTGCTTCTAAGTTCTTACTTGAGTTATTCCAGACTCTACAACCAGACCCTGTTGATCCTGCCTACGAGGGAATCCAGCCCATGAAAATATTTTATCTAGACCCTTTTATAGAGCCTGAACCTGAACCACAGCTAGAATAGTTGTCTTAAACAAAAAACTAGATAAGGGTGTGCTCGGTTTGTTCTTTTTCTTGGCTTGTTGCAGTTTCCTTTTACTGGTGATAGCTCTATTTGATCCAGATGACCCACAGTTGTTCCGGATATTTCTATATGATACTATCATTTGCTTCATGGGAGTCAACCCATAGATTTGTTTTCTTCACCTTATCTTTTTAGTTTTTGATTGCTTGTTTTATATCATTTTAGGATTTCCCACCGTGATTTTATATTGGATGAGTTAGTTTACATTGAGGACAATGTAAAGTTTAAGTATGAGGGAGTTTAAGCATATAGAGTTCTTAAGTATACACTTTTTAGGTTGAAAATTTTCAACTTTTTCGAAATTATTTGCATGAAAACCTCCAACTTTTAGATATTTTAGAGTCACTTAGTATACTTCTAGCTACGTTTACATACGGAGTTCTAACCGAAACAACTGAACTTAGAAGTATTAGAGAACTATATTCGGAGTGCTTAGTTTTTGAGAGGCTAGAGATGACAAAAATGGACTTAAACTGCCGGTAGAGAATACAGTATTAGAGTTGTTGATCATTCAATACCCATGAGTGAGGCACCAAACCTTCAATTGTCCGTTTAGAGTGTTTCATCTGCACAAATTCCGGGTAGAATAATGAGCTACCCAACCTCGCACCAATTTCAGCACTACTTTTTTGATCTCTTGAGTGCTATTTCTTTCAATCATGAGGGTGTCATCAGAATTGTTAACTCTATCTTGTAGTCTTGTTTGCAGTTCACACCATTCTCTCGACAACAACAGGTCCATAGAAATATATCATCATTAACAAGCGTATGATTACAAATTTTAAGAAAGTTGAAGATGTTTCAGGTTTATAAGCAACACTACAAGGAGCAAAATTCAATATCCTAGTTGAAAAGTAAGTACAAAAGCGGAAAAATTAAAAGAATTGTATTTTTATGAAGTTTATGATACCGAGACAATACATGTTGTGAAGAATCAAGTGGTAAAGTCATTATCCCACGGCCGTAGTAAGTTCATCATTTATTTTTTTCAGTTTACATTGTTTTCTCAAAAAGAAGTGAAAAAAAAATGATTATCATTGTTTTAGTGTAGATTTTCTTTTGTATTCATTCAATAAGGCCGTGGGGAAGAATAAATCTATAGAGAAGTTTCTAACAACAAGAAATTGAGGAAATGAGTTACAAATTGTCAAGGTTCTACGAAGTTCAAGAGTTCATCATCTACAGTTGAAGACCGAAGACGTTTCTATTGGATGTTGTGAGAGTGGTGTTGATTGCCGATCGGATGAGAAGGTAAGTAAGCATTCCCATCCTTGCATAGTGGTTGATTTCCTTGGCTAGAGGTCACTAGAAAAATAAAAGGGGTTCTTTTTCGTCCCACTTTCTATGGGATAATATCTTCATAGGATTCGGAAGGTTACCTTTCCTTCCTACCATTCAACGTGTGTAGGATTTCTATCTTCATTCCTGCCTGCGCACATGTGTGAACCATAAAGTGCGTCTTTTGAGTGTAAAATTCATAAAATCTTGTTGGTGAGGCAGAAACATTCGGTCACTCTCAAACCTGGATTCTTTTATATGGTGGTTTTCTCCTAACTCAAGGGTTAAGCATGAGAATAATGTTCTTTATACTTCTAACTTCTTATTGTTAGTGTGCAGAAACTTTATGTCTTCTTAGCTCTTTGGATGCAGGTGCTTTGGAATACTTAGAAGTTGGAGTAGGTTTTGTGGGTAAATCTCCAGTAAACCCTCACGAGACAATACTCGTCCACTAGGGACACCTAGGGGTTTAAAGGCTTGTTACACATGCTAAGTGTAACCGTTTCCTCAACGAAAGGGATTTGTTGTATTTTAGATTAGTTTAGATTTGTAGTTTGCTCGAGGACTAGCAAAAGGCAAGTGTGGGGGAATTTGATAAGTGCATAATTTATACATTTTAAGTATCATTTCCTTATACTTATTTGCTAGATTTTGTGTGAATTACCGTGTGTTAGTATTAATTTTGTAGTTTCTGTGTTTTATTAGGTTACATCTCTGAAACAAGTGAAATGGAGCTTTACAAGAGAAGAATTGCCAAAGACCCAGTGGAACTCAGTATATTCCAGGATTTCTACTCTCCATCTTGTATAAAATTGTATTACAAAGCCGACGGCGAAAGAACGAGGTCATTCTGACTTCCTACGAGGAAGTTATGGTCGAAAGGAAAATTTAAACTTGTTGGTTTCCCGGAACTGACAATGCAGTGGGCTGAAATAAGGAATTACTAAGGGCGCCTATGTATTTATTAAGGTCTAGCTAAGTATTTGAATACTTATAAAGGGACCACTTTTTCTACTTAAGGCTGCCACATGATTTGAATATCATTACAACACCCGCCAGTTTTATAAGGGCAACTCATGTTCTTCTTCAAAATTCAAAAGAACTGAAAATTAGGGTTCTCCGTGTTGCGTTAATGGGGATGGAGATGGATCGAGATATGGCCTGACTTTAGGGTTGCAGTAGAGGATGGTGGTGACGAGGTTGGTTATGACTCGAATCTGTGAAGCCATTAATAGTAGTAAGCTATCGATGAAGTTTCTGCAATCATTGATTGATGGTGCTAACTGTGGATCGATGGAGATACCATTGAAGTTGCTGAGAGACGACAGTGAGCTTAACAACAGAGAGTGATGAGTCACTTATGATCATATCCAAAATCCTTGGAGATAGAGCCAATCATTAGTAACTTTACAAATAAAACCCGAGGATTGGCATTGATGGAGTTTCGATTGATGAAGGTTGATTGTTGGCAGCGAAAATAGAGCCTGGCAGAGAGCAGGAGTTATGATGTGGATGAAAGATGGGTTTCTAGCTGTGGTTGGTGGACAGAGCCAAAGGGACTGCACCTGTGCTTGATGGAGTTTAGGAATGAGATGGAGATGATTGATGATGGCTGGAACTCAAAGAGATGCTTGAAGCTGTGATGTTTGATGAAGCTCAGTATTTGAGAATAGTGAAGAGAAACTCGAAGTGATGGCAGATCACGGTAGTGAGGCAGCTCAATTGTCTTGTTGTTGATTATGGGTTGCAGTCAAGAACGATGGAAATAGTGGGGCTAAATGGTTAATGGTGCTGATAGAAGACCTGAACCACTACCAAGTTTAGTCTCATCAGGATAACTATAGGTCCGATGGTTGATTTCGTAGTTTTAAGAGGTGAATAGAGTTTGTGAAGGATAAGAAACATTGGGTTTATTTGGAATTCAGTTTTGAAGCTAGAAAACAGGAGATGACTTAAGTTCCTGTCGTCAATATTTTGTGATGAATGGTTATGGATTGAAGTCGTGTTTTAGAAGTTAAGATAGATTAGGAAAGTTGGACTTCAGTCGGTGTTAAACTCTGAAGGAAATATTAGCTATATAAGCTACATCATATCTCTCGGGAGCAGATCCCCCCTCACGTAGAGAACAGACGCGGACACAACTTCACGTCCAGAGAAGAGCTCGACGTACCGAGACAGTTTCACGGACAGAAGTAGAGCTTCACGAACAGGGATCAAGGGTTAGTTTGAATTTCTTTTCTCAATTAATTTTCATGGCTTTTGAGAAAGCCATGTTGGGCTAATTCCTTTGTTAGGGCGAAAGGATGAACCTGTATAGATGGTTTTCTTTGTGTTTCAAAACTAGGCTTTTCAATTATATGAACTTAATATTAATGTTTCGTCTCTCTCTCAACGTTTTACCTTCTCGATGATTTTTCATGTTCTATGCCACGTATAGTTCATTGTTTGATTAGTAGAAGGACTCGTTGAAACCTTGTATGAAATTGTTTTATGAATATTCTTTGACTCTTTATGCCCTGTATACTTAGTACTTCGGAATTCTATCTAGGTTGAGAACAAACAATTCTTTTTGAAAACTCTTTCTTCGATTCTTAAACGAAAAATCTTCCGTGTATTAGTAGCTAGATTTGCTACTTTACATGAGTAAAATCGAGACCCTTTGTGCCGAACGCAATTAAACCCTAATCTACAACGGATTCCCGGAACCTTAACGGTTTCCTATTACTGTTTTCAAACTTTACTAAATAGTTTTAATTCACTTTTTAATTTAATTCTTTATACATAAAACCTAAAAAAATATATTTTAATCCAAACTCCTCGTGGGAGCGAACCGTATTTGCTCTTGTCTACATCTTTCGACACTGTGCGTTTGCGGTAAAACAAAGTCCGTTTTTTGACGCATCACTCATGAGAAAAAAAAAAGGTATTTACAAGAAAATATACGTATGGAGGTCGGGAATTTTTTTCACCAGAAGATGATGCAAACTTATTTCGTTTGTCATTGCGTGTACTTTAATGAAGATTTCCAACGTTAATTCCGCATGGTCTGACACTTGGTGATAAAGATTATTGATCAACTTTGTCTGGTATAACCTCAATTTAATTATCAGTTTTATGTATTGAATATTAGAAGTTATAGTCATGAAGCTAAAGTACACGTGGCCTTAAGGATTCTAGGTTACGAGTGTCCAATGGATTCTACTGATGAGGACATTCTTAGTGGCAAAACACATGCACTCAAGTGTCATTCATTGTTTTACCAAACAATAATTAATTATTTTGGTCCAACGTTTTTACGAAAACTAACCGAGTCAAATGTTAGAGAAATATTAAAGCAAAACCCAAATCTGGGCTTTCAAAGAATGTTAGGTTGTTTTGATTGCATTTATTGGGTGTGCCTGGGATTCCCTACCTATTGGGTCGGTCAATATAAGGGTCATTACCAAAAACCAATTGTTATATTGGAAGTTGTTGTTACTTATGATTGTTGGATATGTCACACCTTTTTTTTAGGGTTTCCGGGTTCATAAAATGGCATAGATGTTTTGCACATCTAAAGTAAATTTCACAATCAACGGAAAAATGGTCAATCTTAGTTCAAGCGTAATGTCATCTCCATAAAGTAACTGTGGTCTTAAGGATTCTAGGTTACAAGTGTCCAGCGGATTCTACCGATGAGTACCTTCCTATTGGAAAAACACATGCATTCAAGTTATTTCATTATTTTACGAAACAATAATTAATTATTTTCTTCCATCATTTTTATGAAAACTAACCAAGTTAAATGTTAGAGAAATATTAAATCAAAACCTAGATATGGGCTTTCCAAGAATGCTAGGTAGTCTTAATTACATGTATTGGGTGTGCCTGGGATGCCCTACCTATTGGGTCGGTCAATATAAGGGTCATTACCAAAAAAACATTTGTTATTGTGGAAGCTGATGCTACTTATGATTGTTAGATATGTCACTTTTTTTTTGGTTTCCGGGTTCATAAATGACATAAATATTTTGCACGCTTAAGTAATTTCCGCAATCATCGACAAAATGGTCAACCTTAGTTCAAGCATAACGTCATCCACCCCCATGAGGAGGCGGGTCGTTCAATGGGGTGTTTTAATATTAAACAAATGGATTTGAAGAAGGATATGGAACATGCTTTTGGAATTCCTAAATGGAGGTTTATTTTTCTTTGTGGTCCATTTCGTGGTTTAGAAATTTCTAGAAGGGATTCAAGTTTCCCACATCGTAGCCATCTCAAAAGCTCTCACGCTTGCCAACCATTTATCGTGTCTGACCAACTTGGTCTTCCAAACTCTTTCGTGTCAACAAAAGTTTTAGAGATAACGTCTTCACTTCCCTGGAATAAAAGAGTGGTGGCATCCTCAACTACAATTATCTCCGCACTATCTCCTTGCTCATTCTCATGTTCAACCTACAACATCACCTCAAAAAGTTGGAGAGCTCCAATCACAAAATCAAAGTCTCAACGATAAAACTCAAAGCATGGATGAAATAGTGGGCCAAAATTTCATCTTGAAGTATTCAATAAAGAAAAAAGTGGACCAAAGACATAACAAGGCGTTTTTCAACAACCACACATTACATTGCGCTGCACGTTTTTCAAAACTAGGAGTAAATGGTAAGGAATCAAATGGTGAATTATATACCATAACGACCGCCTATGTGTCTACTAGAACATGCTAAAAGGGAATTTTATTCCGAGTAACGGTCTTGGAGATATGTTCTAAACTCTAGACGAAGTAAAAGCTGAAAACTGTCAGAATTTTGCCTAAAACATTACTGGATGGTTACTGTTTGTCCCGTTTGACGGCTAAAAACGAGCTCTAAACCAAAATCTTCTGCGGTACGAGATATCTGGCGATTTCAATTCCGAATTGGAGTTAACCATCAAAAATGGACATAGTATGAAGAATCCACAACGTTTTTACTAAAGAGTGTTATGTCTGAAATTTTATGATAACGAAATTCAACGAAAATTTTCATTCACTCGCATATGTTATAATTCATTCTATCATTCGCTTGGTCAGCTAACCCCCTTTCCGTGTCCGACCAACTTGACCTGACAACCTGGGAAGCACAAGTATCACTGGTGATAACAAGTAAAGGAAGAAAAGTACTCATTTTATACCAAATTGGTCTCCTGATTCAATAAGGAAAAGAAGTCTCACTTCTACACGCGCAACATGGTCTTCTAGCTTTTCCAACTGATGTTAAAGCTTTAACAAGTTGTGCTACATGTGAACGGGCTCTCCTGACATATTTGGTGATGCCTCCCTCTTGCAGATTGGTTGCTGACAACCGCTTCACCAGTACGACTGCTAAAGAAATTCAATCCAATTATAATATCTCTGGTAATATCTAACAACTAAGTCTTGTAATTTTATTTTCATCTAAAATCGTAAAAGAATATGTTTCTGACCCGGATATCAGTAAATATATTGAACTTATCGAAAAACATACAAGGTCGAACGTTTAAAAACGTTTCACTCTGTATTAGTCAATATCAGGTTGTGTCCGTAGGTTATCGAAGGATATACACCGTTATGACACCGATAATATATATCCAACTTTATCGATATAAAGTTTATACCCAGAAAATCAATTAAATTAAAGGTCTTAAATCAATGTCAACATATACGTATCTGTAAACCATGATTAGTTCCTTAAAATTAGAAAGAGAAGAGAATTCCAGAAACTTCTTAACACGATTGGATTTCAGAATCGATAGCTTGATTTTATCTAGTTAATTTTTCCTCTGTCTCACAAAAGTGGATCTTTCCCATTTTTAATTTTGCCTATTTTTAGGTTATATAGAAAAAAAAAACAACCAATTTTTATGGGAGGAGGCAGTATTCTTTTTCAGTTGTTTATTACTTGAACTACCTATGACTATGTAACTATGTATTCGTTGTGGTTTGCAGTTAGATACTCAAATCTTAGGAATCCACGTATACGTGAACTTGCATTGAGGTTACATAAATGATGACATCTGCCTTGGCGACGGTGAGTATAATCCAATATTTAAATTAAACTCAACAAATCCTGTTAAAGATCATACGCTTTGCCGTACGCTTTGTAGTGTGTTAAACCGGCGGGAATTCATTCGTTTCATACCTGTAGATCCATCAACAACTATGATATTGATTTCTTGTTATTATTTTCGTACAGTACAAGAACATCAGAAACTAGTATATTTATGTGTTGTTTTTATATAGGTACATTGTATGAGACTTTGAGTTCGGAATTTTTTTATTGTGTACTGTGACCTAGGAAGTACCGACACGGACATGATACGCCGCATATAGAGATGTAGTCAATTTTCTCGTAAAATAGGACGTAAACACGTTATAAAATTAACAGTATTTCCTATTAATATATATGAATGTGAGTTCTTGATAAACAAACAAAAAATGGTGAATGAATAAACATCTGGCTTGGGATGCGATACGGTGACACGGACACGAATAAATTCATAAAAAACTAGGATACGGACATGTATATATAAATATTTATATAATAAATTAAGAATATAAATGCATATAATTTTCACATATAAAAGATTGATAATGGTATAAATGTTGAGTAAAGTCTTTATTATTTATGAAAAAAAAGTATTATGGAGCAATCTTAGAGCACCTATAACTTTGAAGTTGAGGGTGTAGGGTCAAACTTTGCTCTTATATGTTATATTAAGGTATACATTATTAGACCTTATAAATTAGCTTAAACAAAATATTGGTAGGAAGGTGTTATGTGTAAATGTACTAAACATAAAATATGTAAACTGTAAAAAAAAAAAAAAACTCGTGATATATTGATGAGGGTGGTTATTCAAGGAGTTTAAGGTTAGGGGTTTTAAAAAAAATTAAGAAAAAAATCGAATGTATGTCCAAAACATACGTCCCACGCATCCGACGTGTGCATTCATATGCCAAGTCACGTGGGACGCACACGTACTGCATCTGACAAGCATCGTAGGCGCGTCTGTGTCCAACATGCGTCAGACACGGGCACGACACCAAAAATAGTACGTCCGTGCTACACAGATAAACATATATTCTTATAATTACAAGTCTCTGATGCCCATGCCGGGCTATCTCATCATTAGTTATACTGAAACAATATTAAAACAGACAATTGTACCGTACAACATAATAACACTATTTCGACGTCTATTCTATAATCGTTTTTCCCTTTCTCTGAAAATTCTATCTAGAATATGAGGAAGTTTATCAAATCTAATGGATTTGGTATGAATATTTCAGATTTTCCGATTAAATTTGGATACACTTAGCAATTAGTTTATATTATAAAATAAAATAAATTATTGTTTTAACAGTTTTTTTCTTTTATTATTTTTTTATTGGTGTGACGGTTGCTTCATGCTATATATTTGTTCTCTAATGGTCATATTGGCATTTTTTGGTGCTACTGCACTGTTAGCAAGTACACTTTGGTCGAAGAGGATCTATATCGGCAAATAAGATTGATTTTGATCGTAATGTTATCAATTTGTGTGTATTACTTCCCTGTTATGGAAGCTTCTGACATATATGATGTTGATGATCAAGAAGAAAAAAGGTTAAAACCATTAAAAAGGTGTTAAACTTCAACAGAAAATAAAATTTTAGTACAATTCTTATCTTACGGTTTTTTAAGTCTTGAAATTTGTAAATTTTGTACTAATAATTTTTTATATTTACTGATGCAATTGTGTATAATATAAGTAAAATTTTGTATGAATAAAGTTATGAGGTACTACTTCTTCCATAATTTCTTTTATACCATATAACGTTGTTATTTGGTTTTCCGTACGTGACACTTTAAATATAGTCCAAAGATACAAATCAAGGAATTTAAACATCTCCTAATAATTAGATGTGCGTATTTATGGACGGAGCATTAGTAGCGTGGGTGGGTCCTTGGAACCATCCAAAATTCTAATTTCTTGTTAATAGTAAATTTGATTATTAAAATTGTTTGATCACCTATTTTGTGTTAAAATAATTTTAAAAGTTGAATATCTACAATAGCAATTAACTAACAGTTATAAATATTGTAGAACTCTATCATAACAATAGCATTTATTTACTTTTTTAATTACCCAACCACCCTTTGGTGTTCCACCCAATCAAAATTACTGGCTCGGTCTATTAACTATATGATGTCAAATATGGTCCAAATTAAGCCACCTAATTTTTCATTCTATTTTCTTTTGTTTGAGTGGTCTCAAACGCAGTGCTCCTTTCCTGCGTTATATTTCTCGACAAAAAAGAAATGTGTCTGCTATTTCATTTTGTTTATCTTAAAAATTTGATTTACATAAAGGATGGTTACCCATTGTAAGGTTTTCTATATATCTTATTGTCCATGTGGTGCCTCTAAATTTTCAGCACCCGTGAAAAAATGGTGAGGGAGAATATGATGTCGTGCTATGTTAGCGTAAACAATTTTTCTTTAGATTTATATATTATTGATCGATTTTGTCTCATTGTTGATGGTGGTTTTTGATAAAGGGCAAAACAGTCAATTTAGATATTTTTCTAACCAGGTATAAAATAGTAATTTTATATATCGCGGGTAAAGTGATCATTTTACAATCAGAGGTGAAAAGTCATATTCAACAAGTTTTGGATTAGGGGTAAAATAGTCATTTTACCAAAAAGTCGAGCGAAAAAGGTACAATGGTCATTCTGGGATTTTACACTATTCTCGAATAAATGTGCTACTAAATGCATCATACCATCTAATAACAGAGTCGCATAGCATTATCTCAAATTGTAAACTTCCACAGCTGAATCTCTTGAAGATGTTCTGTATGCACTGTATAAAAGTTAAGCATAAAATGCTAATAATAAATCTCATACAGTTGAGAAACTCTAAACAAGCCATAAGTACGGTCATGACATTAATAAACATCGAAGCTAGTGGTGCATAGCCAATAATCATGACACTAACAAGTGCTAGCCTTGGCAAACCCTAGTCATACTCCCAACATCAATAAGTAACACATGCGTCAAAAGGCTAAAAAAAGACAAAAAGAGCCAAAAAAACGAAAAGCTAACAAAGCATGCGCCAAACAAGCCATAACGCCGCTAGCGCTAGCTCCAACGCTAACGAGTTATCGCTTACCAGCCCATGCTAGCATTCCTTCCTCACTAGAACCATTACTAGCACTCACGCTCTTTTACGACGCTAACTTTGCTAGGCCTTACTAGTAATATCATGGCTAGTGCTAGCACAATACTGAGTCCATGACTCTACCAATTCATACGAGAAATCAAATCATGTTACATGGGGGGATTATTCATGGGGTTTTGATCTGGCGGTTATAGCAACATGTAGCGTGGTAACACCCCATGATCTGGAAGTTACAAAGTAGTGTTAAAGCTGGAGTGGTTGATGAGATAATGGAATCGTGGTTTTCCAGAAACTCCCAGGGATAATGGGCGGTTACACCATTATCCCCACGACTTCCACTACTCCATCTCTTCACTATTTCCACTACTTTACAAGGAAAGATACGTGTGTTCTCAAACAATTATAAACATGCTACTTGGCCCATTTCAAAATCACAACAAGCTTACAATTCTCATAAACTTTGTGATTTCTCCCAATAGTTCTGCAACTCCACACACAATTTAACACGCAGAATTCCTTCAACTTTCTTTGCTTCCCTCCACTAAGATCAACCCATTTCCTCTCATCGTGACCGAAGCAGGGCGGAACGGCTACTATCGTTGTTTAGGCTTGCTCTGTATGATTTTGATCTCTGAATCTAAATAAAATACTTTTACAGTACGTTGTTTTTCTTAGAATCAATTTTTAGGTACTAACACTCGCTTATTTTTTTTCTAAAAAATTTGGTTAAATTACCTTTCAAGATGAATAACAACATTACAAACAGAAATATTTTATCTAGAATTGGTACGTTTCCAAGTATATTAGTACCTATTACCAGCTATGGCCAAGAATACCAATGAATATGGATTTTACATCCACCTTAGTCTCAACCCCATCTAACCGTCCAATTTTTTTTTTTAAAGATCGACGGATGTCATTTCTCATTTCGTGTCATACATAAATGGTGTCATACATAAATTGACCCACGTTTTATGTCTAACCCGAGGCCACAATCTCTTCTCTTATTAACCCGATAGCCACAATCTCTTCTCTTATTTGATAACCGCTCACATTACGCTGCCCAATAACTCCTCCATTTCGCAACCTTTAAACCCTCTTACGTTTCATTCATTCCTCTCCTTCCTCTGTACTTTCTCTCTCTCTACAGAAGGATTCATCTTTTCGAGATCTTTAGAGATTTTTTTTAGGGTTCACCCAGCTCCGACGTAAACTAAGCAAATAAAGGAGATTGTTGAATTACCCAGATTAAGATTCTAATATATTCAACGCATTTTGATTTAGATTTTGAATTAAATTGAAATTTGGTAAGAGAAACAGGTTGAACTTAGGTTTAGAAATGGTGTCTATATGTTCTTCGTGTCTAAAACCTCATCTCCTCCCATCAAAAATCTTCACTTACTCAGTTTCAATCGAACAAAAACACTGGCCCCTAAATACTGAGTCGTGATATACCAAGATGAAGATATACTGGTGTTCAGGTAAATTCTTTTGCTTTCTTTGGTAGTACGTAGTATATTTAAGCGGTTTCTACAATAACTTGATTTAGTTTAAGCTGTTAATATCATGTAAACTCTTAAATTGTTTGAATGATCATCCCTATTTCATGTAAGATGCTATGGGAAAGCTTTTTTACTTCAAGGTGGTGATTGTGCTGAAAGTTTCTAGGAGTTTAATGCTGTTAATATTAGGGATACTTTCCGTATCCTTCTTCAGATGTCTGTTGTTATGATGTTTGGTGGTCAAATAAGATATCGTCAAGGTATACATCCTATAAACATTGATTCAGATCGTTTTTATTGTTTAATTTCTGATTTTAGATTGTGGGTTTGTTTAATTTTTGATAAGAATTATGAGGGTTTTGAAATTTTTGATCTTGATTAACTAATGAAGGAGAATTTTGATTTTGATTTTGATTTGTTTATAGGTAGGAAGAATGGCAGGTCAATTTGCAAAACCCAGATCAGATAATGGAGGAAAAAGATGGAGTGAAATTACCAATAGAGGAGATAATGTTAATGGTGATGCTTTTGATTCGAAATCAAGAACCCTTGGTCCCTAAAGATTGATTAGGGATTACTCTCAATCTGCTGCAACTTTGAATCTGCTTAGGGCATTTGCTACTGGTGGTTATGCAGCTACGCAAAGGGTTACTCAATGGAACCTTGATTTCACTGAACACAGTGAACAAGGAGACAAGTACTTAATTCAATTCAACTCAATTTATATGATTCATAATCTGCTTAATTCTAGATTAGTGATTGTGCTTAGGGTTTAATTGATGAAGTATACCCTGTAAAGATTCAATTTGGTCCTATGTGTTTCGCTGAAGGATTCTTAGTCAAATAACATTTGGAAGGTTCCTTTGTGAAGAATGGCTTATTCATTTTGGGCTTCATACGACCATAGCTCAAATGTCACAATGATACAGTGTGATTATATTCCGCGTAAAGGGAGGCTTTACAGGTAAAAATACTTGAATTATCCGTTAATATATATATATATATATATTCATTTTCTGCAAAATGTCATACTGAAGTATATAATATTTCTGTCTCGGATTGCTTTTGTTTATTGCATATAGGACCAAAGGTATTTTATTTATCATCCTGTAGCAATGAAGTGAGCACTATTGAACCTTTTCTAATAGATAAAAAAAAGGTCACAAGTGTTTTGGGTTGAGAAACGATTAGCAGCTCAAGGAATACTTCCTGTTTAGAAGAATGATCAGTAGGATGAATTTGAATCTCCCCAGCCACTGAAACAAACGCCATGCCGTAACTCACTTCTTTCTTTGTTTATAATGGCACAACAATTTGTTAAATTTACTTAAACAAACTAATACAACCTGAAATTTGAACAACTCGTCCCATTTCTGCAGATTACGCTACAAGTGCTGCTTCACGATCTTTCACACGACCTCTTACGATCCTGTTACCAAGAAGAATACATAAAAGTTTAGAGGAATACATTAAAAGAAAGGATATGTTCAACTTCGTACATCACAAGGGGACTTGAACGCTACGTTGCATTCTGATATAGCCCTCAGGGCGTGTGAGAACTTCGTCACGCTCTGCAAACGTGGCTATGATGGAACAACCTTCGACGAAGCATAAGGTATAGAATAAACCCTCATTTGCTCGTTATCTTTACGATCTTATTAGTTTTGCGCCTCTACTATTCTTGAAGTCATGCCTCCACTATCTTTTAATTATAGGCTTATCTTCTTCTTTTTTTTGTTGATAAGGTTGTTTGCTGTAATGTTTATTAATCTAATTTAGTCAATTGGTTGTTATTATTTCTTCTGCGTTTTCTGCTTTGATGTTGTGAGAATAAAAGAGGTCGCTTTTTGAAGCTAATGGATTCTAATATTCCTAAGTGGATAAAATAGTTCAAGTAATTTGTTAGCTCTTTGTAGTAGAAAAGTGTACAATTATTGATTGATTCGTAATGAATGCAAAATTAATCAATGTGTATTGAAATCTATTGGTGGAACCTAGGTATTTCCCTGGGGCATAATGAGTGAGTTATATTTATGATAAAGATAATGAAAATTGATTTTTCAGATGTATCTGTGGTATTCATTTGGAGTTATACCAAATGTGAGGGCTAAAGGCAAAGCATCAGCACGGATCTCAAAAATTCTAACCCATATGCAAGTAGAAGAGCCAGTCAGCACATCAGATGTAATATACGTTTTTCACTTTTTCGTAGGACAAAACCTGATTACTTGATGACATGATTTTGTAATGTTACTGATAAAGTTGATTTCATGTTATTCTAGGTTGGAATCCTGGAAATAAATACACTTATCCTTTTGGATAGAGAGGTAGCCATTTATTTCCCACCATATAAGAATAGCCCCCATAAGGTAGAATTTGCGCACTTTGGCATTAACTATTACCAATTGCTATGAACAGTCATTTGTAGTTAACTTAGCTCATCTTATAACGAATAACCAGTTGAGTTTTTTGCAATGGTATAATAACCTTTTCGTATATATATGCATGCAGGTAGACATGGTTACACCTATGTGTTTCCAGTTGACATATGAAGGCCTAATGGATGAGGTATGCTGTGCAAATAACCCGTGATTGTGTTACTTTCTGTGATGCATATTGTACCATTGGAGCTGACTCAACTACATAGATCATGTGTAATATTTATTTCTTCTGATTTAATTATAGTTTTTCCACTTATTTGACCCACATGATAAAGAGTTGAATCTACATGAAATGAGTTTCATCGTAATGCCTATTTATTCGTACTATATCATGTATCTTCATAACTGTCAAGTCTTCTTGCAATAATCATGGCATATTTTGTGGAACCCAGTTTTTCCAGCTGAATAAGAATGTACTTCACATGATAACATAGATATACTCAAACTCTTGGTGATCTAAACCGCTTAACACATATCGTGTATGGATCATATATTTGTTTGAGATGAACAGACTATATTCCGGTTCCAAAGAAATTAAGAAACATTATTTCTATTAATTTTTCTTTTTTGTAATACACTTAACTTTGTAGGCTAGATTGGATAATTCTAGATGTATGTGGTATATAACAGTAGTAGACTGGTAGCTTATCATATCTGAAACAATTAAGAAGCTGTTTAACTGCTGATATGTGGAGGACGTAAAGTAGGTCTTGAAGAGAATGGTGGGGTGAAATACATACCTGTAGCTCAAGAGTGAGATGTTGGATGATAATGGCTTTTGGTAGTTCATACTGTTGGCCAGCAATCAATAAATGGTGACATTCATGCAATGTGATTTCATGTTGATATCATGCTCTCCAAACATATGGCTTGGCTCCTAAAACGTTGTTATTCATCTGTTATGTTTTATGTGGAATCTCCAGAATCAGTCAGCCTTATTGCAGCTTTGTCACCTCAAAGTTCTTTTGTACATTCATGGATGCAGTTAAGATTGACAATTTCTTTTTCTTTTTTTTGATACTTTAGATTTGGAAAGTCTCCTGAACCTGAATAATATAATTCTTTTATATTGACTTGCATCATAGTACTGAAGTATATTACATACGAAGTGTTTGTCTCTCATAACTGCTTAGATATATGAATCAGTTCTCATCTACAATTCCTATCTGTTGGCATTCTTAAGCTTCTCATTTAAGCATACTAGCTTTATCCATTTGACAGGTATCATAAGCCTCTGTCAGTAGAAACCGAAGTCCAATTATTGCTCTTGCCGGAAGTTTCTGTGATAAAGAGTGGGTAGCCTTCAGAAACATACTAGGAGAGATCAATGAAGCTTCAAGGCTTTTTACTGTACCCAATCAGGTAGTTTGAAGTAATCCATGGGTTCTGATTCTCAAGCTCAGCTGTAACCTAGACAGACACGGCATTGAATAAAGGAAACACCTGTTGTTGTAGTCTCATCGACCTATGTCAAAAAGTATCTAAATTATCCAAATTACTACTGTATTTTTTTATACTCCAATCTAACGCCAGATTTTAAGATTTCTGTTACTGCCAGTAAAGCACTCTTTGTCCTCCATGAATGCCAATAAAGTCTTGAATGAACGAATGAGGTTACATTTTTACTGGCACTTCAATTATATACCATGAAGTAGCTTTTGTGGGTGCAATTACATTTCTATTGACTGTAAAGAATGAGGTCACGGTGGTTAAATAATAATTTTATTTTGTCACTTTAATGATTGTTGATTTTGTAAGCTTCGTGCAAATATCTCTTTATCACTTGCAAACTATCTGGATGGTTATCTGAAATGCCGTAATAAAAGCTAGTAAAGATAAAATTTAAACACACGAGAAGTTTGGTAAGCAAAGGTAAATCTTTGAAATTTAAGCACACGGGACAATGGAAATTTGGATAAATCATTAACTATTTTTTTCGTTTCTGGTGTATTCGGTTGGGGCTTACTGCATTTAAGTTCACGATTCAAATACTTAATTTGAGGCTTCATCGCCAGTAAGGGTGGACAGAAATGGTATGCCGGTTTATAGATTTCGATAGTATCTCCATCTCTGTTTTCTTTTTTTGCCTAATAAATTTTGGAGCTTAAAAAAACAAAGAGGCTTAATTGCAACATTATCATAGTGAGGGTTAATCGGCATTTGATTAATTGAGCGAGACAAATAGTTGGGGGAAACAAAGCAAAGGTATAAATATATAGTTAAATTATAACTTAAGAATTTTTTTTTTGTGAAAAGGGAAACAAACTAAACGGGTTAAAATATGCAGATTGAAGACCCTACAAAAGATGATTTGGCAATGAATATATTGAGGATGAATGCACTTCCTCTTATCACTGAGATCAAGTGACGAAGATGAAACATAACGATATATATAGTATCTAAGGTGATTATATGGAGAGTTCTAATGGGATATACAAATCCAATACTCAAGAATCCAAAAAGTATTAAAATAAATTTATACTATTATCTTTCGTATATATTGAGAAGTGCGTGAGATTCAATTCGATACTTTTAATTATTTTTAAGATGTTCGAGTGATTGAAGGGTGAAAAGAGTGCAACTAAGGCCAATAAGATACCGGGGGTTAACAGGCAGTTTATTAATTCGTTTGTTAAATTTTATACCCTGTTAGCTACTTAGTTTTAAAAATAAATTAAATGAATTAAACAATACTAAATTATTTGTTGCACAAGAACTCATATATATATATATATGACTTTTTTGAATAATATAATCGAGGTAAAATGACTTTATAAAATTAAGGATATATGATGTTCAAGATTTACATTTCGACAAATATCACTTCCCGTGCTGCTATAGCACGGGTTAAACCCTAGTGTATATAATATAAAAGACAATGAGGTACTTTGGTGTAACCAGAAAAAGTTTCAATCAACAATAAAATGATAAAAATATCCTTCTCTGGAACGACATAGTTGCTAAAAAACCAAGGGACAAAATAAACACTACTTAGTATTCATCATCCTCCGCCACTATAATCACCACCTCACTGTCTTCGCCACCACAAGCCAACCACCTTATCATCCACCATCACTACATTTACATGAGGTGGACATTATTCTAAAAGTATTCTTCCTAAGAGGGATTTGATCTTGAGACCTGTTGATCCTAATTATAACAATTCAGCCACTATTTCGTACTTTCTTTTCCGTTTAAATAATATATACTGTATATAATATCATCTTTATTTAGAGAAAGTATTATGAATCCAAGCCATTTTAAATTTAAAAAAAAGTGTGGAATGTAAGTCTTATAGCTTTTAAATACGGTCATCCTATGTTTTTTTTAAGACATCTTCCAAGGTTTCACATAAGAGAGCTTGGATTTTAAGAGAAAACGAAATTTCAAATTGCGCTTGACGCGATTTCGAATTACATAAATTTTTCAAAAAACGGTAATCCAAATAGCGTTTAATCTATTCCAAATTGCGTTTTCAAAAACGCTATTCCAATTTGCGTTTCAAAAACGCCATCCCAAATAGAATACATAAACAAAATGGTGCGAGATTGAAGTGTGTTTCAGAGAAACACATATTTGAGTGAAGGAATAGAGCTGCTCGTTGCTGCCACACCCTTTTCATCTCTTGGTTAATATATTTGGAAGGTTGGGTTCACAATCGATTTGATTTTACAACATCAGAACACCAATTAAATTTGGGGATTTCGATTTATGATATCTACTGTTGGTGCTTTAATTTGAGAGTTTATTTGATTTCAAGTTGGAAAGAAAGGAGATGGGCTTCTGCTGCTGAGATGGGTTCGATTGAAAGAACTTAGAGAAGATATGAAATGATTTTGATTAATGTTATGGGTTAGTGGTTTACAACAACAACATCACTAGATTTTAGGGTTTATGGTTGATTGAAACACAAAAAAGGAGAAGATGTTGTGCTGCTATTAACCGAAGAAGAAGAATAAAGGGGAGTTGATATTGTTTGCGATGATGGGTAGAGGCTGGAAATGGCAGAGAAGAAGAATCAGAGAAAAATTATGAGATTGTATACCATGGGTGTGATAGTTTCCGTCGGAGATGAATAGAGAGGTTGATGAGAATAACGTTTCTTCTGTTGACAAGTCAAACGCTAATCCAAATAGCATTTTAGTCGTTGACTAGTTAAATATTATTTCAAACCGTGTTTCTATAAATTCCACAGTAAGACTTAAATTTTCATGATTTCTTCCAAAATATTAAGGTATTATGGAACTTTAAACTTGTAATTCTTCCACCATAAAATTTTGCTCAAAGCAATAACTTAACATGCACACCTGCATCACCTTTGCCACCATACCATCGTTACACGAGTTACACTCTCGTAAGATTAAAAGGGAAAAAACAGTTCCCGTTGTCAACGGCTTACCAAAATTGTTGTAGCGAGAGATCGAACGAGAACAATAATAGAGATCGAGACACAGAGATTTACGTGGTTTACTAACTGTTACGTTAGCTACATCCACAACAGAAAAAGCAAGAGTTTTATTATAGAGCAGAATACTGAGATACCAATATTCTAGGTACAACGTATGTTTATATATAGGGCAAAGAAATAAACCCTAATTCGATTAAAAAACGAATCACCGCCAAGGGGCTCTGCCCCTCGAACACCCCGTAGTATTCCGGCCAACAACTGATTCAAGACATATCAACAAAAATAGTATAAAAATAAAAGCTAGACTTGGAATGTATCACGTGGCTGATAAGAAAACCGTTAGATTAAGAGGTACAATTATATGCTAAACTCACACTCACACTCACACTCACACATTTAGATAGATGATGAGTAACATAATGGTGGTGATTAAACTATCAATAGTATTTATCGTATACTAGAATTCAGTTAAATAAGATTATTAAGGTAGTACGGATAGATTAGATTTAGGATTTAGATTAGATAGGTTAAGGAGAAGAAAACAAAGAGGATTATGTTTGTTGTTTTTCAAGGAGTATTAATCATCACAATCAATGTAAAAAAAGGAAGAAACAGAGGAAAGAGAAAGTTAAAGAGTAAGAGTAAGGTGGGGTTTTGTTTTTGTTTTCCTTCTTTTTGCTACTACTACTATTTTGTATCTCTTTCTCTTTCTATCTCTGTATTCTCTGCTTCTTTTTGTTGTCTAAATTTCGAGGTTTGCAGAGAAGGGAGCTGCTGCTGCTGCTGCTGTCAATGGCGGCTATTGCAGAGAGATTAAGAGAGTAGGGCACGACTTGTAAGGCTGTAAATTCCGTGTCTTCAAATGTCTTCTCTACGTTTATAGCTCAGCCTCAGACGGAAAAAGAGAATTGAATTTAATTAATGAAATTTTCAAGAAAAGAGAAATTCTAAATCAAACCCATCCACACAAATAGAAAACAACAAGAAGAGGAAATAAAATCATCAGAAGAGAAGAGACGAGTGTTTGTGTTTGTTCCTCTCTCTCTCTAGAAAAGCTGCTGCTGTAAAAACAAAAACCAATTCCCACCTCTCCCTCCCTACACACTTGCTCGCTCACTCACTCACAATCACCAAAACAAACAAAACAAAACAAACCCACCACCTCTCTATAAACATCTACTACTAGTAGACTGCACAGCACGACAAAACAAAACCTAAATTCACTAAATCTCCCAAACACCTCAAATCTATCTATCTCCTTCTTATTCTTCTTCTTCCATAACCAAGTAAGAGCAAAACTGAGAGAAAAGATAGAGGGTCTAGTTCTGATATGGATTTGATTGTCTCAAAATTGAGGTTTTGCTCAGCTAATTGTTCAAAACAATGGCTGGGTTCTCACTAGGAAGATCATCAGCAAGAAACCAGCAGCAGCAAAACCAATCTCAAGAAATCCCACCAGAAACATTATTTCTTTACAGAACTGGAGAAATTAATCCTTCATCAACATATAACAACAGCAACAGCAACAAGGGTTTTGAGTTATGGCAAGAACACAACCAGCATCATCATCAACAACAGCAACAAGTAGAACATCATCATCAAAATATTTACGCATCCTCCATAGGTTTAGAAGTGGGACTAGCTAGTGGTAATAGAAGATCCAACGTCTCAGATGAGTTGTCGAATAGAGCGGGAACAACTATGATGATGAGACAAGGAGAAGGAAGTGGAGACCGAGGAGGAACAACTAGTTGTCAAGATTGTGGAAATCAAGCTAAGAAAGATTGTGTACATATGAGATGTAGAACTTGTTGTAAAAGTAGAGGGTTTCATTGCTCTACTCATGTTAAAAGCACTTGGGTTCCTGCATCTAGAAGAAGAGAAAGACAACAGCAACTTTCTTCCATTCATCAAGGAGGAGGAGGAGGAAGAAGTGGCGGAAGTGATAGAGATGAAAGAGTTGTAGTTTTAGACAGAGATATTTCTACTAAAAGACCAAGAGAATCTCATCGCTTACCTGCGACAAACACAACTGGTACTACTACACATACATACACTTAATAACCTTGATGATGATCTTGATTTCTTACAATCTATAGAGATAGATAGACAGAGAGATAGAGAGAGATAGAGTGTGTGTGAGAAAGAGAATGACATTAGCTAGAGAATAGAAAGATATCATAGGGAATGATGAATGACAACACACAAACTGCACCATTTTCCACTGCTGTAGTACAAATCAAGCACATATCGTTTGCGTGTAATGTTGAAACGAATTTCCGACATTACAATCGTCACTCAGAAACAGCTTTTTCTTTTTCTTTTCAGTTCTTTTCACAATCATAGTAAGGTTCACTCATACACTACTGCACATACAATAGTGTGTTTTAGTGTTTTAGAGAAACAAACAAATCATGTGTGCCCTTTGTCTTTAAATTCTCTTTTGTTTAATCATTCTTAAATTTTGTTTTTCTTAATTATCATGAAATTATTATGGTGATGATGATGATGATGATCATGTATTGTAGGGTTAGAAGTGGGGAACGTATTTCCATCAGAAGTGAATTCATCAGCAATATTTAGATGTGTAAGAGTTAGTGCAATGGACGAAGCTGAAGAGCAATATGCATTTCAAACAGCTGTTAATATTGGTGGTCATGTTTTTAAGGGCATCCTTTACGATCAAGGTCCTGAATCTCCTTACGCACATCATCATGGCGGTGCTGGTGGTGGTGAAACATCAACTTCGGGTGCTGGTGGTAGTGAAAGTGGCGGTGCTGGTACAGGTGGTGCTGCAATCACTTCATCAGGCCGTAATTTTATTGTGGCAGCACATAACCATCCGCATATGCAGCAGCAGCAACAACAACAACCAAGTAGCAGTAGTGCTACTACAACAGCTGCGGCATTACTTGTTGATCCTTCTTCAATGTACCCTGGTACTCCATTCAACACATTCGTGGCCGGTAATCAATTCTTTCCCCACCTGAGATCGTAATACTACAACCAAAAGAGAACTCCCAGTTTTTATCACTCAATCTAGGAATCCTTACATTCTCTCTTTGTCTAACAAAGCCTTGGACAATCCTAACCTTGTAAGTCGGTTTTCGAGGTTAGTTAGGCCCATAGATTTCAATATGGTATCAGAGCTAGCCCGAAGCCTATAGGTCTGTGTGTTAGGTCGAATGATTGGGATTAGTCCTATGGGCTTCATGTGTTAGGCCGAATGACTGGGATTAGACCCATGGGCTTCATTAAAATCCTTGATCATCACGTTTCTCTGCGTACATTGTTATTGTTGTTGTTAGTAGTAGAACTCCTAATTAAACTACATCAATTGAGTTGGTTCTTTGAAAAGAGAAACTAGTATAAAGAAGAGGGTAAATCGATGAGAAAGATTAATTGTTAATGCCAGATTGTATGTGTTAATTATAAGTTGAATTACTTAATTATTTATGAAATTATTCATCCTTGAATTAGTACACATTTTATCATTAGTTTTGAGGGGATTTATTAGTATATAATTTTCTCTGATTTTATGGGGTTTGGTTACATGTTTTTGGTGTGTGTGTTGGCTCTAAACTTATCTAAAGTGACTTTTTTTTTTCTTCCCCGATTTTGCGTTTGTTGCCTCTTTGAAAATTGGGGTCGACAAGCTGCCGAACTTCTGTACGTGCTTTGTTGGGCCATTCGATCAGTTTCTAAAAATCATTTCTTTTTCTATACTTTTTTGTGTTCATATATGCATCATCATCATCATCATAAGTATAATATATGAATAAATTGATGATGATGGGTTTAAGAGCCCCCATCTCTGCAAAGTCTTTCCATGCATTGGCTTTCAACTTCAAAAGAGTTTCAACAATGTTGAAAAATTTAGCTCGTTATCTCATTCCACACTCTCATATTTCCACAATCACCTACATTCATATGTATCCATACACACGTATGGAACAGTATTTGATGATTATAATGATGCTGAAGATAAGTTTTTCTTTTTCTTGCCTCAAAGGGACATTCATAGATGTGACTTTCTTTTACCGTTTATAAGCAATTGTCACATTACCTTGACAACATGGGGGAATGCAGATTGATTAGATAGGTTTTTGTTTTATTAATTAATTGCCAACAGCTTCAAGAGAACAAGTAAGTACACTTGTTATTCGTAATTTAGAAGGGCTATTTTGAGTGCACTTCCATTTGAAAGCCTCTTTGGGCATCTCAAATGCCGGTGTTCTGTTTCCATAGGAAGCATGTGACACAATCGTTGGGTGCAAGGTTAAAAAAAGATTCATTTTTAGATTTTCTCTAACGCTCTGGCCTTATGTATCACCCTATCATACCTTTAAATTTCTTAATAATTTTTTTTAATAGAAACAATTGTGTTTGTTAATTATTTTATAAACTCATGATATAAGAACATAACAGACATAATTTTAGCTAAAATATTTTGATTCTTCCTCAAAATTATGATTTTAATGTTGATATCACTGTAAAACAGTGATATATTAGGTGATGATACCAATGATCTGAATTTAAATCTCGTCACCGAATTTTTTACCTTGATATTTAATTTTCTGTTCACTAATATCCGAGATAATATCGTAAAACCTTCTAAAAATTCGGTTTAAGTACATTTTCCATCAAACAAAACTACGAAACATTCCCTCTTACTTCTCTTGTAACTAAAGCAACCTTGGTGAAGAAGTTAGTACCCTTTTAAGAAAATCAATTGGGGGTAAATCACTAAGTAATCGGGGGATAGGATTTTACCTCTTTATTAGCTGTATTGATACAACAGAATTCATCCCAAAGATACATTTTCAAAACCGGGAGTGGCTTTGAAAATGGAGTGTAAACAAAATAGCCAATAGCCCACCTTTGGGATACTCTATATACTTATATTTTATGTGCACAAAGAGTAGTGTTAATAGTTTGATAGGGATATTTGCTTTCATTCAATTTGGAGAGAGAGGAGAAATAGTAATACCGGTGAGATTAGAAAGCTGATTCTTAGATTTATGCATATACTTTTATGACGTGTCATTCCAATCTCTTAACGGAGGTTTGTTAACGTGATCAATATATGTCACTGTCTTGTTACTATTTGAAACCGTTGTGGGCTCATACAGTATTAAGTGCGTAAGAGAACTGCTGTAAGCTGTTAATCTGCAGACATTATCTGAAGGATGATTAACTGTGAAGGATAATCTGGATATTTGGAATTCTCATGTATGTTATTAATATTGTTGTGATCCCTTAAGTTCAACTGGGAAATAAGAACTAGTCCTTTGGCATGTTTTGATCATCTCCTTCCTAGTATATAGCTCGCTAAATTGATATTGTTTGAAGTGAAATATTAGAAACTTCTTATGTATGTATGAATACAATCATGATACAACCCTATGAAAATATTGTAATCAAGTCCTAGGGGAAATAACAAAAGAAGATAATAGGAACGTTCATTTCACTTTGCTAAATTGGGTGCATTATTATCTCCATATCGCAACAAGTTTAGCATCTCTAACCAATTAAGGAAAGTGGTGTATTCGGAAGAAAATTTTGAAGAGAGGAAACTGTAGCTTGCAGTTTGATGTCTTGTATGTACTTTGTAAGACAAAAGTGTATCTATTAATGGTATTTAACCTAGCATTAAAATAGTATGCAACCTATTCGACTTAAGCGTGAATTCATGTTAGAAGGTTAATAGGATATAAGAGGTAGCCTATACTTGGAAGTTCAAGCATGCATGCACACCAACTTAATTTAGTTTTTTGAATATTAGCTTAATTAGCATTATTGCGTTATATTTGAAAATGTGCATTAGTATATTAAGTTAAGTAACTGCAATATTGTTCCTTACTTCAGATTCAGACCCACATTTTAAGGTTGTCTAGCTTTGGAAGTTAATTATTTGGCGGAATAATAAAATTTAGGTTGATATGTTTTCTCCATTTAAGCATACATTCACTATTTGTTTATGCAAGCATCTTTTCTTTTCATCGTTGAGAAATCTATAAGAATCATTAATGGAAATGGAGTGGAATAACTGTTGTTTAACTCATCCTTTTTTGTGATTGATGCATTTGATTCTTTAAAATGCAGCATAGAACTTGCATTTGATTCTCCATTGAGATGCTATGCCTCAAAACTTTTCTAGTTAAAAGGATGCGAGTAAAGGGAAACTGTTTTTTATATATATGAGAGATATGCTCTTCTCTTGATCGATCAAAAAAAATAAATAGCGTAGATATGGTCCATAGTTTTGTTATACGTTTATTGAGAAACTTCATTTTAGGTGTCTTCAATAAACTTAGATTTGTGTAATTTCTTAAACTCTTTGCTACGAAGGAATATAATTTAGGGAAAGGGATGGTGTAATTGGCAAGACAGGCTATACATGGATGGCCTTGTTACTGGGGGATTGAGTAAAATCATGATATAATTGACAATGATGAATTCAGATTTGGTTGAAAGTACTGGTAGATATTTTGCGTTGCTTGCTTAAAAAAGTTGTGCATTATGGTCTCAGTCCCATGTGAGAAAATTGCCCTGTTTCTTCTGTTGTAACACTGACGAGTAGTTGCATCCAAAGGAAAATAAATATCCCTTGTTGCTTCCGATTTGCTCATTCTTATTTTGTTCACTCCCTGGAAAAATTACACATCTTCAAAACACGAACAATCAGTAACTTTTCCAGTTGCATATAAACTGCTATGTATATTCTTTATTTCTTTTGTTTTTTCCAGTAGTACTAACTGCTAAAAGTCCTACATAGTAATGAATCTCTGGAAGCAATATTATTAAAACTTGATTGAGTTGTCACTGAGATAAATGCATAAATGGTTTTTGTCTCTTTCATATGTCAAAAAAAAATAATCTAAGAATTTGGGGGGTTCATAACAATGCCAGCCCAGAGGTAGACATAAAACTCTGAAGACTACTACAACAACTACTCCACAACAGTACTGGTCTAAATCTATCCAGATACAACAACCATTATGGACACTTTTAAAATCAATTAGTATGCTGCTAATTAGTACACTTGTACCGTATCAGTACATTACATACATGCAGCTTTCTCGCTGCTTTAACAGAACAGAATGCCATCGTTGCTACTAAACACTACTTTTTTTTTTAATAGGAAAACAGGGAACTCTGAAGTTACATAGTTACTGTTTGTGGGATTACTTGATATATCTGGCCTTCTTGGTGATACACAAAAAGTAATGCCAATCCATTCTTTTGCTAACCCTTCCTGTAAAGATAAAGCTGCTAGATTACGAGTTACATTGTGTTCATGAGGGGGATTAAAGCTATCCTGGTCATTCAACACAAGATTAATATTTAGGTTAAAAAAATTAAACAAGCCAAGAGTAAATTCACAATACAAAAATATATGAATTAGAGTCTCATCCTTCTTTCCACACATGGGGCACAATTTGTTGACTGTTGGAAGAATTCTTGCAATTCTCTCATTGATTGGCAGTATGTCATGAATGCACTTCCAAATGATTTTTTTTATTCTTGATGTGTTGAGTTTCCGGATGTTGTTCCATATTTTTATCTCTTATTGTTGCTGCAGTTTCTGGTACTCACTCCTCACAATTTGGTTGTATAGGGATTTTGTTGTGAATTCTCCATCTGGATTCATTCTCCAGATTAAGCTATCTTCCTCATTCTTGTTTATTTTTATTTCCTTCACCTGTTCTCTACTCAACCTATCAAAACATTGGCCTAGATGAGCTTCATTCCATTTCCACTCCTTATTATTACATTCCATTAGCTCCACCACAAATGTAAAATTCAAGCTGTACTGGTTTGTTGGTGTTAGGTTTTCTCTCCTCCCAAAACACCACAAGTTTTCCCAAATTCTGATTATCTTTCCATTGCCCACCTTCCAGTGTGAGTTAGTTCTTATGTTTACCATTTTCTTATGTATTTTCTTCAAGGCTACTAAATATTACTAGTATATATAATAATAATAAAGCAAAACCTAAAAGATATAATACAGCTTTGCAGCATTTATATTCCTAGAGACAGAGAGAGAAATTTATTGAAGTTTTGAAGTTATTATTTTGGCTGGCCTGCAGCTGTGGATGGGGAAGTAGTACTTTGGAGTCTGGATTGGAGAGACTGTATTGATCGAGTTTGCATTACATGCTTTTTCTTTTACACTGTTGGGTGATAGTAAATTAGGCTGTAGAGCATAGCAACAGATAACGGAGACTCGTAGTAGTTATAGGTTTTTAGGGCTTTTGGTTTTTTTCTTTTCTTCCTGACATAGTAGGGGTAGTAGTACTAGGTGGATGTTAACAATGCTAGTTGTTCCCTACGATTTCTGTTCTCACTTACATTTGACGGGGGTGAACAAACCTGGAGAATTAATTGGTTGACTTGAAAAATACATGCATTCTTTATTTTAATAAAACATACCAAAAATTACTTGTCTACCACATATGGCATGCCTAGGCCTAGCGAATATGGGATTGAAGCCCACTGAGGCCTAACGCCTTTTTTTCTTCAATTTTCACCGTTTGTTTTTATCAATTAAATAGAAATCATTAATCTTTCAAGGAATAACTAGATAATCCAATCTATAAGGCTCGTTTAATGCGTAGTCTATCCATCTAATTGTTTTTAGTCGCTAGTCCAAAAAAAAGTTTTTGGACCAAATTTATTACTCCCTGGTCCAATTCACGTGTGAGTAATGAAACATACTTTTTAAATATTCTAGATTTACCCTTTCTCTAACGAACATCCTTCTAAATCAGATCTATTTTTACGTTTTCAGTTCCTTCACTAACATAGGGAGAGCTCTAGCAATGGGGATTGATGAACAAAAACCAGAGAAACTACTTCAATCAGCTCCATCTTTCCAAAATTTCAGATCCGTTTTTTCTTCTCTGTTGGTGTTTTTAGGGTTTCGTTTGAAGATCGTTTTAGTGCTCTGTAATCATCTTCATCTCCATCCAATCTAGGAACGTTCTATAATAAGTGATGGTAAAGAAGTGGAACAAGTGAAGAAGAAGAAGAAGAAGAAAAATCATGAATAGATCCATGAAGAAGAAGAAGAAGAAGCATGATTCGATATAAATTCATTAATTTTGGGTTTTGATTTATACTTTTTAATCTTCTTTTTCATATGGATCTAATGCTTGATATTGGAAGACGAGGGATATCTCTTCAAACGACATGGTTTAATCGATATGATGTTGTTTCTATTTGGTTTACTGTTGGATCATACATTTTTTCCTTCGTTACATATTTTCCTTCGGTACATATCAATATGTACCGTGGGATCATACATTTTTTTCCTTCAGTACATACCAATATGTATTGTGGGATCATACACATTTTCCTTCGGTACATGTTTTCCTTCAGCACATATTTTCATTCAGTACATATTAATATGTACTGTTGGTACATATTTTCCTTCGGTACATATGAATATGTATTGTTGGATCAATATGTACTGTGGGAGCACTTTTTCCTTCAGTACATATCAATAAGTACTAAAGGATCAATATGCACTGTGGGATCATATATTTTTTCCTTCAGTGCATATCAATTTACTGTAGGATTATGCATATCAATATATATTGTTCTTGTCGATTAACAAAGATCTTCTTCTTCTTATTTCATCTACTACATGTTTTCTTCTTCTCTTTTATTGGTGGTGCAGGAATATTATTTTCTTCTTATACTACTTTTTCTCTTATTGCTCTTTTAATCTTTTTTGGGGTTTTCTCAATGATTTTTGTCATATTCGTTAATGATTTCACTGGATCTTGGTTTTTTCTCACTTTTGATTGATGATTTCAATTGTTTTTGGTTGATTTCAGATTCGTTTTTTACTTTAGGTTTTAATTGCAAGTGTTTTTGTTTATTTTTTGGTTTGATCGTGCTGGAGAAGGTGGTTTCTAATGGTTCACACGTGAATGGTGATGTGTATATAAGTAATTTTTACTTTTCAAAAGGTTTTTGGACCTATGGTTAACTTAATTTTACCGCTAGACTATAGGATAACTAGCAACAAGTTTTTTGGACCAACCAACAAATTTCTCTTAATATTTAGATTCATGTATTCTCCGTCCCCCTACGAGCCACCTCTATAAAATTGCTACAACAGTGTATCAAATTAGACGGTATATTAAATCCATATAAAAAAAAACTATCATAACCCCTTGATCTATTGGATTGATATATCACGTAGTAATCTTCTCACCTATACTTGATTCTAACCTATTTCAAAGATTTATTTATTTATAAAATAGTGTAAACACCAAGATAACCAAACTTGGTAAACAAAAAACCATCCATAAATTGTGATCCATAAAAACACCATGTTTTCCAAAAGTGATATAAAAATCTCAAATTTTTAAAAATGTGTAAACTATATCTATTTCATTTTTAAAAAAATACCCAACTTACCCTTCTATTCATCTTTTTCTTCTCCACATGAGGTATATCGTCTCTCTCTATCTCTCACACACCACCGCCGCCAGCATCACCTCCTCCTACTCATATTCTTGCACCACCAGCAAAACCACGAAGGTTTCTTGATCCTTCACAAACACCATATCCTTCTCTTCTTCCCCAACCACCAACGACACCTCCGCCTCCACCTTCTCCACTTACATCTCACTCTCGTTCTCCCACACCACCACCAAACCTACTACCATATCTAGATCTGGCACCAACAACACCTCTGCATCCTTCTTCTATCCCTTACAACCACCACCAGCATATCAGATCCGCCACCAACATCACCTCCGCCTCCTCTTTCTATCATCTATAACATCTACCATTACCTCCAGATCCGTCCCCAATAGCACCTCCGCCTCCTCCTTATATCCTCTACAACCACCACCAAATACCTTCTTATGATGTACATCACCGGAAGATGCTAATGCATCATCATCGTCGAAATCAATGTTGTTTTGGTGAACTGACAGGTTTATGTTGAAACCAAATTTGGTTTCAACAAATTTTGACAAAATTAAACAACTTTTTAACCGATGTTTTTGATGGTGAAACAGAAATTTTATGTTGAAACTAAAAATTTGGTTTCAACTAATTTTTGCATGTTTTTTATCATCATGAAACTAATGTTTTGACGGTGAAACATTAAGTTTATATTGAAACCAAATTTGGTTTTAATTGATTTTTGCCTAGTTTTTGTCGTTGAAAATCAATGTAGTTGGTGACTGGGTAAGGTTGTAATTTTATGCTGAAACCAGGTTTGGTTTCAAATTTTGGAAAAATTAAAATGACATTGAAACCAATGTTTTGTTAGTAAAAATAGTAAATCTATGTTGAAACCAAATTTGGTTTCAACTTTTTTTTCTTTCTAGTTTTTGTTGTTAACCAAAGTTGGTGATATGGTATGTTTTTGGAAGTGGTGTTTGCTGGTTGGTGGTGCTTTAATTGATAACGATGATAGTCCTGGTTGGTGGTAATATATGTGGGTAGTGTTGTTATCGGTAGTGACGATGGTGTTGGTGGTAGTTGTGGTGTTGGTTGCTGGTGGTGTTGGTTGGTGGCAGAAAATGATGGTTGTCGTGCTGATCATGCTGGTATTGGTGGTGGCGATGATGATGCTGGGTGGTGGTGTTACTGGTATTGGTGTTGGCGGTGCTCGTTATATTTGTTGTTGGTTGCTGGTGGCGATGATGGTGGTAGTGTTGTTGGTGATAGTGGCGCTGGTTGGTGGTGGTGTTAATGACCGGTAATGGTTGGTGCTAGTTGGTGGTGGTGAGATGGCTTTGGAAGTGTTGGTGGTTGAAGTGAATAAATATTGAGAGTGGGGTTGTTTTCTGTTTTTGTTTCGGATGAATTAAAAGAAAGGGTATTTTAGATAGTTTGTATCAAATGGGGTTTTTGTTTGTTGGGATTTTGTAGTACTAGGTAAGGTTTTGTGGGGTTATAACCCGTGCATTATTGTTTATTTCAAGTATTCCAATGTAAAAGCAACTCAAATGGCATAGTTAAATCGACATATTTGGTTCATTACCACAATGGATAACCAAAGTACCAAACCATTATTTGATGGTTTGGTCAATATGATATAAAGAGATAATCGTTCAATTATTTTTTGGCCGAGTGATCGAGTCCTTTCCACTGAGGATTTTACTTCACCACTAAATCGTAAAATCATCTTTGACCTGTAGCAGAAGTATAAAATCTGTACATATATATCTGGTCCTGTATCAGAAATATAGAGTATGTATTTCTATTTTATATTCCACAAGAGAATTGAGAATACAAATTCTATTAATAGATGCGGGTACTCTACATTTATCATATAACCTCTATATGAATACATACATTATTAGAGCTTCACCCAGCTGAACTTTCGATATTTATGTATATATAATATCTGTACTGAATGACTCAATACTTATTTTCTGTATAATTTTTCTTCGATTACTTGGATTTTAGAAGAGTCGCTGATTTGTGTGTGACTTTATGCGAACTTGATTCTCTGGCACAAGAAGTTTGTTTATATAAACATTAGACTTGTAGAAGATCGAAAGAAATTTATAATTGCATTTAGTTGCTTGGATAGATATTGTTCATCAAGATTGATTATTTTGATAAGCATCATCTTGGTTTGATCTTTTGACCAAATGAGTTTATTGATATAAACGAAAGATCTTTTTACTCTACTTTATCACTGATCTAAAGATTGATTTATGTGATCGATAAATGAGTTGGTTAGTGGAACATATTATTCCTTTGCTATTTTGGATTAAAATCCAAAGAAGTACAGTGCATAAGTCTTCATAATGGTGAGATAGTGGACTCTGTCTTGTGATTCACGTTTGTTGGCCAGGTTGGTTGTCAAGGATATCGAAAGAACTGATTTACTTAGGGTAGTTTACTTGGTCTCAATTATACGAAGTTTCGGTAGTCAATTCTTATAGCAGCTTGATTATGAGAGTATTCAAAACTGGACTAACTCCCTGGGGTTTTCTGCCAAGCAGTTTTCCTCGTTAACAAAATCTTGTGTGTTCATGTTATTTACTTTACTACCATATTATATTATTTGGATTTATAATTAAAGTATACTTGTACCTTAATCACTTGTTGGTAAAGATCCTATAGTTAGTACGACTCGAACCTTGACTATTACCAAGAATCACCTTGATGAAATAATATTTTGGTCGTTATTATTTCGATAAGATTATACAAGGAAAAACTGCATAGGTTGATATTAAAAAGATTGTGGTGTACTTGGTACCCTCGTCATTTCAATTGGTATCACAGGAGGCAAACACGAAGAAGACCTAACAGTTTGTGTTTGGTGCGATCCAATATATAAGACATAAATTAACATAAGGTTATGAAAGTACCTATAAATGCTTCAATTAACGTATTACACGATTTTAATTCCTTAAGTCCAGAAGTTGTTTATGCACCTGTTTTTTCATCTCCTACGGGAAAAATCTCGGATATGTCTACTAGTCAAGTAGTTGGAAAACTTGATAATGATCATGTAGAGATCCGAGATAGGATGATTGATAGCTCATACTATGGGTCTAATGAAACTAATTCTGAATCTGATATAAAAGCTATAAAGCTTGTTGAAAAACTTGCAAGAACTAATGATAGCCTTTGGAATGAGATAACCGTAAAAGACTTACAACTTGATGCCTTGACTAAAGAGAACAACCTACTTCTAAAAAGTACAAAGTCTCCCAGTATAACTCGTTTTTCAAATAGCATATATGATAGAAGCCTTGAAAGATCTTTGAAAGATTCTATTGAATGAAAAAAATATTTAAAACCAAAATCGGAACTGTAGTATTCATTTGTAGAATTTGAATTTGACGAGGAAGAGGAAGATGAGGATGAATCAGATGTACATAAGTTTTATTCCTTGTTAAAATAAGAAGTTAAAAGGATAATCAGATACCTTGAGTTGAAACTCGACATAAATGATGTCGACTTCAAATAAAAACTGTGTTTTATGAATCAATCCAAAATCTTTTGGAAGCATTTAGCTCAAAAAATGATGATTACGATAAACTTGATTAAGACCTTAAACAATCGAGAGAAAAACTTACTACATTTGAAGCAAGTAATGATTCTTAACGAATACTGAGTCTTGAAGACAAAGAAAGTGCTAGTCTTTCTCGGATAAAACAATTGTAGAAAGATCTTGATGATGCTCTTAAAAAAATCAAAAGGTTGGAAGAACAAAATGATTTAAATAAGTCAAATGATAACTCGAACAAATTAACCTTAATGTTAGAAGTAGGTAGAAATCATCGTGATACACGAGGTTTTGACTATAAAGGAATATATGCTCCTAGTTCTAGCAAAGAGGTAAAGTTCGTTAAGTCTAAAAATCATTTCCAACTAAAATCTTAAAGAGTGGTCAACAAAGAAAACGCTAGCACAAGATCTAAGCACTTAGCGCTCCCAGCAGCGAGCTAACACTTATTCTCCCTCTTTGCGAGTCTTTCAGCTCTTCACTCATGCACCTATGCTCGTGTCAGTCTTGCACAACAAACTCACGCGTTTTTTGAGTCTACGACTCCACTAGCTTTACGAGAAATCAAAACATAATGGGGGGATAAAACATGAGGTATTGGTCTGGCGGTTATAACAATATGGGTGTAACGACATCCTATGATAAGGAAGTTACAAATTCATGGTAAGAATGAAGCGGTTAATAGAGTAGTGGAATAATGGTTTCTCGAAGATTCCAAGGCGGTTAAGCCATTAAACCCATGACTTCCACTTCTCCATCACTTCACTATCTCCACAACTTTACAAGGAAATGTGTGAGCTCCTTACTATTATAAATAGACTCCTTAGCCCATTTGGAAAACACAACAAGCTTACGAATCCTTCAAGCTCTGTTATTTTTTCTCAATAGTTCTACAACTCTACATACAGTTCAACACACTCGTTTCCTTTAACTTTATTTGCTTCCCTCCCCTAAGATCAACCAATTTTCTCTCATTGTGACCGAAGCAGAGCGAACAGCTACTTTCATGAAAAACCAAAAGCTCTGCCCTCCCTTTCTATCCAAGGGATGGAAGGGCAGAGGCCTTTGGTGTCCCCTCCAGTCAAGAATTGGGGCCTCACAATCACCAGCCAATAGAATAAACATGCTTTTTTTATCTCATGCCTTTTTTCGTTCATGGTTCGATATTCTGGTGTCCTAGGCGTAGAGGAACCACACCAATCCATCCCGAACTTGGTGGTTAAACTCTACTGCGGTGACGATACTGTAGGGGAGGTCCTGCGGAAAAATAGCTCGACGCCAGGATGATAAAAAGCTTAACACCTCTCATTCTTATTACTTATTCAATATGAAAAAAAAAGGAAAAGGCCGTTTTATTCAAAACCCCAATTATGACATCCCTTCTCTCCCACTTCACACCTCGGAAGGCACCCTTCTTATAGAGAGAAACGCGCTTTCCACATCTTCTTAACCCGAAATGAAATGGCTGAGGAAAGGTTCCTTTTTGAGGGTACTCCCGAGAACAGATCCTGTGGAGACGGGGTGGGGCCTGTAGCTCAGAGGATTAGAGCACGTGGCTACGAACCACGGTGTCGGGGGTTCGAATCCCTCCTCGCCCACAACTGGCCCAAAAGGGAAGGACCTTTCCTTTACCTCTGGGGGTAGGAAAATACTGATCGGTGGTTTAGGCTTGCTCTGTACGATTTTAGTCTCAGAATCTAAACAAATTACTTCTACAATATATTATTTTTCCTAGAAGCAATTTTTAGGTACTAACAAGTACGCTGAGTGCAAACTCGTGTACAACAATTGGATTCATACAGGGTAATGATTCTTATAGCCTAAGAATTTAGTAGGCCAACTAAATAGCATGTTTAGTGTCTATCCTCAATCGTACACAGGTAGAAAGAGTTTGGAGTAAAGGTTTTGTGGGTACACCTCTTGTAAACCCTCACGAGACTACAAATCGTCCGATAGGGACACTTATGGGTTTAAAGGCTTGTTGCACACGCTATGTGCAATCGCGATGCCTGCGATAGTGAGTTAGGATTTTTATTTTCTACATTAGATTTGCCCGAGGACTAGCAAATAATAAGTTTTGGGGTATTTGATAAACACATTTTTGTGTCTAATTTGATCCCAATTCTCTATATTGTTAGTACTCATTTTGTACTTATCATGGTATTTTATGCGAGTGTAGATGTTTTTGGAGAAATAAACTTTTATGGAAAAATTGGCTCGAAAAGTGATCTTTGCACCCCCGGGAAAATTACTAAAGGCACTCCAGAAAAGTGTTATAGGAACCGAAAAAAAGTTTTAAAGGCACCCAATAATTGATAAAGGCACCCACTGAGAATTGATAAAGGCACCCATGAAAGTGATAAGTGAACCCACCTTCTTTAAATTCAAATCAAATTTGGCGGGAAAATTCTTCTCTCTTTTGCATCAAACTGTGAAGATTTCAAACAAAGTTGTTGCGAGATTTTGAGCTTTTAAAGGCAGGATATTCTCTTGCCTTAATAGATAAAAGGATATATATGGTTGGAGACATGGAAAATCTTGGAAATGATAAACTTTCTCAGGTATGTTTTATAAAAAGGGACTACTCACCGAAATACTATTCTAGGGTTTAAAATGGAAACAACATCGAGAAGATATTGTTCTTGAACTGTGATGAAGAAAAGAAAGTAATAACATGATCGAAACAAAGAGAAAATAATTCCCGAGATGTTGCCCATCAAAGGAGAGATTTGTTTGAAGATATTGATTGTTATGTATTTGAGTAAATAGAAGAGTGAAGGAGAGTGGGGGGGGGGGGGGGGGGGGCAGATCGGAACATAAATGCCGGTGGAGACCCGAGTGAAAAAATTTTTTTTAC
>JAJJMC010029624.1:684412-862776 GCA_023531435.1 Papaver californicum
GGGGAGAGAGCAGAGTGAAGAAATTTTTTTTACAGAGAGTTTTTTGCAGATGCTCGAGGAAGAATAAGAAGAACAGAAAACCACAGAAGAAGTATGTCGCAGAAACCGTGGCCTAATCTACAACAGCTGAAAACCGATATTTTCTGCAATCTCTTATATCTCTACCACAATGTACTCTGCAACACTTATAAGCGTATATGTTGGCATGTTTTATTATTTTTTGTTTCTTATCTTCTTTGAAAGCACTTTTGAGCCATGTTCTTATCTTTTGAGAATGTTTTGAGCATGATGAGGTAAACCCTATCACCGGGACAATGGAGGAAGCCATATTTCACAACTAATTGGTAACTATACTTGATTCTTTATGACTTTTTGTATTAATTTAATTGATTTATGATCTTCATTAATTAGGTGTGATTTTGTTTGATGGTGTATGCTGAGACTTAGAGCTTTTGATGCGTCATGCTTATGATTTTCAGTTAATGTCTTAGAGATCTATTGTTGGTAAAGAAACCGAGTCATTAAAAGAGCTGTAATTGTTAAGAATCAATATAAATATCACTTGAATATGATTAATGGTGGAATCCTGAGTTCCCGTTTATCTCAATATTATTATAATCTTTTACTTATTTGATAGTTTAAATCAGAATTAGGTCTAAAACACTTCTTCATACGTCTGAGGAACGAATCTTATTTACTACTTCTATAAAACACATAAAGGAGTTGAGTGCAGAAGTATTCACAGGGGTGAAACAACTCAAGATAATGGACTATGTCTTGGGATTCATGTGAGTTGGCCATATTGGTTGTGGGTGTAAGGATACCGAAGGAATTGAGTAACGTAGGGTAGTTTACTTGGTCTCAACAATACGAAGTGAAGGTAGTCAATTTGTATAACGGTTTAATTATGAGAGTATTCAAAACTAGACTAGGTGTCAAGGTTTTTCTGCCAATCATTTTTCCGTTAACAAAATATTGTATATGTATGTGTTAATTACTTTACTTTCGTACTATTTTGTTTAGCTTTATCATTAAATCAAATATACTAATACGTTAATCACTTCTTGGTAACAATCACATAGTTAGTTCGATTCGAACTTTGACTATTACCAAGAATCGCCTTATTGAAATATTCTTTTGGTCGTTATTAATTCGATAGAATTATACAAGGTGAGTCTTCATAGGTTGATATCGAAAATATTATGGTGTACTTGGTATCATCGTCATTTTACAACTTGATTGGTTGATTATTCATGTAAAAAGCTCAAATCAAAGTATTCTTAAAAAAATTGTTATCAAGCTTTGGAATAGATATTCAACAACAAAGTGTTGAACGAGAACATGCGGAACCATAAAAGAACCTGAAGAACGAATAATTCAAGGATGTTGAAGATTCAAGAAATTAAGAAGCATTATGGAGATTGAACGGATTTTTTTTTTTAAATCCATACGTTATATATAATTGTCACTATGATTGACAAAGGGGGAGATTGTTAGAGCACTGCTAGGTTGAACCTACAAGTGGTGGTATATCAATCTTGTTGTCGATGTTAGTTGAAAAAAAATATTTCTTGATTTATTGTCTACCGAAGTCAGTCTCAGACTAAGATTAAATCAGGTAGTTGAGACTCAAAATTCAACAAATACCCTTGAAGATTGAAGACTAAAGATTATACGAAGACATAAGCGAGAACGTTATCAATAAAGGTATGTGAAGACGGATTTCTTATGAACTCTTGTTTATTATACCTTTATATATATCTAAACAAAGTACTCACTCTTTGGAATAGTACCTAAGACGGTATGCGTACACTTATGTATACACTCCAGGAGACTTGAGCCTAAGACTTTAGTGAAAATGACCGTTGACTTTGAAAAATACCCATATTGTAGAGAATGAAAAGACGAATCCAACGAGACAAGAATCACTCAATTCCAATGTTTGAGTGAAACACTAAAGCTGAAAAGTGTGGTTATAAGTTGATTTCAGGATTAGGAGAGAGAAAGGTTCCTCAACTTTTCTGTTTGCTACAGTTCACAAACTAAAAAACCACGGTTCGTGAACTAAACCTCAGATACGTGGTTAATTTATATTTTAGTCAAATTTTTTATGTTTCCTCTCATAGACAAGGCGACTACTTCATATTTTGGCCAGTTTTAAAACCGTTTGATGTTTTTGTTCCTTCCTCAGCCAAGTTCTAATTAATATTATTTTATTAAAAACAATTGCAACTTAAGCAAATACAATTTATGCTAGTAATTATTTACTTAATTATCTAAGATAATATTGTACAACTTAAGGAAAGACTCTCAATATCAGGAAGGGTTCTACCTAAGGAAACAAACTTGTTTTGTATCTAAGGAAAGAGCTTGTTCTAGGAAACATTGGGATTGCTTAGGGTCAAAGTAGTTTGTGAATATGTAACTATTTCACAAACATACTTTGAACACAAGCAACCTAGCCTTGGTAATTCACTATAAAAATATGATTCATGTAGCTAGACAAACTATCCTTTGGAACATTGTTGCTGTTCTGCATAAGGTTGTTTTCCATTACTTTTGTTCTTCACGAACAAGAATGAAACTTTGAAGACTTTACTTAGAGATCGTAAAGCACAGATCGGATGTCTTCTTCACTGGTAGTTACAGAACTTGTATCTAGGTTATTATAATAATCCTTGTATATTCTAAGGTCCTTCTCTTCTGCTATAAGGCCGTTCAAGGTTTATTAATCATAAACCCAAGGTTTGATAGGTTTCAATATAAGATCATATATCAAATTGGTTGGTCGAAATTTAGATTAGAAAGAGAACTTCATATAAGGTGTCTCAAAAAAACCTTACTTTGTAGAATCAATTAGGTATCTGTATAATTCTTGAAGAGAATAAACCTTAATCCTACAAGTTTGCTTTGAAATCTACCTTTTACCTGGAAGTTCCTCAAATCAAACACAAGCTTTCAAAAACCTTGATTCATATCTAAAGGTAAATCAAATAGGCGTCTTGTTGGGGGTAATGTAGCGATAATCTTCACTAAGGACTGTGAAGCAACTCCTAGTGCTGTAAAGGACGTGGTATAGAGGAATCAAACGCGCAGGGTTTTGCAATATCCAAGAGACTTAAGAAAAACTATTGCATCTGAATAGTTTGGAGGGTATATTATGTCTCAACTATATTCCATTCCGAAGTCTAATAGTAGGCTAGTGTCTGAACGAGGTCTCGGGGTTTTTCAACTACATTGTAGTTTTCCTCATTCACAATATTTTCAGTGTATTGCTTTACCTTTTACTTCCGCATTATAATCTTGTTTATAATAATAAGTGTAAAAGCAAGTTATTTGATAACTAAAGAATTCGGTTCTTGAAAAATACAATAAATAAAACTTGCTCTTGTTGAAATTCTTATCTTGAAATAAATCATTCTAGGTTTTCCTTGGATATTTATTTTTGAGATCGGCCAATGAATTTGTCATTTAGGTTCAGAACTAAAAAGTTAGTGGTGTAATTGGTACCCTCTCATTTTTCAGGTAGCATTGAGCGCTCTTCTGAACACAAAGTTCCAACCGGTGACAAAATTAATTTCACTACCAGATGCCTATTTTTGAGTACTGATTTTATAAAATAGAGGATATTTAGACTTAGATGATTGTTGGTTGATCATCCACAAATCATGTCAAAATATTATTGTGGCCCCATTGTTAACCATGCATTTTTGGGGGCTGATAAGAACTATTTTGGGGCTACTTATTTATGCCCATCCAAGCCTAGTTGTTATAGGATGTCAAAATGGTAGTAAGATACTAATTATACCCTTTCAATAATACAAAACCTAACTAAAATCTTCAAATTCATTCTCATTCTTCTACCGATTTCTTCTTTCATCTTCTCTATCTACCGATTGAGATCAACAAAATTCCCTCGTTATTTTTTTCTTGAAACCAATTAGTCGCATCGTCGTTAATCGTTGTACCAAATCATCGTAGATTCTTTGATATAAAGATGGCTCGATCAAAACAAACAACTCGTCAATCTGATAATAGTAACCAGCCAAATTTTATGGAGAGATCAAGAAGCAGAGAGATTGTTGAAGAACATAGTGAAGAAGATGAAGAACACGAAGAACACAAAGATGATGATCTAGATACGGAGACTGATTATGAAAATCATCCTCTGTATCATTATATAATGGCTCCAATAAGGTAAGGGTATTCTATTATTTGTGTTTATATTGCTTCAATTAAATGAATTCGTCACTAGAATTTCTAGGGTTTTCGTTGATTTGAAATAATCGATAGTTTTGTGATATGTTTTATCTACCGATTATGGCCGTGTTCTTCATTCCTCAAGAACATCGACCATATCGGTAGATCTGTGTAATAATTATCTACCGATTGTTCAAAGTAGTACGTTCTCTGGATATGTTAAAGTTTTAATCGGTAGATAATTTAAATGTTATCCTCCAATTATTTTAGATGTGTAGGCCTGCAGAAGATGAAAAAGTATTTTCAATCGTTACATAAGTACTATCACTTACTAATGACTATGTTAATTTTGGAAAATGAAAAAAATTTGAGGCTACATTATAATCGGCAGTAAAGGGTTTTTTTTATCTCTCGATTATGTTAGCCTCAAAACCATATGTTTTCTGGATAAAAATGAATTATAATCGGTAGTTAATGTTGGACCATTTGCTACCGATTTGCTTTAATTGAAGGATAGGATAAAACCCAAATTATCGATTATGTTTAATTGATTGTACCCATTATAATGCCTAGAAAACTCAAAATTGTCCTTCAATTGTTTTTGAAAACTAAATTTACTTGCCTTGATTGCTCTTTTTTTTCTTATTAGGGAAAGGGGAGCTAAGAAAGGAAAAGATAAAGCTGTTGTTGTAGAGACTCGTCGTTGTGGGGGTCAAAAACTAATGGCTAGTGCACGAAGAAAGAAGAGCGCTCTCGGAATCTCTATCGAAGATGAAACACAATCACAACCTGATCAACCAAGTATAAATGTAGAAAAACCAAGTGCTACTGAAGGATAAGGACAAGATAAAGGGAAAAAGCAAAAAAAGGAAATCAAAAAGAAAGCAGGACACTTGCCCCTACCTCTTTGATGATGAAGGGTATTCTAGAAGGCGTGATCCCTGGGTTACCAAGTGATGTAGGGAAATTGTTATTTGGCTATAAAGACTCTTGGGCCAAGGTCATCTATTCCACTGAGGTAATAATTTGAATCTTTCTGCTTAAGCTATTTAATTTTTATTCGTCGAAGTCATAACGTTTGTTTTAATTATATTGTAATCCGTCATGTATAATAGGATCACACTCATGCGGTTCGTCTACTCAAAGCTACAACCGCACCAACTAAAATGCTTGAATGGGATTTAGATGGTGAATGTTCTAGGTTCAAACAAATTATTGACAACTCAGGGTTATCTATTGCAGTTGAAAATTCAATGCTAGACCATGTCAAGGTGGCGATATCAGTCTTTGTGGAGAGATTTTATGGGGAAACTGATACCTTCCATCTACCATTTGGTGAGATGATGATTACCCCAAACGATTTTGTACAAATTCTGAGTCTACCAGACCAGGGTAAGACTGTGAATAAAAATTACGTGAAGCAGTTGGAATGGAAGCAACTTTATGATTACACTAACAAGTGTTTCGGTTGGGACCAAACAACTTCGGAGGTTGAGTTCAAGAGGTGTTTTTCTTACCCGACCAGGAAGTTCAAATTGGTCGATTTAAGGAATAAATTCAGTGGCACCAAAACAAAAAAAAAAGAAAGTGAATGAAGAGTTGAATCAGGCCGAAGTGGAGGCGACATCCACGACATATCTTCTGTATTTGTTGGGATGTATCATTTTCCCTGAGAGTACATGCAACAGGGTCGACGCAAACCTCTTATAGCTCTTGCATCCTCTAGAAAAAGTCCGTGATTATGCGTGGGGTACCGCTTGCCTCGCGTACTTGATGGAAGAGTTGAGAAAGGCATCGAGGCAACTAACTAGCCAGATTGCCGGGAATGCTAGCCTATTACAGGTAATTTATTAATTTCTATTTACATGTTTTGTTTTTCTTTTAAGGTTCAATGTTCTTATATTTATTTTGTTATTTATATAGACATGGATCTACCACCACTTCCCAACATTGAAGTTGACCGATGAAAATGGAGAATGGACAAAATGTGAGACGAGAAGAATAAAATACCTCTTTTAAGGAATCCGTTCTAGGAGTAAGAAGCAGGAGTTGATAGATACGAGGGTGAATCTAGACTCGCTGAAGGCCGCAGATGTAGTCTTTGATCCATACAACGAAGACCGTGCTGAAGGACATATTACAATCAGGTCTGAGTTGTCTTTGTAATTTGGACCATTGTGGCACCCCATAAGATATATCATGTACAATGAATCAAGGGTGATGCGACAACATGATTATTTACAAGACGTACCAAAGCATCACATTCATCAGCAGTTTGTGTGGATAAAGACGAGTGCAAGTCTACTAAAGACTCCTTAAGGTAGTTCACACATATAGGCCATCGGTTTATCATTGGAACGACATGCGTACATTTATGCTAGATGTTATGAGACCTGTGACCAGCGGTGATAAAGTATCTTCGGGGTATATGGAATGGTATCGTAGAGTTTCTCATCTTCGTGTGATCCGGGAAGACAAAGGAAAGGGTAAAACTTCCGATTATACATGTATCATCAAAGACAAACCATCCAGTTATGAAAGATTGGTATGTATTTTTATTTTGTCTTGATTTAAATACAGGTTTATCCATTACGGCTCAATGTTGCAAGTGTTCATTGTTTTATTTTGTGGCATGAAAACAGAAAAATCGGTTTGTATTTTGGGAAAGAAGATGGCCGCTTGTATAAAGTCGGGAGCGCCTTTTTCAATTGAGAAGAAAAAGGAGCACAAATACCTAGTTGATAAGATTGATAATGAAGCTTATGCCGCTTAGTTCGGGGAAAAAGTTGTTCATAAGCCTAAGAGGCCAATAACGAAGGTCTCAAAAAGGCGTCGGGGTTCAAGAAGCGCCACCAATGAAGAGAATGTCCCAAATCCCGAAGGCGGTGAGAGGGCTGGTGATGATGGTGGCAATGCTGGACGTGGTTAAAGAGGCTGATGCTAGTTTTTCCTTTATGATTACATGCCTTTGGTAGACAATGCTTTGCTTTATCTTTGGGATTATTTTGTTTTGAATGGTTGTTTGAGATTCTAAGTTCTTACATTTTCTTTAAGACTTGGTTAGTTTTATAACTTATCAATGGGTTCATTTATGGATTATGAATGGCTTCATGTTATTTTTTTGGATCATGAATTATAAACTCATTTGCTAGCAGAAGAGTTGTCTAGTCCTGCAAACAGTTTTTAATATAATCGATAAACAAACTATATCATTTTCTACCGATTAGCCTCAATCGGTAATTAAATTATTTTGAATTCTACCGATTGAAAAAGGTTTAAGTTTTCTGGATCTTTTTCGATCTTAATCGGTAGTTCGTATGTATATTTTTCTACCGATTACGAGGAGTCGTAGCAAGGTTGTTTACTTATCTACCGATTAAAACATTGAAACTTACTTGGGATTTCTTTGGATTTTTTGATTTTACTCGGTGGATAAGTTTTTTATTTATCTAACGATTAACTTTCATCGGTAATTTTTTTTTTTCAATTCTACCGATTAAACCATTGAAAAAGGTTTGGGATTTCTGGATCTTTTTGAATTTTACTCGGTAGTTAGTATGTATCATTTTCTATCGATTGAGAGGAATCAGTAGCAAGATTGTTTACTTATCTACCGATTGTAATATTGAAACTTACTTGTGTTTTCTGTGGGTCTTGTGAGTTTACTCGGTAGATAATGTACTTTTTCTTCCGATTACACGTAAAGAGACAGACTTGGATTCTTTAAGAATTTTTTAAGAACAATCATTAGAAGATGTACACCTGTGACTACCGATTATGCTTAACTGTTAAGTTTTATAACCACTTTTTCTTTACACTCCAGTTAGACTTCGCCCCAACGGCTATTTTTACAAAAAAAAAAGTGACATTAGGACTCTAATCTATATAACTAGGGTGTCTCCACACACCACCATTACGTTTTACTTCTCCAATATCAAAGAAATTATCTTCAAAATAATGATTGATCCGTACATTGTTAGTACTACAGAGTACATGGTAGAAGAAAATTTATCTCTATGTAGGCGCTGTGTGCAATTCTATCCGAGAAGGGGAGAAAAACGATTTCAAAAAAATGTAATGAGTAGGAGTTATTTAGAGATAATTCACGAAAAATTCTGCATTGACACTGGTAACCCAATAACCGTAATAAAGCTGATCTTTTCGGGCGATGTGTTTACATAGGCAAAGCAGTTGATCCATTCGTGAATTTAACTTATCTTGTTAATCGATATCGATTGTGAGGTGAAACTAATGATGAAGTTATAGCAAGATCTCTCGAGGATTGACGACGATGGAAATGATCAAATCTCCGTTACGAAGATCATTTAAACATCCTTAAGGAGATGGACAAACTCAATCCGTTTACGGTTCATCCACGCCGCTTAAGGTGAATCAAGGAATTATGATCATGGATGTATAGTCAGACGTCATATTGTTCTATTATCTACCTATTATAGTCTTTGCAGTAAGTTTTTGAAGATACTAGCCGTTAAGTGTCTCTCTATGTTGGGGAAAATGGGTTGTTGTGTTTGACTAATAATTGTAATCGGTAGTTATAGTATGCTATTATCTACCGATTATTGCTATTGATAGTTAAGGAAGTTGTGCAATTATTTAGAATGAAAGTATAATCAACGGCTAGTTTTTGAAATTATCCTATAAATACACCAGTTTTCTCAACCAAATACCACACACACCTAGTTTCATACACTCTACAAAGTTCATTTAGTCATCTCTTCTTTGTAATTCACTTCATACCTCTTCTGGGAATTTTGCTTCTTTTTGTCAGAAAGTATAATAATCGGTAGATAAAGCCTATTTAGATACTACCGATTATACTAGGTTCATTTTACTCAATCTTCTAGAGGAAATACAATTATATTGGTAGATAATATAAACCAATGAGTACCGATTAGTTAAGATAGTAGAGAAATTCTAAATTTTCAAAATTTGGAAAAATTTATTTTTGGGGCTGCTATGACAATCGGTAGATAAATGATTCGCCCAAACTACCGATTGTGGTAGTAGAAAAATTCTACATTTTTAAAATTTGAAATTTTTTATTTTTGGGGCTGCTATGACAATCAGCAGGTAAATTATTCGCCTAAACTACCGATTATGATTGTATACAAGTTCAACATTTTAAAAATCTTCGAAATCTTGGAAAAAATATTTTTGCGGCTACTGATATAATCGGTAGATAATATATCCCCCGAAACTACCGATTATAATAGTTCATGGGTACAAAAATCAGTGTGGGGCATATATTATAATCGGTGGATAAATAAGTTTACTAAATTACCGATTATGGAAGAACAATTAAATGCACGATTGGGGAAAAAAATTCATTTTGGGGCTTATATATTATAATCGGTAGTAATTGATCTTACCGAAACTTTAAATTGTAATGAATTTCAGTTCAGAGTGTATAATCGATAGATAATGTATTACTTTATCTACCGATTTTGGGACGTGGACGATACAAAATCATCATCTAGGTTTTCTTCATTTTCTAACATTATAATCTATAATATTAACTAACTAATTAATTAATATTAACACTAATTAATTAAGAATAAATTTGTCATTATATAAAATAGGTGGATAAAGGACGGAAGAAAATTACTTTATAATAATATTATTTTATCTTATATATAGCCCCAAAATAATTCTTATCGGTCCCAAAAATACATGGATTGTTAACCTTCACATTCACACGCAATTTTATCATAATTTTATTAGCGAATGTGAAAGCATCGGTGGAAACCAATCCACCAACCATATTAGAAAACTTTAAAAAGAAAAAAAAGTTAGGAACATGAGCTTAGTACTCCAAGTCCATAAAGTTCTTTAATCAACCGAAAGTCTTGTATCAAGAAAAGTACAGGTTTTGATTCACAAAACATAAAAACTAGGTTTGTTTCTACAAAAAAGAATTCTCAATACTGCGCTGTCTTTTATGTTTCGTTTTGAAAAATGATAAACAAAAGATTAAACCATAGGAAATATTATGCTCAGGTCCACAATTTTTTTTTTTTGTTGTTATTTTCTAATCCATCTGGATCAAAAAAATCAATCCCATGCCCATACTAAATATAGAACCTACAAAAGATGGTTGTACTTTGTGCATGCATCCATTGTATATCCATCCACCGAACAATGGTTACATATGAAATACGCATCCACTGAAAAAAATTATATGTATAAAAAATAAAAATTGGTATTTTTTCAGCGTGGTGTTTATTTTTTCATTTAAAAATTAATGCACAAGTGTTATTGCTTTCACTTGAAAAATTGATGCATGTTATGTAGCGAGGAAAAAACAACAGATAACAGATACATGTTTTCAACTGAACAATATCTATGCCTAAAAAACAACAATTTTTGAAATTCTCAGAAAAATTAAAATTTTCGTATCACTGTTTGCACTCTAAATTTTCTAAAATGATAAAGTCCATAAAATTCCGACGTATGTATTATCAAAATGTTATTTTAGGTTTTTGATAAAATATCATAATATGTGTATTGTTTACCCTTTGTGATAATCTTTATATTATGAGCTGGTAAATGGATTTTACGTTCGGTGGACTTGATAGTGTAACCTGAACGGTGAGATTTGGTGGTAAATCTCACTTCATTAAACAAAACAAGCCTTTTCCCCTTGACACAAGCCCACAACCTACCATCTAACAATCGTATGAGGCCAAACAGGTCTGAATCAGTTAAACAATTTTTTTGGGGACCTCTCATAATTTGAGGGAACCATCCCATTTTGAAAAGATCGTTATGAAGTAAACCCTAGTCCTTCTTATCTATATAATTTTAGTAATGTCTAAAAAATACCCTTTTTTTAATTAGATGTCAATAATTAAGTTAGTTAAATTAATTGCTAATTAGTTTTAGATTAGATTAGATTAAATTAGTTAGATTAGATAAAATATTTGAGTTATGGTTAGGGTAATGTTAGAGAATTAAAATTATTTGGAAAAAATTCGGTTAGGTCGATAAAATTCGGCTAGGAAAATGAAAAACAGTAGAAAGTTCGGTTAGGTCGATAAAAATTCGGTTAGGAAAAAAAATATTCCAAAACGAACTATTCTTGGTATTCTTCATAAACTGAAAGTTCGGTCAGCTCGGTAGGTTTTTTTAAAAATGTTCCTAACCAAACTTTGCACTGGAACCAATTTTTAAACCCATATTTTCATGATTCCAACTCGAATTAACAATCAAAAACATATAAAAATGAATAGGTTTGTCAGGAATTACCTTCTAATGTAATTCGTTTACGAATCGACGATTAATAGTTTGGAAGATAAAGAGGAAAAAAAGGAGAATGATTTTAATTTGACATTTCGATTAGGAGAAAAGAAGAAGGATTTGTGTTTATTTTTGTTTATATGAAATAGGTTTTTAGGTTTAAGATTAGTATTAAATTAATATGTGTTTAGGTTTAGATGATTATTAGATTGAGGATAAGTTTTATGAAATGGTAACTTAGTCATTTCTTCCCATTAGGACACCCCTTAGCTTTGTAGGACAGATGGCCTAAGTACGGAAGGGTCCCCTCAAATTATGAAAGGTCCTAAAAAAATCGTTCAATTAGTTAGGGTGTTCATAAGACACAAGCTCTAGTACACCCGTGTTTTAGGGTAAAAATAAATGTAGGGTAAAATCGTACTTTCAAGTAGATTCGAGAGATCAAGCTCGAACGAGACGAGCCTAAACCAAGAAATGGTTGTTCACGTCCTGCTTCGATCACAAAGGTGGAGAAGATTGGGTAGGTTTTAGGGGAAGGAAGCAAATAAGGTTGAGAAAATCTTAGTGTGATGAGTAACTACAATGTGTAAAGAAGAATGAATTATCTCTAATATGAATAATTAATTCTGTATATCTTAGTTCTTCCTGGTTAATTTTTCGAATAGATGAAGCCATCTATTTATAGTTTGGAGTAGACACACTGATTTTTCGTAAGTGGTGGTAGTTACAAAAGAAGTAGAGGAGTAACGATTGTGGAGATTGTAGTGGAATCATGTCCGAAAAATAGGGAGGACTTGTATGACCACTATTCCTCGTACTCTCAACTTCCCTGTAACCTTCCCACTACTTATTACTTTCTTGTTCGTGGAGTTATTGCCACAACACACGATTGTCGTAGACCGCCAGACTAATACCCCAATGAGAATCCCCTAATATGTTGTATTTGATATCTCGTGGAAATAGTGAAGTCGTGGAATACCACTTTTGATTAGATCAAGTCAATGACTTGCTAAGTAGGTGAGAATAATTTCATAATCTACTAATTTGGTAACCAGATTGATTATAATATATTTTAACAACCAGATGTTAGCTTAGAAGTGAGTTGGCATAAATCTGGGAGATGTTCAGAGCCAAGGTTGTGTAAAGGTTCTTAAGGATCAATCATGACGCATTTAAAAATATGGATTGATAGATAACCACATAGGGATAGCGCTAGCAATAGGCTAGTATTTGAAAGTGTGGCGCGTCCTTTGAAAGTGCAGCCTGGATAAGGTTAGCACTCTCAGCTAGCGCAAAGTTAGCGCTTTGAGTGGAGCGTAAAAGAGTAACACGTCCCCAAGGGACGTAGCCTAAATTAGGCTAGCGCTTTTAGCGCAAAGGAGTGGAACGCCCCCAAGGGACGTGGCCTAGTTTGCTAGCGCTGTTAGCGCTTTAGGTATGGCGCATCCTTGAGGACGCAACCTAGGTAGCTAGCGTTGTTAGCGCTTTAGGTATGGCGCGTCCTTGAGGACACAACCTAGGTATCTAGCGCTGTTAGAGCTTTAGAAATGGCGCGTCCCTGAGGGACGTGACCTAAATAGCTAGCGTTGTTAGCGCTTAGCGCAAATAACTAGTATTAACCTAGGTGCTAGCGTAGAGAAGTTAGAGTTATCCTGATGCTAAGGCACAACGTGCTCCTTTAAAGGCATTGTTCTTTGATTGTGGCGCATCCAAGAGGAACAACGTGCATTTTATGGAACATCCTTGGGCATAATACTAAAGTGGCATATTTTATAAAGTCGGGACGGAAAATGCTCATTCGAGACAAGTTCGAAGAATTCAGCTATGGAATTTATGCAACTCGAGACTGGTTCAAATGGCATAAATATTGTGAGTGTTTAAGAGGCTACAATATTATCTTAGAATGCCTATAACTATTTGTCGAAATTATATTCTTAATTCACTTGTAAAATATTAGTATATATATAGTAATTCGTGATTTGATATAGATCTAGAAGCATGCACATAAATATGCATGTGTACTTCTGATGCGTTTTTCGTAAAACATCTTGTAATGACTCCAACTCATATAATTCCTCAAATACTACTTTGTAACGAATGTATTTGATGTTTATAAGTATATATAACAAGTTTTATGATTCATGCTCAAGAATTTTTTGTTTGAGATTGTTCTGACCCAACATGGCTGTACCCTCTCTAGTTTTAGGGGAAGACAATCTAATAAATAGAGATGAAATAATTAATGAAAGGAAGGATGTTACCAGGAATTTTCAATATTAATACTATTCCTCTTCCAATTTAAAACCGCGAGTCGAGCCTTACTTGATGTATTTCTCCGAGCACGATAATCTATACAATATTATCTCAGGATTGTAGTAATTGGGTGTCATTGACACGAGCGCTGATTCTTTCTTCTGATAAGACTTTTGTATATGTGTGGATTCCTATTTTGCTGGGAACTTATGAAAACTCAAAAGGAAATTCGAGGATGGGTTTGATATTTGAGGTATGAAGGTATGTTCCTGTGGGACTTGAGTTATCTTTCAAAGGCTTATTTGAATTTTTTTTTGTTTGTTAGGTGATTAAAGACTCTTTTTTGAAATAACAATACTTCTACTTGATTAATGAAATTGAAATCCTAGGGATACCCATAATAATACTTATATGTATTTTGGAAGAATTGCAAATACTACATGAAAAACAGAGAAATAAGGATAATAACTGAATATTCAGTCGAAAGCCTTGAGCCATTTGCCGTGAATAACTGCTATGTCAGACTTGCCTTTTGTAGTGATCAACCTATAGTAGCCGCTAGTAGTAGCCTACAAAATTCTGTATAGACCTTCCCAGTGGAGGGACGGTGACGCTTTGAAGCTTTGAGAACCAAATCCTCTACCCGGAAAGCATTCGGATTGATTGTTTTGGCTCTGTAATCTTTTGTTCATATAGACGGACCTTTTCTCTAATATCTCTCGGATCATATATGAGGGAAATACCTTTGAGAATTCTGGTGGTTCATAAAAGGCGAGAGTGGTTTCTTCCCATCTGTTGAAATATTAATACGGAGCAACCACCCATTCATAAAGACAGGAGAAAACACGATTGTTGTTTCTAGCAAGGTCTAGTCCCTAGTATGCTGGCATGTAAGGATGATACAATGATAAAGAAGCAAATTGAACATGATCTACCTAAGTGCAGTATCTATTGACATAAGCTGACACACTCTGAGTTGATGTTTGATTCCTCGCTATGGATTTGAGAAACTAGTATTCTTCCAGGTACAAAGGAAGGTTCTTGCTAACACTGGGTTTGACTCCAGAAAGAGGGTGTTTAATTCGAGGTGAAACTTCTGGCCGAGCTTTTATGATGGCTGCTGATTATTGGATCCAAGCGTGTCCTAGAGTCATATCATAATTGAGCTTCCCATTGACGATATGAAATTTGGTACTTGTTTGAGTGGCTCCTGCTGCTACTGTGAGAGTGATATTTGCATAAATATCTCTGGTTATTCCTTCAGGATCTCTGAATGTTGTTGGAAAACGTGTAGCTTCTTGTCGAGTTACTCCTGCTACTTTCAGAGTTGTGACGATGATAACATTGACATCCATGCCATCATCAACTAGTGTATTTCGGAACTTAACATCTCTGAGGCGTGCAGTAGTGAAAAGTCCCCGAGCGCGCCATCCATCATTCTGATTGACCATGTCTTCCAAAGGAAGCTTGTCTTGGGCATAAGTGTCTTCATCAAGAGACTGTATTCTCTTGCCAGATAGGAATCGATTAAGGGAAGTAAAAAGATCATTAAACTGATCCTTTAAAAAGTGGAGGAGCTCACACATGCGCTTCATTAATGATTGAACTGTTTGGTTGACCAGTTCTCCAGAGAGGGGAAAGCTCCTAACAGGAAGGAGGTTTTTGTTAACACCTTCAGTCCTCAATTGCAACTCCCCTGACTATATCTTCTCTTTGAAGATACGTCTTAGACCATTGCATTCATTGGTGGGATGTACCCACGCCTCTAGAAGAAGGACTTCTTCCATATGAATTGGAAAATCATGACAAGTGTGTTAGGTTTTATATCATGCTCTTGCTGTTGCTGCAATACTGCTGCTGTCGCGCCCCCTAAGGAACACCTTGGGACCGAGTTACTCGCTGATTCGGTGCCTGATTCACAGCTGGAGTGGAAGGCAGACACGTAAGTTTTGGTTTTTACTGAGATGGATCTTTTCTCTTGGTCCCTTCGTTACTGACAACATTTATTGATGGTTGAATGGTATTCTTCTTATTGGTCAGTCGTCGACTTCCGGAGGTGTCTCCATGACTTTCTTCTCTTCCTGGTCTGGGTCCCTCCAACAGGGCAGGAGCAGTTGTGGTAGACCACTTTGCGGCTTCATATAACTCAGAGAAAGTCTGGAAACATAAATTCTCTAAAAGAACACGATAGACATGGATCATACCATTAATACAAAATTCTACAACTGATACTCTGTCACATTTGGATCGTGGCAATCCAGCGCATGATTCATGAATCTCTTCACGTAGACATTGGGATGCTCGTTGTTCCTTTGGAAAATTCTTCCTAGGTCTAAAAGGGTGACTCGCTCAGAGACGAAGAAGTACTTCTTGTAGAAAGCGTTGACCATGTCATCCTAACCAGAGATATTGTTGGCAGCAATATTGTTGAACCAAGTGTAGGCTCTTCTAGTGAGGGATTTTGAATTTTTTTTAAGACGTAATACATGATTATATTCGTGTTCTCCTAGCAATTCCAAGAACCGAGAGACATGTTCACGAGTATTCCCAGTCCCATCATATAATAAGAATGCATGAGAGGAATAACCTCTTGGTAGTGGGACTGAACTTCAGGAAGGTAAAAAGGCTGGTGTTGATGAAATGAGGATGATTTTTCCTAACCATGATTTCGTAGGAGTCTCTCCAGATCTTTGCGAGTGAAAAAATGGATTCTTGGTACCTCTGCGGGGAACGATCAATGATGACATGAACTTCATCATTTCTTTTGTCCTTGACGTCCCAGCATCAGTAGCCACCGTAAGGTTGATCTTGGTTTGTTCCTTCAGGCGATGACGTTGTTCTGGAGAAAGTTGTTCTGTCAAGGTCTTAAGGCAAGCAAGTACTTCCTTCTGAGTGGTGGCCATGTCCACTTGCGTTCTGGCAAGAACTTCCTGAATCCTTATCAAATCAACAATATTGGGTGACGTTTGAGTATTCCATATTTTTTTAACAGTCTTTTCATAAGGAGAAGGTATGCTAGTAGTATTGGGAGTAGCGTTGGTACGATGCGTCCCTAGCTCTAGCGCTGATGCGTCCCTAACTCTGGCCTGATGCGTCCCTAGCTCTAGCGCCGATTCGTCCCTAGACCTAGCGCTGATGCGTCCCTAGCTCTAGCGTTGATGCGTCCCTAGCTCTGACCTGATGCGTCCCTAAGATCTAGCCTAATGCGTCCCTAGCTCGAGCACGCCCCTAGCTCTAGCGCGTCCCTAGATAGTACTTCTATAGCTAGCGCGTTTCTAGCCTGTCGCGGCTTTGGCCAATCGGCCTATAGCCGAGATCCCATGGCCAATTCGTCCCTAGCCAAGCCCGACCATACTTAAACTTAGCGCAAGCGCATTGGAGCTAGCACTTTAGTGCTAACTGTACTTTACCTAGTTGAAGTGCTAACTTTGAACCTCCTTGACTCTAGCTTCCTAGTCCTAGCATAAATGATATTTAACTAGAAGTTATGCATCTTGTCATTACTCCTGAGACGTTAGCACATTAGCCTTTTATACTAAAAGAGCTAGGACATTATTATTTGTGCTAAGTAGCTAGTATTAGCTTTGCTAGCTACTTCCCTCATAAATACACCCTTCTTCTTAATATTGGTCTAATACCAAATCTTATTTGATTTTCTAATAGGTCTTCTTGCTCAAGAATCCCTATACAATATTTGTCCTCAAATGCCTCTCAGACTTATGCTAAGTCACTTCTGAGCTAATACTTAGCCATTAAATGTGTGATGTTACTCCTAAGCAAGTACATGACCACTGAACTTACCAGAATCGACATTAATCAGTATGACTATCAATTCAGAGAGCTGCGCAACTTGCCTCATTGACTTAAAAAGTCATTTGACTTGACTTAATCAAAAAAATAGTTGCTTGTGACTCCACTATTTCCACGAGATATCAAATACAACACAAGGGGGGTTCTCATTGGGGTATTAGTCTGGAGGTCTACGACAATCGTGCATTGTGGAAACACATCCACAAACAAGAAGGTAATGAGTAGTGGGACGGTTATAGAGCAGTTGAGAGGATGAAGAGTAGTGGTCAGACAGGTCTTCCCTGCTTTTCGGACACGACCCCATTACAATCTCCACAATCATCACTTTTTCACCTCTCCCTAACTTCCACCACTTATGAGAAATCAGTGTGTCTCCTTTGTACTATAAATATATGGTTCTCATCTATTCAAAACAAGAATAAGACGACAAGAGACAGAGGAAACTAAAAACATACAAAATTATCTATTCATCTTAGAGATAATCCTTTCTTCCTCACACACTACTTATCGCACTGATATATCTCAACTTTCTTTGCTTCCCTCCCCTAAGACCTACCCAATCTTCTCCTCCTTTTTGATTGAAGCAAGACTTGAACACCCATTTCTTGCTTAGGATCGTCCTTTTCGATTTTGATATCTCGAACCTACTTGAATGTACGATTTTAACGTATATTTTTTTCCCTAAAACAATTGGTGACCACAGTGGGAAATGAACCTCTCAATTACGAAAGCCATTTTTTAGTTATTCAAGATGGTGGATTTTAGGTCTGAAGCAGTTACAACTCCTATAGTTGGTTCAGGTAGCACTGGTGGTGGCGATTCTGAAAAACACCCATGTCACTACTGAACCTCCTCGTACTAATATTACCACTAATACTACTACCCTTCATCCCGGTGACAAGACCACTGAAGTTACCGATAATACTCAAACTCCGTTCAACATAGCTGATCTGATGAAGAGACAGGAGGTTCTTGCCAGAACACAAGTGGACATGGCCACTACTCAGAAGGAGGTACTTGATTTGCTCAAAACTTTGATGGAGAAACTCTCCCCGGAACAAAGCCATCGCCTGACGGAGTGAACCAGGACCAACCTTATAGCGGCAAATGATGCTGAGACTTCCAAGACTCGAAAAAATAAAGAAGTTCATATCACTACTGATCATCCATCAGCGAAAAGTCAACAATTAAATTTCATCACCCGTGAAGATCTGGAAAGACTCCTACGAAATCATAGCAAGGAAGAATAATCCTCGATCCATCAACATTGGCCTCCTTACCCGCCAGAAATTCAAAGATATCCTTTGCCAGGAACTTACTCATCTCTGTGTTGACGGTGGATTTTCGACAAGAGAGAGATAATTATAATATTGCCTTTGCTTTTCTGCAGAAGCATGAAATTTCTGACCCGGTATCAAAATTATGGATATGTACTTCTATCTTTTATTCCGTAATAGAATTTAAAATGCGTATTCATATCATGGCTATATTATCCTTGTAGCTTTTTTATATATGTATGCGCCTCAAAATAGAGCTTTACCCGGCTAAACCCTCGTTATTTCATGTGCGTCCATACAAACTATCTGCATTAATCTAAACACACTGATTATGCAAAATTACGAACATTCGGAATGGATGCTATGCCATTACTGAATAAAAACACTTAATTAGAAACATACTCTCTAAATACAGAGTCACGTCAATCAAATCTCAAATTTCAAACTTCCACGATTGAATTCCTTGAATATGTTCTGTATGCACTGCATAAAAGTCAAGCATAATGCCAACATTAAATCTCATGCGACTGAGAAGCCCTAAGCAGGCCATGTCTATGATCGCGGCATTAGTAAGTGCCAACGCTAGCAGCGCATAGGAAATGGCTACAACATTAGAAATTTCCATCCCTAGAAATCCCGAGCCATGCTCCCAGCACAACCGCGCCAGCACCAGCAAGCTAGCACCCATATGCCAACGACCAACAACTGGCACCATTGCTAATGATAAGTGCATAATTCACATGTTTATAGTGTCAAATCCATGCTTGTTTTACCTATAATTCTTGCATATTACTTTTTATTACTCTTGTTTTCTATCTTATGTCTTGTATTAGGTGAATCATCCAAAAAGGAGCTACGAAATGCTTAAAACGAACAAGGAATTGATGTCTACCAATGGATAAGGGCCAAGGATAAATTATACTCATTCAAATCCATGAGTTCTTAATACTATCTTGAAGATAATGAGAAGAAGAAGCCAATGCAAAAATAATTAGGTCATTCCGAGTTCGGACGAAGAAGTTATGGACAAAACAGTCGAGATGAAGAAAAAGTCACCAATAACTTAACAGTCAGCATTGCTCATTAGCAACCAACAAATGCCGATTGTAGCAGTTTTGGTGGCAGAAAGTTTCATCTTCTGTCGGCATTGCTCATCAGCATCCAATCTATGCCGACTGAAGAGATTTTAGTGGCAGAAAGTTTTTCCAACTGTCGGCATTGTTAGGGAAACAGATATGCCGATTGTAGAAAATCCAAGGGGTTCGTTTGCCACGTTTTTGACTTCCAAATAAAGGAAACTTAGTTCCAATGAGATTCTAAACCTTTGAAGGAGAGGAAACTTAAGGTCCAATCATTAAAGGATATAAAAGAAGACATCTAAGGCTCAAAAAGACACATTCCATCACATATTCTAGTTCTACATCTAAACCTAGGGTTTACCCCTTTAGGGGAAACCATTCTTCTTTGCAATATGAGTAGCTAAACCTTTTGTTGATTAATGATGAATTCAATGTTCTAAGCGTGAAACTTTATTAGTTAATACAAGTTTGTTTGAAGTTATTATCATCATCCTTTGTTTTCACTACATCTAGGGTTTATGATTGATTTCTATATTGTTTGGGTGCGCAACCATAATATTATATTGGTTATTCTATCGCTAGTAGAGAGTTATGAGATACGTGTAATAGTCGAACACCTTCTACACAAGTAGAGAACATGAAACTTTGCAGAGGGATTCTGTGGAACGATCGTGTGTGAAGACAACACTAGTAAGCAGACCGAGCTTATGTGTTTGATGCTTGGATCAACCTAAATGCATTCGATTGGGTTACACCTTGAGAAATTATTCATGGTGGCTCAGATGGGTAGAATCTGGTAGTCGAGCGCTTCCATAACCAGTGATAAAAGGAGTTTTGGGAATAGCATAGCTTATTGCTATTCTACGGTTGGTGATGAATGATTATAACGAAAGATAGATAAGTATACTAATTCAGTCGACGTTTGGTAACGATGAACGACTCCCTAATCATCTCTTTATTCTTATTATTTTTTATTATTCTTTTTAGTTAATTAAACCAATACCCCATTTTGTCTTTTACTTTATTCTAGTTTTGCTAATCTAAATAACATCTCAATTACACAACTCTCTGTGGGAACGATCCTTACTACCACTATATTATTATTTAATTAGTGGTAAATATATCGAGTAATTTGTTGCACTTATGACATGCATCAGCTAAAGCTAGCGCTGCTAGCGCTTACACTCACGCTAGCACCAGCGCCAACGCTAGATCTAGCGCCTGCGCTGCCGCACCATCCTCACTTGCTTGCTGCGCCATTCTCGCTTGTTCGTGCCAATTTCATCCTTCGTTGCTAGCGCCATCACCTAGGCCACAACCATGACACTAGCATATGCTAGCAACATCTCAATTGCGCCTATAGCACTCGCATGCGCCATTGTCGCTAACACAACTTGCATGTTTCAAGCATGCTATAAATACGTCATCGCCATGTTGTGTTTGCATAAGCTATTGATAATGTTATTTTTACGACAAATTCTCAAATTACTCAAGTGTTTTGAGTCCATGACTCCACTAACTCCTACGAGAAATCAAAACATCTTACATGGGGGGACTCTTCATGGGGTTTTGGTCTGGTTAATATAGCAACATACGGCATGGCAACACCCCATGATGAAAAAGTTATGAAGTAGTGGTGATAGTTATTGCAGTTAAAAGGAGATTGAGTAATGGTTTCCAGAAACTTCCTAAGCATAATGGGCGTAACGACACCATTATCTCCACAATCTCCATCTCTCCACCTCCTCACTACCTCCACTATTTATGAAGGAAAAGTGTCTATTCTCAACTATTATTAATAGGCTACTTAGCTTATTCAGAAAGCAGAACAAGATGATCATTCTCATAAGCTCTGTTATTCTCCATGGTTCAATACTTATACACACAATTCATCACACTAATTTCCTCAAACTTTCTTTGCTTCCCTCCCCTAAGATCAACTCATCTTCTGTCTTTGTGACCGAAGCAGGATGAAAAAAATGCTTTCATGGTTTAGGCTTGTCCTGTACGATTTTGATTTCTGAATTTAAAGAAACTACAACTACAATATATTGTTTTTCCTAGGAGAAATTGTTAGGTACTAGCAATTGGCGACCATAGTAGGATATGAATCTCTCGGTCATGAATTCAATTCTTCAACCATCTGAAAAAAAATTCTTCAACCGTTTGAAAATAGGGTGGATCTTAGATCTAGTTCAATCATTAAACTCAATTCAGGTCCAACAACCAATCTTAATTCTGGTGTTCCATTCCTTAAAATTCTTTGACCAAAAACACCAACACTACTCTTTGAAGCAATGCTACTGAAAACGGGATAGTCAAGTATCACAAAGACTCCCAAATATGATAAAAAGAGACCCTTGCTGACGCACAAGTAGACATGACTACCACTTAGAACGAAATACTCGCTCCTCTCAAGACTCGGACTGAGCAACTACCTCTAAAAGCAACGTAAGTATCATATGTAGCAAGCCAGAAACACCTCCAACTTTATCGCTGATACAACACCTCCAGGGCCCATGTCCAAAGAGATAAAAGAAAAGTTCGTCTAGTCCATGATCTGGTACCAGGAAATAGTCAACAACAGAATTTCAACGTCGGTGGAGTTCTGAAAGGCCCCTGGAAAAGTCACAAAATAAGAAAGGCTTATCTTTATTCCACTAATACCAGCTTCTTTGTCTAATTGAGATCCAGAGAATCCTATACTAAATGGACATCTCTCTCCTCCTTTCTTGTCGTATAAGGAGATATGGGTCCTCACCTTTCTTAATCCATCACCATATGGATCCAACCAACGTTCCTAATGCTACCAGCGTCAACACATCCAGAATCGACATTCGATACATGAAAAGATCCAAACTTCGTCATTCATAAGGGTCTAGAGAGACCATTTCCACTACCATTTTGTGGCCATGAGTGTCTGCTACCTCTTCATCAACAATAACCATGTATCCAGAATACGACATGGTTCAAGGACGTCCGTGAATCCACATAAACAAGGAAAGGATCGACACATCTCTGGAGAAATCGTCACCAAGGGACCTGATGCGTCGGAAAACCGACTTTGTTTTACCGCAAGCGCACAGTGTCGAAAGATGTAGACAATAGCAAATACGGTTCGTTCCTACGAGGAGTTTGGATTAAAATATTTTTTTTAGGTTTTATTTATAAAGAATTAAATTAACTAGTGAATTAAAATTATTTAATAGAGTTTTAAAAACAGTACGAGGAAAATGTTAAGGTTCCGGGAATCCGTTGTAGGTCAGGGTTTAATTATGTTCGTCACATAGGGTCTCAATTTTACTCATGTACAGTATCAAATCTAGCTACTAATACACGGAAGATTTTTAATTAAGCACTAAAGAAAGAATTTTCGAAAAGAATTGTTTGTTCTCAACCTAAAGTAGAATTTCGAAGTACTAAATATACGGGGCATAAAGAGTCAAAGAATATTCATAGAACAATTTCATACAAGGTTTCAACGAGTCCTTCTACTAATCAAACAATGAACTATACGTGGCATAGAACATGAAAAATCATCGAGACGGTAAAACGTTGAGAGAGAGACAAATTAATGATATTTAGTTCATATAATTGAAAACCCTAGTTTTGAAACACAAATAAAACCATCTCTTCAAGTTCATCCTTTCGCCCTAACAATGGAATTAGCCCAACATGGCTTTTTCAAAAGCCATACAAATTAATTAAGAAAAATAAACTAACCCTTTTTTTCAGTGTTCCTCCGGTCTCCAGAAAATTGCTTCTGTCCGTCCGTAAGGGAAGTTTTGTGTCTGTCTAAGTTCTCTCTTGTGTAGGTATGTTGTCCGTGTGTGAGGGGTATCAGGCTATATATAGCCAACCAAGAAATCCCTTTCCGAGTACAACTCAAAAACGTGTTTCCAAGTTCTTTCTTTTCTTTTTCTTCAACAACACGTTTCTTTCAACCTGACCACCTAAGCCAACACCAATTCATTCACCATCATCTCCACCGAATCCGTATCCCACTCAAACTTCTCCCTGACTTCTCTCTCAAGTCTTGCCAATAGCTACTCATCATCGACCACCAGTACCAACAACAGCTCGAGCTCTCAATCATCTGCCACCATCCAGATTCAACCATCATCACGTCTATCACAGAACCGAGCTCACTTCTCAACTGCCATTCTTCTTCAAACTCGACTCTTGCCAAACTGTCCCTGTCCTATCATCAACAGCCAAGCTCATCCTCATTAACCATCGATTACCATCTTTTCCTGCTTGCTGAATGGTAACAACATTACGTCTCATCTCGACTAGTTCACTGATTGATCACAGCCACTCGAGTTCAACTGCACCATAACCTGATTATCATCTCTGTCCTTTACTACACCATCGACTTCCATCGACTATCAGCACCATTAACTGCCATTAACTACTCGAGCCCTCACTGACTTTCTCTTCATCTCTTCAGACTTCCAGAAGCATCACCCTTCTCAGGCTTCGTCAATCACAAGCTCATCGCCATGACCAAACTACAACACCACGAATTCAACTCCATTAATCACCTAACTCAACTACCACCATTAATGGAAGTAACTCCATCTCATCAATCAATGGCAGCGTCCACTCCATCTCATCAATCAATGGCAGCGTTCACTCCACAGCTCAAGTCCCTTGCTGTCAACCATAAAAATCTGCCGTGAAGAATGCAGGAAGAATAGGTCCCTGTTCTCGCGTGAAGAAGATGATGAATGAGGTGATAGCCCGAGAAGAAGTAAAGGTGCCATTAGTAATATTTAAACTTTGGAAGCCCTGAGGAAATGAGCAGGTGCTCTATCAATATTTGAATTCAAGTTGTCCCTTAACGTGTGCCAGGGTGTCCATAACAGTCTCTCTTGAAATGATCTTTTTGCCCTTAGTATTCGTTTCGCTCATAACTTTCTCATACGAAGTCAGAATGACCTCGTTCTTTCTCCGTTGGATTCGTAATAAAATTCTATAAAAGATGGAGGGTAGAAATCCTGGAATGGACTGAGCTCTACTGGGTCTTTGGCAATTCTTCTCTTGTAAAGCTCCATTTCGCTTGTTTCATAGACGTAACCTAATAAAACGCACAAACTAGAAAAGTAATAATAAAACACGGTAATTCACACAAAATCTAGCAAATAAGAATAAGGAAATGATACTTAAAATGTATAAATTATGCACTTATCAGGACCCACCTGTAGGCGCCAACAAGCCAACGGACCCTGAAGATTGCTCACCTCCAGAACGTCACTAAACAACGGATTTGGACGCTAAACAATTACATATAGGAGAGATGACATCGCACACCTGTGGATTTCACCTACAAGTAAGCCTTGTTCAACAACTCTCTTTACAACCAATTGTCCCACGTCTCATCAAGGCTTGGGGACTTGACCCGAGTATCAACCTCACCGTGCCTTGACGAAGTGAATGTGAAGCTGATCATTTTCAAAAGTTTCTCGAATGGATAGGGGTCGTCTCTATTGAGAATATTAAAACTAAAACCCAATTATCCTTAAAATGTGTCATCAACCTGAGATACCAAAACCAACCCTTTCCAAATCAGAGACACTACTGCCTCTCCTGAAAAAAAAAGCCACATTTGGTCATTAAAACTATATTAGGTGGATGCTACAAACAAGTCAATACTGATAAGACAACAAGGGTAGTCGTGCGTGACAAGTGGCTTAAAGATGTCAAGGCTTAAATACTTCACCACCCCTGACAAAGCTGTCAAGGCTTATGCACTTTACCACCCCTAGCAATATTTTCCTGTTTTTATGCAATATTTGTAATCCTCTAAAATGTATGCAATATCTTGCATTCATACTTAGGATTTCAATTTATTAAACAAAGTATTATTTCTCTCTCTAAAAAATCCTTTGCAACCATTCAAAATTTACCCACTTAAAATCCGAAAATAAAACTACAAATGTTGATGGTGGATTTTTGACAAGGGAGAAAATTATAATGTTGCTTTTCGCCTAGCTGCAAAGGCATGGAATTAATATGTATAAATTCCTGACCCAGCATCAGAATTATAAATACATACTGCTATCTTACATTCCACGAGATAATTGAGAATGCATATTCAACTCATAGCTGCAATAGCTCTGTAGCTTTTTATATATTTATGCACTTTTAAAATTTTAGGGATTTACCTAGATAAACCCTTGTTATGTCATGTGCATCTATATAAACTATTTGTATTAATCAGAATACGTTGGTTATACAAAATTATGAACATTCAGAATAGAGGCTATGCCATATCTAAATAAAAACGCTAATTAGATGCAGAATTTCAAGTTGCAAAATTCCACTGCTAAATCTCTTGAAAATTTTATGTATGCACTGCATAAAAGTGAAGCATAAATTGCTAACAATAAATCTCATACAATTGAGAAACTCTAAACAAGCCATAAATATGGCCAAAGTATTAATGAATGTCAAAACTGATGGTGCATATGCAATAACTATGGCACTAGCAAGTGCTAGCCTTGGAAAACCCTAGCCACACTCCCAACACCAATGAATAGCACACACACGTTCCAAAAGGCCAGAAAAAGCCAAAAATTGGAAAAACTAACAAAGTATGCGCCAAACGACTACTAGCAACGCTAGCGATAACACTAGTAGCACTGCTAGCAACACTAGCCTGGCCAATGCTAGCGTTGTCACTCCTCTTTCCTTACCTTTTTGTGTATTTTTTTCATCCGTGCTTGTGCTAGCGTTATCCTCACTTGTTTGTGCCAGCACAATCTTCGCTTGCTCGTGCTAGCACAACTTACATGTCCTAAATATGCCACAAACATGCTCTTGCCATGATTGGAAAAAACTCATTGATAGCATTATCTTACGACCAAATCACGAATTACTCACGTGATTTGAGTCCATGACTTCACTAACTCCTACGAGAAATCAAAAAAATTGCATGTGGGGGATTATTCTTGGGGTTTTGGTATGATGGTTACAGCAGCATGCGGCGTGGCAACACCCCATGACAAGGAAGTTACAATGTAGTGGTGACGGTTGGAGTGGTTGAAGAGGTGATGGAGTAATGATTCAGAAGTTTCCAGAAACTTCACAAGACAAAGTGGGAAGTTACAACATTCCCCCCACAATCTCTATCACTCCATCTTCCCACTACCTCCACTACTTTACAAGGAAAATGTGTATTACTAATCACTATAAATAGTCTACCTAGACGATTTCATAAAGACACAACAAACTTAGAATTCTCTCAAGCTCTGTGATTTTCTCAATAGTTCTACATCTCTACACAATTCAACACACAAATTCCTTCAACTTTCTTTGCTTCCCTCCCCTAAGATCAACCCATTTTCTCTCCTAGTAACCGAAGCAGGACGAAACAACTACTACTGTGGTTTAGTCTTGCCTATACGATTTTGATTTTTTGAATCTAAAAAAAGTACTTTTACAGTATATTGTTTTGCCCAGAATCAATTTATAGGTACTAAAAATTGGCGACCTTAGTGGGAGTTCAATCTGCCCGTCATGAATCCAATTCTTCAACCATCTGAAAATCAATTCTTCAATCATACAAAAATGGTGGATCTTAGGTCAGGTTCAACAACAAATCCTAATTCAGGTTCAACAACAACTTCTAACCTCGGAAATACCAGTGTCAGAACTCCAGAGATCATTCCTGAAAACACCCAGCTGAAAACACCCAGCTGAAAACACCAAAACTCCTTTTCATACCACTGAAGGTGCCAAAAACAAGGAGCAGGCATGATCAACCATAGATGATTTGATGAAGCACCAAGAAACCTTGGCCTAAACTCAAGTATCCATGTCTACTATCCTTTCTTAAGACTTTAACGGAGCAGTTATCATCGGAACAGCCTCAATCATAACAACGTTCTGCACTATAATATCAGTCGGAGTGCCTTCTTCAACGATCACGTCAAGGGGATCTTTCTCATGATTTTTAATTGGAAAAGAAACATCACCACTATCACGGCTCATGGTAATCTCCAATCCTTCATCTACAAGTTCATTTCTCTGCTTTGGTTCATTGCCCCCCCCCCCCCCCTAAAAAAACGGAGGCATTATAGAGATAATGAGTTAATATATATCAAGCATGAAGTTCATAAAATATGTCCATTAGAAACCTAACATTCATTAAAAAACGTTTTGGGTCATGGCATATGGTTTAGAAAAGATATGGGTCGTTTTGCAAAAATACCGTCAGAAACGCTTTTACACTACCCTCTGGAAGAACTGAAACATACGCTAATTGGTAAGGAATATGGGGGTGATTTATATACTAAATGATTCATATTCATGTCTACTACAACATGTTAAAATACCACACCGATCGGATGAACAATCTAATAAGGGCGTCCTAAACGCTCGACTACATGAAATCTGAAAACCTACAAAATTCTGCCTGAAAGTCTTGAACTCTCGGTGTCATGTCTTTTTCACCTAGCAAACGGACTCCATATTCAGAAATTATTTTTATAAAATTTATCTATGCCTCTTAGATAAATAATAAGATGTTAATTACCTTATTCCTACTTTGGACGAGGATTCTACGGCCATTACGGCAAGAAGATCTGAATCTGAATTTTTCTGACAGCGAAAATCGCTAAAATTCTTCATAAAATCACGTATAGTTCTACACATTTGGTGGAATAAGGATTATAATAATATCATTATGATTCTAAAACAGTGAAAAAAACTTATTTGGAGCTGCAACAGGTCATCGGAAATGAAAAATATTCGCAATGTGATTCACCATCAAGTTCTTCGTTCTCAGTCCCAGATTCTTCAATTACTTCAGTATGGGATGATTTCTCAGGTTCCTGGTCATCTTTGTCTTCTTCCTAAGTGCCTCCAACAACAACAGTGTTGTCTAACGCCGGAGTCTTCATATTACTATAATGATAGTTATTCACAAGAATCAGAATTCATCAAGTTTAACAAGACGTAAAATAATACAACTCTGGAATCTCCAAAAATGTTATACTTACTACATAAGGAGATAAAGCACTAAGAACATTTGGGACACCAAACTTAAAAGGTTGAATACCTAAGGTACCTTGATGAGTTATGCTCTAGACTATAGAAAGGTGTTTGTCACGACAAGACTGAAGAACAACAATCGCCACAATACCGAACACAGGGCGTTCTGGGTGCCACGACTACAAGAAACAAATTAAGCGTTTAATTACTAAATGAAAGATGGTTATTAAACTAAGGATAATTTGAGATACCTGTGTCAAGTTGATGATCGAGTCGCGCCTCGCTCCAGAAGTAATTTTCAAATACGACAAAGCTACCAATTCCTTCTCAGAAAGCTCACCGCGTACATCAGAAGGCTCACTAGACACGAAATCCTTCAGTAGAGTAAGCTACGCATTCCAGAATCAACATTCGACATGATGTCGAGATCCCCATTCAAAGAAAGCAACTGGCGATACAACGATCAAACTTTATCATTCATAAAGGTCTAGAGAGACCACTTCCACTACCATTTTGTGTCCAGTAGTGTCTGCTACTACTTCATCAGTAACAACCATGTAGATCCACATTACGATATAGTTATGGAATGTCCGTGAATCCACAGAAACAAGGATTGTCACTAAGGGACCTTTTTGTAGGCTAGAACAAGCCAACAAACCCTAAAGATTGCTCACCTCCAGAGCATCTCCAAACAACGGATCTGGAAACAAAACAATTGCATAGAGGAGAGGTGATGCCGTACGCCTATGGATTTCACTTTATTAAAAAAAATTATTTCTCTCTAGAAAATCCTTTGCAACCATTCAAATCTACCTACTCAAAATCCTAAATTAAAACCACGAAAAAATCGGGTATCTCAGAAACACATAAAAAACTCCTCAAAACCTACTACTTAGGAAGGATCTTTGAAGACTGATTCAACACTATCATCATATGCTCTCTCCACCTGGGCGAGGGATTCAGCTGCAATCCTAAACTCCCGGGATAGTCTTTCGACATCGTCTCTAGCAATGCCAACTGCTTCTAAATTAGGAGGCGCGTCTATTTCCTTCAAGTTCTCCTGAATGGCTCCCGCATGACGACGAAGGCGTCCAACACCAAGCTTCCTCCAAGAGTCGGATCCTGTCAAACTTAAAGTCAAAGTCAACCCTAACATTCAGATACTTAATTGGTGCTGTTTTTTTATCTGTGCTAGCAACACTTGCCTGGACAATGCTAGCGCCGCCACTCCTCTTTCCTTACCTTTTTGTGTATTTTTTTCATCCGTGCTCGTGCTAGAATTATCCTCACTTTCTTGTGCCAGCACCATCTTCACTTGATCATACTAGCACAACTTACATGTCCTAAACATGCCACAAACATGCTCTTTCCATGATTGGCACAAACACATTGATAACATTATCTTATGACAAATTCATGAATTACTCACGTGATTTGAATCCATGACTTTACTAACTCCTACGAGAAATCAAAAAAATTACATGGGAGGATTATTCATGGGTTTGAGTCTGGGGGTTACAGCAGCATGCAGCGTGGAAACACCATATGACAAGGAAGTTACAATGTAGTGGTGACGGTTGGAGTGGTTGAAGAGGTGATGGATTAATGATCCATAAGTTTCCAGAAACTTCCCAAGACAAAGTGGATGGTTACACCATTCCCCCCATAATTTCCATCACTCCATATTCCCACTACCTCCACTACTTTACAAGGAAAATGTGTGTTACTAATCACTATAAATAGGCTACTTAGCACATTTTAAGAGACACAACAAGCTTATCATTCTCTCAAGATCTGTGATTTTCTCAATAGTTCTACATCTCTACACACAATTCAACACACAAATTCCTTCAACTTTCTTGGCTTCCCTCTCTTAAGATCAAACCTTTTACTCTCCCTGTAACCGAAGAAGGGGGAACGACTACTATTGTGGTTTAAGCTTGCCCTTTACGATTTTGATTTCCGAATCTAAAGAAAGTACTTATATAGTACATTGTTTTGCCTAGAATCAATTTTTAGGTACTAACAACAGAAAATTCGAGTATCTCAGAAACACATAAAAGCCCTCAAAACTTATTATTTAGAAAAAATCTCTAAAGACTGGTTCAACACCATCAACATATGCTCTGTCCACCTGGGAAAGGGATTCATTTGCAAGTCTCAGCTCTCAGGATATTGTTTCAGCATTATCTCTAGCCTTGGTAATCGCTTCTAAGCCGAAGACGCGCCTACTTCCTTCAAGAGTCTGGTGCTGTCAAACTCAAAATCAGAGTCAATTCCAGCGTTCAGATACTCAATTGGTGAAATTTTCATTGCATTGGCATTCCACGCAACGACACAACTTGGAGCATCATCTTCAACAACTGTATATAAAGGATCACAATAACGACACTTGGGGATTGAAGATTTGCACAAGATTCCCTCGGTGTCAAGAACCTCTCCAGCCTATAAAAGACGGTCACCACTGCTTAAGATATTCCACTACATCAGAAGACGTTACCAACCTTGTGTCACCACTGCTTCACCCCTTAACCATTACTATCTCAACTTTTGATGTTGTTAATGTCGTCTCTGTTATTCAGTACTCCTTTTAATATGAGACAATGTCAACGGACCTTCATAATTCAAAAATTGATCTATCTTAAGATGTCGGAGTTTACTGCTAGCTTCATCTGCGACTCTGGTTTATCATCAACTCCTAACCACGAATTTCGTTATTCAAATCTTGCTACCACGGGCTATAATTTTATAATTCATCTATGGATGTCCATCTCATGTCTATTACTGCCTTGATAACGTCATCACTAGCACCTAACATTGTGTAATCAAACCTTAAGCACCAGAGTCTACTGTTTGCCCATGAGAGAGTCTAAGTCTGCGCCAAGGATATTGCCTAAAGGAGATGAAGCTAAGTAACTACTCTAGAACTGAGGTACAAATTTTGAATATTTTATGTCTTACTGATACCATCTAGTGCTTACTACGAAATACATTATCGTTTCACGTTAATCAGGGGACTTAATATTGATGGTGAGTTTTTGACAATGGAAAATCTTGTAAATTCACTTATGAACCAGCATCAGAGACATATATATATAAGTATATATATGCTAGGGATTCACCATCATGACTCTCGGTATCCTATATATATAAATATGTATATTCATTGGTCTGCTCCTAGACGGATTGACCGCTAGTATAGAGCAATATTATCCTCAGGTTGCAACTGATCCTGGTTGCAATTGCCCTTCAGATGGTTTATGCCTATACAAAATATATATTTAGTACATACTCTTATTCCTGGATGAGCTACTACACCATTATAGAATAAATATGCTAATTAGGTACATATGATCTAAATGCAGAGTCATATCGAACATCATCTCAAGTCACAAACTTCAACGACTGAATTCCTTGAATATGTTCTGTATGCATTGCATAAAAGGCAAGCATAATGCCAAAGTTAAATCTTATGCGACTGAGAATCCCTAAGCAGGCCATGGCTATGGCCACTGTATTAGCAAATGCCAAACTCTAGCAGCGCATAGGAAATTGCCACAACACTAGCAAGTGCCAGCCCTAACCATGCTCTCAAAACCAGCTATCTCCCATGCGCTAACACTAGCACTGCTGGCGCTAGCACATGGAGTGCTAGCGTCTGTACTAGCGATAACAACACTGGAAGCGCTACCAGCATAGGCATTGCTAGCTCACCCTTCTCACCTTTCTCTTGTATGCGCCTATAGCACTCGCACTCGCATGCGCTATTGTCGCTAGCACAACTTGCATGTTGCAAATATGCTACAAATACGTTATTGTCATGTTGTGTTAGCATAAGCTTATTAACAGTATTTTTTTACGACAAACTCTCAAATTACTCACATACTTTGAGTCTATGGCTCTACTAACTCCTATGAGAAATCAAAACATATTACATGGGGGAGATTTTTCATGAGGTATTGGTCTGGTAGTTTATAGCATCATGCGGCGTGGCAACATCCCATGATAGAAAAGTTACAAGTAGTGGTGACGGTTACGACAGTTGAAGAGATGGTGGAATAATGGCTTCCAGAAACTTCCAAAACATAATAGGTGGTTATGCCATTATCCCCACAATTTTCATCCCTCTACTCCCCCACTACCGCCACTACTTATGAAGAAAACTGTGTATTCTCAACCTCTATAAATAGGCTACTTAGCCTATTCAAAAAATAAAACAAGCTTATCATTCTCACAAGCTCTGTTATTCTCTATAGTTCAACACCTCTACATACGATTCATCACACTGATTCCTTTAACTTTTCCTGCTTCCCACCTAAGATCAACCCATCTTCTCTCCTTATGACCAAAGCAGGACAGAACGACCACTTACTTGGTTTAGGCTTGTCCTGTATGATTTTGATTTCCGAATCTAAAGAAAGTACCACAGCGGTGCAGTTATTTTTCCTAGGAGCAATTTTTAGGTACTAACATGTGGTTATAGTAACGTGCGGCGTGGTAACACCCTATGATGAGAAAGTTACGAAGTAGTGTTGACGGTTATAGCAGTTAAGAGATGATGAAGTAATGGTTTCCAAAAACTTCCCAAGCACAATGGGCGTAACTACACGATTATCTCCACAATCTCCATATCTCCACCTTCTCACTACCTCCACCACTTACGAAGGAAAAGTGTGTATTTCCAACTACTATAAATAGGCTACTTAGCCTATTCATAAAGAAGAAGAAGCTGATCATTCTCATCAGCGCTGTTATTCTCTATGGTTCAATACTTCTACACACAATTCATCTCACTAATTTCCTCAAACTTTCTTTGATTCCCTCTCCTAAGATCAACTCATCTTCTCTCTTTATGACCGAACCAGGACGGAATGATTGCTTTCAAGGTTTAGGCTTGTCTTGTACGATTTTGATTTCCGAATCTAAAGAAAGTACTTCTACAATATATTGTTTTTCCTAGGAGCAATTGATAGGTACTAATACTCTGACTGTACGATGGTTGAAAATAACAGAAACGCCCAAACGCCGGTCGACATTGTTGATCTGATGCAGAGACAGTAGGTTCTTGCCAGAACACAGAAAGACATGGCTACCACTCAAAAGAGGTACTCATTTGCCTCAAGACTCTAAAGGAGCAAGTCTTCCCAGAATAGATTCGTCACCAGTTACAACAAGCAATGATTCCTAGCCTACCAACGTCAACAGTTACATAATCAATATTCAAAATGACGACGAGATCTGCATTCAAAGAAAAAAATCAAGGAGACAACGATCCAACCTTGTCGCCCATGAAGACCTGGAAAGAATTTTACAATTTCAAGGAAAAGAGGAACCGGTCTCACTTCATTAACACTAACCTTTTACCATCTCGCCATATAAAATATAATTTCACCATGGGGGATATAATTCTTCTTATTTTCCCTCTATAATGGGGGATAAAAAATGTTCATATCTGAAAAATTGTTCCAGATGAACGACGAATATCCTAGTGACCACATATGCCGATTCAAGGTCTAAAAGTCGTAGAGATAATTGTTAAAGCAGCCGTCTGGTCAGTAAGCACTACAACATCCAATGATCCATGAAGTGCTGACAAAACGAAAAGGTTAAAAGGGAGGCTTCATCTCAGCAAACGTCACGAATTAAACGCTCACCATCATCCTCAACCCCATCACCAGCCATAGCCTCAGCACCATCCCATAGACAAGCTCTACTCCACGTCCCAGAAAAAATTCCACCATCAACAACAACAAGATCCATTGCCAGATATAACATTCTCAAATTTTCCATTTCACTCTGGTACGAGTCCCTTCACTCAGGTACCATTTCACTCTGGTATGAGTCCTTTCACTCAGGTACCAATCTCTTTTACTCTGGTACGAGTCCCTTCACTCATGTACCATTCACTTTTACTCTGGTACCAGTACCTTCACTCAGGTACCAGTCTCTTCACTCCGGTAAATCTCCCAGATGATGAAAAATTCACGCAATGCCAAGATCAGAATTCTCAGCTTCATCTACAGTTTATTCCCATTTCGAGGACGATTCAAATTTCACTCTGAGGGAGATTGATCATTACAAAGCAGCATAAACCGATGGAATAGTAAAACCACCCATCACGTGATTACCTTGGGAGGGTCCTACTGAAGAGAAATCAATAAAAATACCCGTATTAGGATACTCAACTAGCGCATTCCGTGTTACACTACCATTCTGCACATCAACGTCAGTAGGAGCATCATCTTCAACAAGTACTCGAAGGGGATCTCTCATATGGTTTTCAGTATGGGAGGTATACTATCCACATCAAAATCAACGGTAACTCCTGTTCCTTATCTAACAAGCCTAGCTCTCTGATCTTGGTCATTCTGACCCTAAAAGTAGAAAGGTTACATGCATATTAGGTCATAACATCTCAAACATGAATATTGAGCATGAAACACAAAAAATACTATACATATCCATAAATATCATATACATTCATTATAAAGTGATATTTGAAGTATTTCATAATCCCAAGATACTACAAGACATTTCACAAAAACCGCGTCAGAAACCGTTTACACTGCCTCCAGGAAACTCCAAATATGGCAAGAATTGGTGATGAATATTGGTATGAATCTTATTCCAAAAGTCCACTATGGATGTCTACTGCGACATACTAAAAAGGCGCATTAATCGGAGAAACGAGCTAAGAGTTATGGTAAAAACGGCTAGCGGTATTGGGTCTGAAAATTGTCAGAATTTTCCTGGATGCTTCCTGAATTCTACTGTTGGGTCATTTTGACGCCACAAACAAGCTCAAAACCTGAAATTTTTATCTAGAACAATGTAGGAAATTCTTTTCTAATAATGATAAAGGTTCAGTCATCAAAAACATAGGTCGTATGGAGATTCTACATCGTTTTTTCAAGCACTATACTTCTGAAATTTTCCGATTACAAAAATCCATAAAATTTTAGCAAATTCGAACACAACTATGCTTACATAAGAAGTTTGAAGAATTCACCTGTTCTGTCATGGCCAGAAAGAGAAGAAGCGCACTTGAGACGGATCCAATCTAAAGGAGAAACCTCGAGTTACTTGCCTCACTCTAGTACCCGTCCTCCAGGGACGCATCAATAATCAGGGTCAGAGCCAGCCTCTATCAGACTTGTTCCCAGGGACACTTCACTGCGTCTTTATTAACAACTTTGTTTCGAATCAAATGTTCGCCCAGTCCTGCATTTCAAAGATAACGAAGGACGGCTCCAACTTTTATGATTTCCCATATCTTGTCAAATTCCTGGAAGCACAAACCTGTGATGACACCGTAAATTTATCTTTTGCCTGGTAGTGGATCCAAGTGAGTTATACTTAGGGACTAATGACTCCCTCACTTTTGAAAGATTAACATAGTAACATCCTTCAACTAAAAGGTCTGATCAGCAACCGTACTAGCAACAAAACCGTATACATCAAAACTCATACCCTCACGGCAAGGTAACATCCACACCTTCACCTGTCTTATTTTTCCTCTTCTACAATAGAGCCTCATCACTTGAGGAATGATAAATGCTGGGGATGACTCATTACACCAATCAAGAGAGCATGAGACTTCAATACCTTTTATAGACACCTGAAGTATATGCAACATAATTCACCTGTGGATGTAACCCATTCTACATGTATCACCTTGTCCAGTAAATAAACAGTTTTGACTATTCTATAATTGGGACTTGATTTTTTAGAAAAATCAATCCAAATCTATTTCAAGCAAAGTTATCCCTAAAACCAAGCCTGTAAAATATCAGAGCCATCGATAAAAACCTCTTTACATCAATACCTAGGAAGGCTCCGCTTCTTACATGATCACATCCAGAATGGTAACCCCATCCTTGTTGCTTCTACTTAATTCAACCAGATGATTCTACTGTTGGATGTGCTCCGAAATTGGAAGCCACAATCATCTCCAGCTCAGAACTCCAAAGACACAATCACTTCAGATTAAAGCTTATCCTCTCAACTTCTAGAATTGGTTTACAAGTTGCTAGTCAGAGATCCAGTGATATACTAACCATAAAATCTTAACTCGCCCTGCCTCCTCCAGCACACGCCACCTTTCAGAACCGACTCGGTCCACTCCTTTATTCTTTGATGTTCCTTTCATTACCTCTTCAGTTTACAAATTCAGAAATCGACAATAATCTTTGAAGAACGGGTCAAAACATGCTTCATAAGAAGTGTTCATCTGTATCTCTACTACGATATACCATAAGGGCACATCAATCGGAGGCATGATCTAGGAGATATGGATCTTACACTAAAGTCTATAGAATCTGAAAATTCACACGGGATTACTAATCACAAATATTTACGCATGGTTGGCGACCTAGCAAACTCTGAATCGACTAATTCTTTTTTCATATGATAGCTTAGTCTTTTGGCTTCAAAAGTTGGGTCAAGCGTCAAAAAATCCGACATCGTATGAAACTTCAACATCTTCTGAAGCGAGTGGTGTGAAAACTAGTGTTTCCAAACAGGATTCAGAAGACTCAGCTTTATAGAGACCTCATCTGCCCATGGACTTTTATCTTCTCATACATACCATCATCTCAGGTCGCAATGCATCTCCCAAGAAGATCTCACAAGATTAGAATACTTATCATCCTTTCTTCGAAAAGAGCACTGGAGTCCACCGATAGCCTCACCTGCAGTTCTAATTTACCATCAGCTTCTTCTGGCGGTTTCCAATATTTCCAACTTTGCTTCTACTAGCTACAACTCAAAGCATCGTCTCCGGGTGTCCTGTCTCTCATCTACTGATGCTATCACTATCATTTGATTTTCGCATACTCAAAACCTAAGCAAGCACCGGAACCAACTACTTCTCACAAGAAAGTTTAAATCTAAGGCCTAACTTTGCATCAAAGACATTCCACGAGGAGACAAAGCTAACAAGATTTCTTGCTGGAAACATACATGTAGAATCGACCCAGCTGACTTAATCCTCTATTAGAGATGAAGCGGACCTGTTTCAAAAAGAAAGAGAGAAAGCACCGACTATATCCCCTTTCTACTCATGGGCAAGTTAGCATTCCTGACAAGAACATGAACATCTACTAATCCCAGCTAGGGGTAACGCTAAAAGGCACATATCTCAATCTCGGGTAAGGCAGAGCTAACTAATTTTTTTCCCTAACCAATGGTGCTCCTCATCGGCGCACTCTCCATGACCCTACAAGTAGCTTCTCAACCAACGTGACTGGATCAGAAGTTCAACCCAGCTACGCTTCTCTTGGTTCACGAATTAGAAATTTCGGGCAAGAACGTAGGCACCTACTATTCCCAGCCAAGTTTTGCGTTAAGGGGCGCATATATCAAACTTCCAAGAAGCTATGTATACCTTCTTCTACTCTTAAAATTTAATTTATGCATATCTAATCATTATAAGCATATTGTTACCATCTAGTGCTTACTGTGCAACATTACTGTTCCTCACTAAGCAGGGGACTTAATGTAGATGGTGAATTTTTATCAAGGGCTAGAATTGTAAAATTGCCCTTTGCCAAGCATCATGAATATAAAAGGATATGTGTGTATCTATGCGCATGTACCTAACTTTATTATAAAACATGGAATATTGTATCTCTACTTATATTCCGCAAGCGAATTAAGAATACAACTGAATTCCTTGAACTTGTCTAGAGTGCGCATCGATCTTTCGGTGACATCTATCAAATGCGGGAATAACTAATGGTTAAGTCCCTAAAAATACACTCTAGCTTAATGCTTCGTTCGCAACGACCTCGTCTCAAATTGCTCTTCTGAGCTCAAATATGATACTTTAGCACTTTGTTTAAAGATAAGACAAAAGTTATGCGCCACTTCTTTCGGACACGCAACAAACAAGAAGCAATGCCTTAAAATATGCATTGAGCCTCTGAGCTAGGCTAACCCTAGCATTTTTCACTAGTAGGGACAGGCTAACACCAGATGTTTGGCTTAGCACCATATTGACGCTAGTTTGCCACCATAGCGCTAACTTTCCTTGCGCTGGCCCTAGCGTTTGAGAAGCGCCAACTAGCTTAGCGCATCACCTTAGCGCTAAAAGCACTAACCCTAGCGCCAACTTTATTGGCCTAGTATCCGTCCCGACGCATCCTCAAGCACCATCGCCAATAGCCTAGCGCTCCCTAAAGCGGATGCATCCCTATCTCTAGCGCTGATGCGTCCCTAGCTCTGACCTGATGCGTCCCTAAGCTGTAGCCTGATGCGTCCCCAAGCTCGATCAGGCCAGTATCTCTAGCATGTCCCTAGCTAGTACTTTCATAGCTAGCGCGTCTCTATCCTAGTACGGTCTTTCCCAATGCGCCTATGGCCAATATGTCCCTAGCCAAGCGTGACCATACTTAGCAACTTAGCGCAAACGCATTGGCGCTAGCACTTTAGTGCTAATTGTACTTTACCTAGTTAAAATATCACTACTTCATATTTAGGCCTATTTTAACCTATATTATGCCCAACTAATCTATAAAACCAGTCATTTTATTTCCCCAACATGTAAAAGGTTATAAGAAACCTAACCCATCGAAAAGTATATGCTATACAAACATACAACCTGCGCGGCGTCCCTGTATTTTGATTTTCTAAGTTGCTATGTCGACATAGCGTATTGGATACAATGTGTTAATGTCAGTCGTTTCATATTTTCAAGTGAACCTTCAGACATTTCCTTCTTCATATGCATTAGCAAATGAACATATTTAAAACTGCCTTTTTTATCATGTTGAATCCTCTTTCCCGTCTTATGCTCTTATTAGTACTATAAATACATCAATCATAATACAATATTGATAATAGTGAATTTGATTCATAATGTTAGGTAATTATAGGTATAAAAGTCTAAAGTCTCAACATCCACAATAATAAATGGAACAAAAGATAAATACCTGCAGTTAGTATGGCATCTTGCACCATTCCAATCATCCTAATTTAATTTAGAACACCAAATATGGTCTTCAGCTTCAATGGCCACACCTGGACTAACTTGATACGCCCATTGTATCATAATTTTGTGTTAATAGTAATAGAGAATATGAAAAGTGTTTCTCGATCATATAATTTACAACTGTGTTATAAATCCAAACTGTTAAATGTCATGTTTAATTCATATTTCATGTACTTGTAATAGCTGAATTATAGAAAAGTGGTTACCTTCTACTTCAGATCCAAACCTTTGTTCTGGAGACCATTCTTTTTGGAAAAATTTCTTGTAAGCACATATAGTTACAAATGGTGTTGTTGAACAAGTTGCGAAACCATCGCTTAGACCATGTATACGAAGAGGTTAATTGAAAAATCAAGAAAAAGTAATGACTGAAAAAGGTTATTAAAGAAAATGAAGTCAGGGACATTGAGATAATAAACCTTTGTTTTTTCCGAGTATAGTAGTTATTGCACGATCCCCTTTCACAAAGAATATACCTGCCGTGACTTATAATCTTGTAGCACTTCCTGTAAAAGTTGTCGCAGAGGAATTAATTAAAATAAACAATTCAAATATTGGTCGGACAACATTAACTTGATTCATTTGAAACAACAACTTTTAGTACCTAAAAATTGATTCTTTGTAAATCAATGTACAGTAGAAGTACTTTATTTAGATTCAGATATCAAAATTGTACATAGAAAGCCTAAACCACGATAGTAGCCGTTCCGCCCTGCTTCGGTCACGATGAGAGGAAATAGGTTGATCTTAGGGGAGGGAAGCAAAGAAATTTAAAGGAATTATGTGTGTTGAATTGTGTGTAGACTTGCAGAACTATTGAGACAAATCACTAAGCTTACGAGAATTGTAGGCCTGTTGTAATTTTGAAATGGGATAAGGAGCATATTTATGATAGTTTGGGAACACACGTATCTTTTCCTTGTAAAGTAGTGGAAGTAGTGAAGATATGGGATAGTGGAAGTGGTGGGGATAATGGTATAACCGCCCATTATCCCTGGAAGTTTCTGGAAAACCACGATTCTATTATCTCGTTAACTGCTCCAGCTTTACCACTACCTTGTAACTTCCAGATCATGGGGGTTGCCACGCCACACATTGCTGTAACCGCCAGAACAAAAACCAATGAATTATCCCCCCATGTAACATGACTTGATTTATCGTAGGAATTGCTGTAGTTGTTAACTCAGGATGGTGCTAGCACTAACCATGATTTTACTAGAAAGGCCTAGCAAAGTTCGCACCGTAAAAAAAGGAAAATGCCAGTAATGGTACGATATTTATTAATGTCATAGCCATATTTATGGCTTGTTTAGAGTTTCTCAATTGTACGAGATTTTTTAGCATTTTAGGCTTGTTTTTATGCAGTGCATACAGAACATTTTCAAGAGATTCAGCGGTGGAAGTTTGCAACTTGAAATTATGCTTGATCCGACTATGTGATTGGATGGTATGCATCTAATTAGTGTTTTTATTCAGATATCGCTTAGCCTCTATTTTGAATGTTTGTAATTTCGTATAATCAGCGTATTCTGTCTTATACAAATAGTTCGCATAGATGCATATGAAATAACGAGGATTTAATTGATTACGGCTCTGAAATTTCTTTGATGCGTATATATGAAAAAAAACCCAGCTACAAGGCTAATTTTGTCAGGAGCTGAGTATCCCTTCTCGATTTTCTTGCAGAATGTAGGACAAGAATAGTATTCATAATTCTGATGCTTGTCAGGAAGTTATGTATATATTTATTTTGTGCTTCTGCAGCTTGGCAAAAAATAATATTTACAATCTTATCCTTTGCTCCACCATCAACATTAAGTCTCCTACTTAGCGCAGAACATTAATGTTTTGTGGTAAGCACTACATGGTGGCACCAGTACTGAGGCGTTGGTGATAGCAATGACTACAACTTTTATTGTGATAAAGGCATGGCTGAGCTGCACATGTTGAACTAGTTACCGAGTGAAGCTTGTTACCTTTTCCTTGACAATGGTCGGTCTTAAGTCTTTAGAGGCGTGGCTGAGATGCACGTGTTGAACTTGTCGCTAGGTGAAGCTTGTCACCTTTTTATGAATGATGGTCTGTCATGGAACCCTGAACCTTGTAGGCGTGGCTGAACTGAATTTAAAGGGATTTAAAGTGTGTTTTTGATATCTCAAACTGAAGAGACAATCAAGATAGGTTAAAACACGTCATTCATGAGTGTTGCATGCCGGAAAAAATGGTGGAAAGTTCAAGTTACGGTCGGAAAAGGAAGCATACCTTGTTTATGATTAAACACGTAATTGGAGTTTTATTTGGACTCTTCTTTGAGTCCTTATCGGTTAAGAAAGGTCCCTAGGGTTCACTAATCCTATAAATAACAAAGAAAACCATAAAAAAGAAGGGAGAGCAGTTGGAAAAATTCCAGGAAGAAAAAGCTTGATGCTGGTGGGAAGAACAGAAAGAATAAAAGGCTTCTGAGAACTGTCATTTTTTTTGTTGCATATTCTTTCAAACTTCTTTATCTGACAGAGTCCGTACTTTATTTCTGTTCTCTTCAGCCACACAGAGAACACCTTCTATAATGTTTATAAGTGTATCAAATTCTCCGTGCTACTTTTATTTCTTCATTGTAATTTTTTTTTGAGATATGAAAAACTATTTTGAGATTGTTTCCAACATGATGATCTAATCACCATCAGTGAGGCGACGGAGGAAGCTATTTTTCCAATAATAAAGTTGTAATTCTAATTTTATTTTTTTTCGCAATTCTTTTATAGTTATTTGGTTTGAATTAAATTAAAAAAAAGGTTTTTATCAATTAGTTGTGTTTTCTTTTGATGAGTCATGCTGGGCTTAAAGCTTTTGATGTCTCATGCTTCCGATTTACAACTATTATTTTGAAAACCTAACTTTGGCAATATTTTGGATAAACTGAATATACGAGTTGCAAGATTTTTATCACTTGAAAAATTGGCGAATGATGGAATCATTAGTCTCAGTTCTTCCCACAAATTTGAAATCAATTTTATTTTAATTTATTTTAATTTTATTATTAAACATAATGTTTAAAATTGAATCTTTACAAGTCTGAGTATCGAACCTTTTACCACTATTTTAAAATTACATCAATTTTTGGCGCCGCTGACACGGACTTGTTTTTTGATTTGTATTTATTTTTTTGTTAGGTTAGTTAGTTTAATTAGATTTTTATTTCTACTTTGTTCTATTTTACGTTTCTTTTGGTATTTCTCTTTTTGTTACATGTTTTGGATTTTGGATTGAAAGGAAATTGAGCCAAATACTTTAGTGATTAAAGACTTGGAGTGAAAGTTGAAGCTTGAAGAACGGAAAAGAAGAAAAAGAATTTTATTTTTAATTAGATTTTATTTTTTTAGATTTAATTTGTTTAGAAAATTGTATTAGGAAGTTTTTATTATTTCTGTAATTTTTCTTTTATTTTTGGGCACTTTGTCGACTTTATTTTGGGACTTTGGACATTATTATTATTTTTAAACCTACGGAAGGGTAATTTGAATATAAAATGCAATGGGGAAGGACGACAATTACGATATTGTCTCGACCCCTTGGGTTCGTACACTGACACAGGAGTCGGTGGCCCGAATCGACTACAATCGATTCATCCCCCGTCTGGTACGGGAGATAAGACTCTAACCACTCACGAATCCCCTGCCAGTGGGTTTTCTGTATTCCTTCGTAATGCATATATGTTGAGGACTTGAATATGGAATTTACTTTTCTAGTAAAGGGCAGAAATTGGCCATTTAAGATAAGGGTTCAGATTTCATCACCGTATCCTTCCGCCCGACTTAGGAACACGTTACCTACACAAACCTAATCCTAAAATTTGACTAGAAATAGACCTATAGGGTATCGAGCTTATTGCAAGATCATTCAAAAGGATTGTATTGGTTACTTTGTTAGCCTAACTTAAAGTTCAGCAAGATTATTTTAAGTTGATTAGAGCCGCCTTGTAACCCAAGGAAAAGTTGCCAAAGAGGCAGGGTTATCAAAGATCCTTAGAGCTTATCCTGTTTCTATTCGACTTAATCTAATTCAGATCGTTCTAAGAGATTTGCTAAAACTGTAACTAGTTGCCTTTTGGAAGAATAAAAGATGGTCTAGAAACAATCTAAGTGGAGCCATCATGCTTTTTGTTTGCTAGATTCAGTAGGTTTGATTTGTTTGAGTCGTCCTTGTTTGTGTATGTTTAGAACCCTTTCATGTTAGGATTTATTTTCTTAGACTTTTTGTAAACTTATCAGGAAATTTTTGTTAGAAAATGTAGAATTGGTATTACGATAGCCAATATAATGAATATCCGACTGAGTTTCAAAACGGGCATTACCCTTACTATGACCATAGTGTGGATAGTACTTGGGACCACTACCAACCTTCTGAAGGTTATGGTTCATACCATGGAGGCCCCAATTACTATTCGTACGCGCACCAATCATATGAACGGGAAAATGAGCAAAATTCGAGTTCTTTGAAGGATGCCTCGAGAAGTTGCAAGCTAGTACTATGAAGGGGATGAGATATACTATTCCTTATACTGATCTAAATACCTCTCTAGAAGAATCACCCTTAACGATACATGAGAAGTATTATAAACACAGACCGCTTAGTTTGGAACAAAGATTAAGAGTTCTGGAATGCCAGAGGTTATTTGATGATGATGATCAGTCTTGTAGTGACTCTCTGTTCCATACAAAATATATAGATGACCCTGTGGATGATTGTGAAGATGATTTGCCTAATTCCATAGATGAATCTATCTCACAAGATCATTCACCCGACTTAGAGGTTGTTTCTCGACCCCTAGACTTCCTAAAGTTACCTAATTCAGGGTTAGAATTGTGTGCTTCTCATTTTTTGTTGGATCACTTTGCAATAAAATACCAAGAGGACTTGCCTGTTGCTGACATTTTGGATGAACGAGTTTGTCTTGTGACTAGTGATTTAGAGTCTAACGATTCAAAGACAATAGTCTCTGACGAAGATGAAAGATTCATACAGAATTTTAATGTGATAGAGGACGATTTGATCCAGGTTGATAGAATAGTTTCCCCAGTGGATTTTGTTGTCCTAGACACCAAACCTTTTCAGGTCCCAGAGGCTCAAATTCTAGTGTCCTTAGGTCGTCCCTTTTCAGTTACATATAATGTCGTCTGGAAATGGAATAATTAATTTTTATTTTGGTAACATTACTATTAAACTGAATTTATTTAGTATGAGTAGACAACCTTCTTGTGAGATTTATGATTTAGAAAAAGTGAACGTAACTAGTACTTCAGTTCAGAAATCTTTACCAAACACTTTGTTAAAAGATCCATTAGAGAAATGCCTAGCGCACTTTAGATTTGAAGTTGATGAAGATAGTGTGATTAATGAGGTGAATGTTTTGTTAGATTCTGCACCTCTGATGGACACTTATAATATATGGAAAACAGAGTCTGAACTTCTACCAGTTTATAATTCTACCTTATTTCCTTCTATAGAGGAAGCTGAGTGTAGTTCTGACCTTAAGGACTCTAGAATCCAACCAATTATTTTTTGTTCATCTGAGAGTAATGTCCACCCTAAGTTTAGGGGTACCGATGATTCTTGTGATTGTCAAGTATCCCTACTTAAAGTCCCTAACTTGGGACTTCACATATGCACCTCTACCATTTTACAAGATCATCTTAAAACTAGATTCCCTGAGCCTAGTGATGTCCAGAAAGAAGTTCAGTTGTTAGAAACCCATTCTCTGGTCGATGTAGGTTACCTAGGCGATAATACCAAGATTGAATTTGTTTCCCCATCAAAATATTTTCTTTCATATGTGGGAACGTTAGAATTTCAAATGTGTCAGTTATTAAGTTTTGAGTCTAAGCCTAATTACTTTGGGGAATTAGAATCGACACATTTGCTTAAGAAAGACCACCTTCATAGTAGTCAACTGTGTGAGTCCAATATGATTGAATTTGAGGATCCATAATTATTCAGGTTATTATTATGTGCTTCTAAGTTCTTAGTTGAGTTATTCCAGACTCTACAACCTGATCATGTTGATCTTGCCTATGAGGAAATCCAGCCGATTAAAATATTTTATCTAGACCCTTTTATAGAGCCTGAACCTGAACCACAACTAGAAGTAGTTGTCTTAAAAAGAAAACTAGATAATGGTGTGCTTGGTTTGTTCTTCTTGGCCTGTTGTAGTTTCCTCTTATTTGTGATCGCACTATTTGATTCAGATGACCCACAATTGTTTCGGCTATTGCTATATGATTTCATGAGGTGACTAATTCTTTCTTAGTCTGGCTGAAGACTTTAAACTTAGCACTTCTTGGGAGGTAACCCATGCTCATGCGACACGGTAATATCTTTCCTTAACTCTTTTCCTTCGATTGGTAACAGTTTTTCCTTGTTCATACTTTTAATCATTCATCTTTAGAAATATTGAGGACACTGTGTGATTTAAGTTTGGGCGTAAAGGAGAAACTTTTAATGAAATATGAAACTCCAAAGTCTAGAAACTTGTGAACAATTCAGGATGACACTAACTATTCTAGGTAGATGGAAACTTAGCTCTTTTTCTATAGGAATTGGTGTGCCCAGTTAAATGGTTTATTCATAAAAGGACAGAGTTCAGGTGTTAGAAATAACATGATAGTTGTCACCATATCTCGGAGTCTATCTCGACCATATCACCTTTTGTTTTTATTATTGCAATTTTTATGTTTCTCTAAGTGATTTGGTGGGGCACCAGTATCGAGTTGTTATCACCGCCAGGATGCAATAGAGTTTTTGAGATCAAGCCCCATTTTTATTTGAAAAAAAAATGAAAAAAAAAAAGAAAAAAAAATCGAGTATTGAAACTTTGATAGGAATATGTGTGTGTTCTCTCTGTCTCCGTCGCCTAAGAAAGCGTGGAACGCAGGATCCATGGGAACTATCATGTATGATGCTGATAAGGTCCATGCGCTTGGATTCAATTTGATCTAATCATGTTGTCAGTACATTTATAATTGTTTTATTTTCAATAAATCGATCGCTGGGACCCTTGCATATACCAGTTGAATCGATATTAGTATTACGATTAAGACCACGTATCTCAATCCATTAGGATTCATCCTGGCACTGACCTTCAGACAGATATGGGAAACATCGTTCACCTTAGTCAACATGTGCAGACTTCATTTTGTCTATATCCATCTTCTAAATCCTTCCATGGGATTGAACTTTGATAGATTATGAGTATAGGGGTTGAACGACTATCTAAATAGAGCATTGTTTTCTTATATATGAATTTTAGTATGCTTGAGTAAAAAAATCGTGTACAACAATTGGACTCATATAGGGTAATGATTCTCATAGATGAAGAATTTAGTATGCCAACTAAATAGCTTGTTTAGTGTTTATCCTCAATCGTTCACGAGTAGTTAAAACTTGGAGTAAAGGTTTTGTGGGTATACCTCTTGTAAACCCTCACGAGACAAAACTCGTCCACTAGGGACACCTAGGGGTTTAAAGGCTTATTACATATGCTAAATGTAGTCGCGATTCCTGCGGAAGTGAGTTAGGATTTTATTTTCTAGAGTAGATTTTCTTGATGGCTAGCAAATAATAAGTTTGGGGGTATTTGATAGACACATTTTTGTGTCTAAATTGTGCTCGATTATCTATTTTGATAGTGTTCGATTTTGTACTATTTATGGTTTTTTATGTCTTTGTAGGTATTTTGTAGAAATAAATAATTGTGGACAAATCGGCTCAAAAGTGATAAAGGCACCCATCAAAAGTGATAAAGGCACCCACCAGTTGGATTGAGAGTACCCCTCTTTCAAATTCAAAAACCGAAAATAGCGGGAAACTTGTTTTACGTGAGAATTCTTCTGGATTAGTTGGGAACTGAATTTAAAGGGATTTAAAGTGTGTTTTAGATATCTCAAACTGAAGAGACAACAAAGATTGGTTAAAACACGTCATATGACTGTTGCATGCCGGAAAAAATGGTAGAAAATTCAAGTTACGGTCGGAAAAGGAAGCACACCCTGTTTGTGATTAAACACGTAATTGGAATTTGATTTGGACTCTTATTTGAGTCCTTATCGGTTAAGAAAGGTCCCTAGGGTTCACTAATCCTATAAATAGCAAAGAAAACCAAAGAAAAAAGAAGGGAGAGCAGCCGGAAAATTCCAAAAAGAAAAAGCTTGTTGCTGGTGGGAAGAACAGGAAGAACAAAAAGCTCCAGAGAACTGTCATTTTTTCTGTTGCATATTCTTTCAAACTTCTGTATCCGACAGAGTCCGTACTTTATTTCTGTTCTCTTCATCCACACAGAGAACACCTTCAGTAACGTTTATAAGCGTATCAAATTCTCTGTGTTACTTTTATTTCTTCATTGTAAACACTTTTTGAGCTATGAAAAACTATTTTGAGAGTGTTTCCAACATGATGATCTAATCACCATCGCTGGGCGACGGAGGAAACTATTTTTCCAATAATAAAGTGGTAATTCTTATTTTATTTTTTCACAATTTTTTTTATAATTATTTGCTTTGAATTAAATTGATTTTTTTTCATCAATTAGTTGTGTTTTCTATTGATGAGTCATGCTGGGCTTAGAGCTTTTGATGTCTCATGCTTTCGATTTACAACTATTATTTTGAAAACCTAACTTTGGCGATATTTTGGATAAACTGAATATACAAGTTGCAAGATTTTTATCACTTGAAAAATTAGCGAATGGTGGAATCCTTAGTCTCAGTTCTTCCCACAAAACCGTGACTAGTCACAAAATCATGACTTCTCTTAGCAGGTTGCGGATTTGTGATACTGGAAGTCCCCGGGTGGTATCCAGAGGGTCTGGAAGTTGCTCCTGATAACCGGCTTTTGCATCAAAGGTTAGTGTTTCGTCTGCTATCGACGCCCAGTCGGGCAACGACGTGCTGTAGATTTTGTTGGATGGTTTGACGGCATTCTACCCTGGTTTAAAGAACTCAGTATCATATATTAAAGTGTAGGGTGATGGTGATTTCGTTATGCAGATAATCTTCCCGTTTAACACTACTTTCACGTATTGATGATAGGTAGAGAGGACATCCTTATTATCCTGTAGCCATGGGCGCCCCAATATCATATGATATTCGGGATCTTTCAGAATGACATGAAACTTCACCTTGGATATTATAGGACCAACTTGTAAATTTAAATAAACATAGCCATATGAATTAATGCGATTACCTTCGAAATCCTTTATCATTATGGGGTGTTGCATTATTTGGTTCTGAGGTACCTAGGCAACTTTGATCATTCTGAGTGTAATGATATTGGTCGCTGCTCCAGTGTCGATAAAGGCCATATTGAATTCTATTTCCTTGACATGAGAGGTGACGTACAAGGCTCGGTTGTGACCTTCTTCAGCCATCATGTCTTCTTCGGTGAAGGTGACGCTATTTATAATTGAGCTATCTGATATGGCTGTTTCTATTTCCATTGGAATCGAAACCAGATGTATGTTCACGGCTATGCGGTTGAGAGCATCAAAGGTGTCGACACGCTGATCCTTGGAAAAGTGAAGTTGCTCGCATAAATTTTCAATTAAAAATATGGCTTCCTGGTTCATTGGTTTTTTTATACTGGTGAAGCTCCCAATATTGTAAGGGAGGAAATCACCAGTTGAGAAATATATCTATAGTCTTGTGGAGCCTGGGCCTTGTTCGAAAGCGCTACGTCATCCAACTTCTTCTATTAATTTGACAAGGGAAGATAAAAAGCACCTACGCTCCTTCCAGTCTTGCTAGAGTTCTTGCTTGAGATTCTTGTCTTTACGCTAACTCAGACAGAATAATTGGTGTTTTGACCGCTTCGTTAGTACTGTTGGTGAGGCTGGGTTGGCGGTGTCATTGAATGCTGGAGAGGGGTTGTGAGGATCACAATTAATATTGACATAGGAAATGTTATGATTGGTGATAGTTGAATCATACCTAAGACCAACCATTTTTAGACAATTGAAGAGTTGGATTTTTGACCGAGAGATTGATCTCCAACTGTGGTTGCCAGTTGTTAGTACCTAAAAATTTGATTCTAGGAAAAAAAATATACTGTAGAAGTATGTTATTTAGATTCAGAAATCAAAATCGTACAGAGCAAGCCTAAACCACGATAGTAGTCGTTCCTCCCTGCTCCGGTCACGATGAGAGGAAATGGGTTGATCTTAGGGGAGGAAAGCAAATAAGTTGAAGGAATTTTGTATGTTGAATTGTATGTAGAGTTGGAGAACTATTGAGAGAAATCACAGAGCTTATGAAAATTGTAAGCATGTTGTGATATTGAAATGGGCTAAGGAGCCTATTCATAATAGTTTGGGAACACATGTATCTTTTCCTTGTAAAGTAGTGGAAGTAGTGAAGAGATGGGATAATGGAAGTCATGGGGATAATGGTATAAACGCCCATTATCCCTGAAAGTTTCTGGAAAACCACGATTCCATCATCCCGTTAACTGATCCAGCTTTACCACTACCTTGTAACTTCCATATCACGGGGTGTTACCACGCCACACGTTGTTATAACCGTCAGACCGAAACCCCATGAATTATCCCCCCATGTAACATGATTTGATTTCTCGTAGGAATTGGTGGAGTTATGAACTCAGAATGGTGCTAGCACTAACCATTATTTTAATAGAAAGGCCTAGAAAAGTTAACACCGCAAAAGAAGGAAAATACCAGTAATGGTGATGGGGAGAAGGCCTGGGCTAACAAGTTAATGATGGGGCTAGTACAACACTAGCGTCGTTGGCCAGCGCTAATAAGTTAGTGCTGAGGCTATTGCAGCATTAGCGCTGAGCTAGTGCAGCGCTAGCGCTAGCGCTGGATCTAGTCCATCACTGACGGTGCTATGGCCTGTTTGACGCGCGCTTTGTTAGTTTTGTGACTTTTTTGGCTATTTCTGGCTTTTTGGCACATGTGTGTGCTACTTATTGGTATTGAGAGTGTGACTAGGGTTCGCCCAGGCTAACACTTGCTAGTGCCATGATTATTGGCTATGTACCACTAGCTTTGATATTTATTAATGTCGTGGCCATATTTATGGCTTGTTTAGAATTTCTCAATTGTACGAGAGTTTTTAGCATTTTATGCTTATTTTTATGCAGTGCATACAAAGTATTTTCAAGAGATTCATCCGTGGAAGTTTGCAACTTGAAATTATGCTTGATGCGACTTTGCGATTAGATGGTATGCATCTAATTACCATTTTTATTCAGATATGGCTTAGCCTCTATTCTGAATGTTCGTAATTTCGTATAATCAACGTATTCTGCCTTATACAAATAGTTCGCATAGATGCATATGAAATAACAAGGATTTAATTGATTACAGCTCTGAAATTTCTGTGATACGTATATATGCAAAAAAAAAAAGAGCTACAAGGATAATTTTTCCAGGAGCTGAGTATCCCTTCTCGATTTTCTTGCAGAATGTAGGACAAGAATAATATTCATAATTCTGATGCTTGTCAGGAAGTTATGTATATATTTATTTTTTGCTTCTGCAGCTTGGCAAAAACCAATATTTACAATCTTCTCCGTTGTCAAAATTCCACCATCAATAACAAAAGATTATGAAAATCGCCCTTCTGCCTAGTTACAGGGACATAGAAGTATCCGCATATATTTACGTGCATATTTTTGAATTCACATCAGAATACGAAATACTGTATCTCTATAAATAACTACAGGTGTTCAATATTGACTCTGTAGTCTATCTAATAAATCTCAAGCTCCTAGCTGGATTGCCCACTAGTATAGAGCAACTTGAGTCTTCTCTAGTGTTATTCCTAGATCTTATTCTATATCTAATGACTTCTCTAGTGTTATTCCTAGAGCTTGTTCTATATCCAATGACTTCTCTAGTGCTATTCCTAGAGTTGGTTCTGTATCCAATGTATTCTCTATTGCTACTCCTAGATCAATGTCGATACTCAAATTCTTATTTAAACAACATGAATTTACTGTTATACGCATATTCTGAAAATAGCTAATGCCTGATCTTTAAAAACGCATTCTAGCTTAATATCTTGTTCACAAAGAACACATCACACACTAGTACAAATTTGGGCTTCCATGACAGTTCAAAAATGCCACCAAAATACTTATGTGACAGTTTTAAAAAATTATTGCACTGTCATTAAAGGCTCTGTTATGAAATGGTCTATAAGAAACTGTCACGAAATCATAACTATTAGTATCAGTTTTTTCATAAACCTGTCATTGTTGACAATATATAATAACATTTTCTAACTAAAACTATCATGGATAACTTAATTTCTTTTACTAAGGTGACAGTTTCTCCATAAAAACTGTCATGGATAACTTAATTTCTTTTATTAAGGTGATATTTTCTCCATAAAAACAGTCATGGATAACTTAATTTCTTTTACTAAGGTGACAGTTTCTCCATAAAAACTGTCATGGATAACTTAATTTCTTTTACTAAGGTGACAGTTTCTCCATAAAAACTTTCGTTAAAAACTTAACTTCTTAGACTAAGATGATAGTTTCTTCGTAAAACTGTCATCAATTACTCAATTTCTTAGACTAAGATGATAGTTTCTTCGTAAAACTGTCATCAATTAGTCAATTTCTTATACTAATAATTTCATAGAAGAGTCAACTTTGTAGAAGGCTAATTTGTAGCAAACTAGTTACTGATACTGCTCAATAAAATTATAGAAAGAAAATTTATCTTTTAATAAAATTGTCATTAGATTACTCAATAAACTGTTTAACAGATAGCTAGTATGGAACTAGTAAGTTCAAATAAAATAAGTTAACTAGAAGTGAATGTACTACATATATAATTCAAAAGACATTGATATGAAAGTAGTCTTATATAATATTAACTAAAAGAAATTAACAATGAAGTGTTGATCGAAACCACATCCATTTTCCGAAGTGCTGATCGAAATATACTCCTGGCAATTCATGTCCCCAATCTACTCCTGCCAATTCATGTCACTAATAACGGCAGCACATGGTTTACCCATTCTCTTCGTACTTCCATGATCTCTCCTTCATTGTAATTGGACTTCCTCTGCAAAAAGAATACAAAGTAAGTACTATTTGAAGTAATTAAAAAAAATGAAAATTGCATTTTCATAAAATAAGTACCATTAATTAATTCCATTAACTCACTCCCCAAAAACAACACCCACCAAATCAAGCACTCAGAAGCACCACCCATTCATCAACAACAAACCACTTACACCAACTCTGTAACCCACCACCAGCACTACTCACTCACCACAAGAAAACTATAGGTATCGAAGTCTAGTAGGGGGAATGTTTCACAATAAATCAACCACATCAATATTGCATTTGAGGTATAACAAACATATCAAGTTCTGGCAAAAGGGCATTTTCATTTTCAAAAAACCCATTCATGTAAAGCCTTCAACAAACACACCAAAGTTCTAAAATCAACAACTAATTAAGAAGATGAAAATCAAAAGGAAAACAAGAAAACTCCAAAAGTGTACTTACCATTACTGTACTATGCAGTTTTAGCTTCCCTTCTATGATTTCTTTCATAAATCGCATTGCATAAAATCCAGATTCCCAATTGTGTTTATGTTGCTGGATATGCTAATATTCATGCAATACGTAATATATTGGTTAATAATGTTCAATTTTGCAATTTATCATCACAATTAAGTTAGTGCGCTTACTTATGGAAAAACAAACACCGTAGAACCATTCGAATATCTTTTTTTAAGGCATCCTTCCACAACCCTGGATGACAATAAGTTTAAGTAAATATGAAGATACTTAATGAAAATACAAAATTAGTATGAAAAGAGAAATGTAATTGACCTTTGCATGATTTTGTCAATTTCTTTATCTTGTTGCCCCCTTGCGAATCCAGCCACCATACCTTTTGAATACTCAAGTTCACAACCATTAAGACCCAATGATGGCTGTAAAACAACCAAAGTTAATAACGTCTTCCAATAACAATAAAAAGACCTAGGGAATGATAATTCATTTTCCTACATCAACCAAAGAACGTGTCCAAAATAAAGGAAATATTTGATGAATGCATATAAAATATATGGGTCATGTGCTAAAACTCCACCAAAGGAGACAACTCAGACATCCTCTTATTCAACAGATGAAAAGTGAGAACATTCTAAAACCAAATACTAGTGTGCTTAATTTTAATATTGAAACGTATAACACGCTAATACTTACTTCTTCACATAGGGTACGAAAACAAGTTCTTCAGTTGTTTTGTCCGTCCGCGCTACCAAATCACTGGTCAATTTTAAAGAACTAGATGCACTTGCAGTTATTACCGTAGGATCCATAAAGGTAAACTTGTTTTGTTTTTTTGTCGAGAGAACTTTTTGATGCAAATACCTGAAAATCGAGACATGTGAAGTTTTAAGACTTTATGATAGATACATTGTTGATTATACTACTACATATGAGGATAAAGTCTAGCATTACCTGATGTAAATAACAACATCAGTAACAGATGCCCGCAGTTCTCGTTTATAGATACTCTCGATATCGCCTTCTGTAATACATACAGAGTCATTGGTTGCCGTCTTGAAAACATTGGCATCTATTGTAACAAAAACTGCCCCCCCCCCTAATTTTTTTAAATGGCAAGTTGCATCGTTCAAAAATTTCTCAAGGAAATCCAAAGAAGTTGTTGTATCTTCACCCTACAAAATAAGATTCATGACCAGAAATACAAAAGTGATAATAATATAAAACAGGTCAAAGAATACAATACAACATTAGCAGACAGAGCATCTGTGATGGTTACTATCTCATCTTCATGTGGTATTGGGACTAATGCTTCAAGATCTTTAGCAGACAGGACCAGAACACGGCAATTACCTTCACCCAACTCAACATTATGTACCTTTTCTTTGGGGTTGCTGTCAAAGGTATTTCCAGCTGCAACCTCACCAGAGTCTATGAATAACTTGAATGGTTTGGCCTATATGTATTTTACCAATTAGTTTCTACAAAATAATAATGAGAAGAAAAATAAATCATAGAATACTACAAGTCAACCATGGGATATCAAAGACTACCTTCCCAATTCCAAATCTTTCAGCGGACGTACATGATTATGAGATTACATCAATATACCCATTAATCAATTATTTTGATAAACCAATGAACACTACTAATGATCCAAGCTATATATTGGGTAGTGGACAATTAGTTACCTTCTTCTGCTTAGACTTGAGATGAATATCTCCCCGGATCTCTTCCTCTTAGGAACAATTTGTTTTAGTAACGAATTAGCTGTTGTCTGTAAACAGGGAATCTAATATTTAAAAAATTAGAAAAGAAATCACTAATGAGATCAATGAAATAATTTGGTGAAACGGTTAAACAATTAAAAAAAATTCATATGTATGTAAACCATTTCATGCAGGGGTAAAAAAACAAATGTTTTAAGGCATGCCTTCTCAACTTCAGAACTCCTTGTAGTAGCAGTAACAGCTTTCTGGAGAAAAAATTTAGTTGGCTCTCAACAAGACTAAAAATTAGAGTAACAAAAGAAAAAATAAAAAATTGCAAAAAATAATAATCAAATAAATGTGGTCAAATTTACCTTTTTAATTATGGGACTTCTTGACGATTCAGACATTGTTTGCTGAGCTAGATGGTGGTGAGATTCCTTCTCAACTTCATAACTCCTTGTAATAGCAGTAACAGATTTCTGGAAAAGAAATTTAGTTGGCTCACAACAAGATTTAAAATTAGAGTAACAAAAGAAAGAAAAAAAGAAAAAATTGCCATAATATATTAATAAAAAATGTGGTAACTTCTACCTTTCGAATTTTGGGACTTCTTGACGATTGAGACATAGTTGGTTGAGCTAGATGGGGGCGAAATGCGGCAGATGACTAAAATTTGAAAAAAAATATCAATACTAAATATGAGAGTCAATATAATATCTCATGTACCTATTGATTACATCACAAATATATTTAAGTCTTTCTTATACATAACACGTACAATATATGAAGACCGTTTAAACATTATGTCGATAACCAGCAAACTAGTATAAATGCCTTAGACTTTTAGTCCATACCATGTAACGGAATGTCGCTTGCACTTTGAATAGCCAAGCTACTGATGTTACATGTGAGTATTTTTTTACACCAAATATTCAGCAAAAATTGGATCAGACACAACAGTCACATTTCTAAAAATATGACCATAAAAATACACCCACAAAAGTCAACTAGATCCCAACATTACCTTCACCACTGTGGCTTACTGGCAACACAGTTCTGTGGTCATTAACCTCATGTATCATGTTTGTCTCCCGTGTATGGTTTATAAAAGAACTTATATGGTTTGAAATAACTTTAAGGACCTAGGTGATGGAAACCACAGCCAAGTATATATCATGTGAATAGAAACAAGGTAGATATGATATTCTGATTACTATTCACAGATATCCGCCAAAGATTCCAAACATAAACAAAAATCTAACATGCCAATAGATATCCAAGAAAACAAACTCAATATGATCACTTAATCACTAGACATATAGTGCATGGATTTAGCCATCACACTGCAATATCATTTCCTCAATCTAACCACTTCCTAAAAATCCAATCAAGTAGCTAGGTAGAACCAAATGCATAAGTTTAAAAAGACAGTTCAAACAGAAACAAAGAAAAAAAGATTTCATAACAGAATAGGTTTTGAAAATTAAATTTGTATATCACCTGATGACTTTGTCGAGATTCTAGAACCTCCTTTTCTAATACAACATTTGCTAGTTTCAAGCGCTTATTTTCCTCTAGGACTTCCTCGTACCGTGCCTTGGTTACGCTGAAGCGACTTCTCTTTTTACCAAAGAATGCAGTTGGGGTGATGTGTTTGCCAGCTGCTCTGACTCTTCCTGGATGCTCAGGACCAAAAAGCTTGGTTATCGCATCAATATCACTATCTTCATCAACTGTCCCATCTTTACGTCTCTTTTCAAACTCATCCTGCATACATGAATATTTGTAAATTAGGAAGAAAGTTAGTAAATTCAGAGAAACCATACCTTTATGTCTCTTTTCAATCTCATCCTACATATGTAAGAAAGCTTACAATTTCGTCTCCTTTTTGTTTACACGCATCATCTTTGTATTCTCCATCAACCTTTCAGGCATTCTTCCACAATACACCTCGATCAATTTCATCTAGTGTGTAGTCACCCCTCTCTATCTGCTCATTTGAAATTTAATGGATGAACAGCCATAAAGATAAAGATATAACTAGTTACATATTACAACATAACGACAATAATAAAAACAATTACGTACTAATATCTCCTTTAGCCCGTCGTAACCATTACGGCCAGAATGGTGGTTGTAAATATTTTTTCTTCTCTTCTCTGATTGTTTTTCATGTATATCCTTTAAATCACAAACAAACTTGCTTTAAGGGCTATAAGGGAAAAAGTTTAACAAGGAAACAACTAAAAGAAAGTATATATATGCACACCTCAAACTCTTCACTCAATATGGACTTCACAAATCTATCCCACTGTAGTTGCTTAATTTGTGGATATTCTGTTGGGGGCTTCTTGAGTTTCTGAGGTTGATCCTTGTACTTCCGAATTTGCTGTGTGAGTCTAGACTTAAAGTTTCTCCATAATTCTCCACATCCACCAATCAAAGTTTTTTTTCAAACCTGGTTCGACTTCAAATCGACTCCTAACACAAGCAATTTAAACACATTGATACAAGAAACATATTAGTATATTACATATAATACACATAAAATCTGACATCATTCATAAAAAATAGCTGTGTATAAAATTTGATACTCATTCATACAAATACCTGTATTAACTGCCACAATCGATCCTTTTTTGAAAGAGGTACATATTTCCAGGAGTCGATGTCTATTGGTATCTGCGCCCTTGCAATAACTCCCATGTAGATTTTCAAATTAGTTTGTCCCCTTACTATTGGTAGACCGTCTTCATTCAAAAGTATTTGTTTCCCTCTTCAGTATGTTCTCACTAGCGAGAAGCGGTAACCTCGTAATACTTCGAGGTTTATTTTTAACTACAATTAACAAATCATTATTATCAAGAATAAGTGCACTAACACAAGCAAAAACAGATATAAGAAATCTGGTTCCTCGAAGTTACTTGACGTTCTGACAGTTTAACTATTTTACGTTGTTTCTCAATACAGTCAGCACTGTTCTCTAGCTGAGGCTCTGAATCAGGCTCTGAACCAGACGTTGAATCTTCCATTACTAGAATTGATGAAAAATGAACATCATAGGTTAAGATTATTTGTTAAATCAATAATAGGTAAACAACAACTACTTATTTTGTCACTCTAAACAGCAAATGCCCTAAAACTTAAAAAAAGATGTACATTATTCATAATCTCAATCAAAAATGTTATAACCCTAGACAAATATGGTTATGTATTTTCATTGGTTTCATACTAATTTTTTCACTCTAAGCAGCATTATAAATCTTAAACCAAGATATACATTATTCGTAATCTCAATCAAAAATGTTATAACCCAAGACAAAAAATGGTTATGTATTTTCATTGATTTCATAGAAAACAGATGAAGAAAAAAAATAGTACCTCCAAGTGTTGGCACAACAGACACCAGGTCTTTGTTGAAGAGAGGAGAAAGAAATGGTGATTTTAGTTTTAAGAAAAAATGCAAGGGATAGGGGAAACAGAGATATTTTTGAGAAGGTTTAAACAAAGAGTAGAATATATGTTTGAGAAGGTTGTTAGGTCGTGTGTGAGTGGGAGAGTGGTTGTTAAGTCATGAATGACCAAAAAAACCCTACATATATTATTACTGGAATTTTTTTAACATGGAAACCCTTATAAATTGACCTTACCATAAGGCTGATATAGAGACTGAGAAGTGTCCTTATAGTAATTTAATATGGGTATCATACATAAAGATCAGAATATGGTTCTTTAAAATAAATTGTAGCAATAAAAGAAATTGAATGCAGAACAACCAGGATTTGGATGTCTAGAATTCAAACTACAGTTTTATTGTGTTTGTTATTTGGGTTTATAGACAACAAGCCTCTTCTTATTAAGGAAAAAGGACACAAACCAGAGACGAAACTCCAATAAAAGAGAAACTAAGAGAAAGAGAGATATACGTACCTGTAGAAGATGCCTCCAAGATATCTTCATTAGAATTCCTAACATGGAAAACCAATCTCAGAAAGTTTACCAGAGTTTAAGATAAAAGTACTAAGCTAAAATAAGAAAAATTAGCTAGAATGGGTTCTGCTAGATTTCAAGAAAACAAAGAGCTCTTCCCTTGCCGAAGGAGTTGAGTTCTCTTCAGAAGATGTTTCCATCTCTGGATGTTTCGATAGATTTCTGAAAATTGAAATACTCGGTTTGGACCAAAATCAACTTGCTATTAAACCTCAAACACCTACTTTTCCTATCCAAAATGTATCTCAAAATAATTTGAAGCTCATCAATGAGGAGTTAGAGAAAATGTTTAACACCAACGCAATTAATAAGCTGAAAGACGATTTGTTCTACTGGAATGGTTCAATGTCAGCTAGGATTGGTCATGTTAGTACTGTGACACAAAGTGCATTTATCTTAAAATCTGGTAAACAAAACGAATAATGAAATTACGACACTAAGAAAAAGAAGCCAATATAAGCTAAACTGTACATGAACAATCAAACATGTGTCCACAACCAAATATTCGAAAAATCGAATGTGCATAAAATGTACTAAAGAAAATTGAATGAAAGAAAACTAAAATACTGTGAACGCCGTAGCGATAAATTAACTGTATTAAACTAACTAGTTCTATATTGAAATAAAGTTCAAATATCAAGGATCTCTTTGGTAATTTTGTGTATGGATATGTGTCTGGTAGTAATGTTAACTCGTAGATATAATAACAACTATTTGACAAAAGTAGAATGCTTCAACGATAGAAAATAAATAGGGATATCAACTACAATACCTAGCATCAACGGCTAAAATTGCTACAGGGAAATGACATTACCCCTCTTCTTGACATGAAATCCTGGGTGAATCCTTGAACTTGAGGGCAAGTTGAGCTTATAAGCTACCTGACCAATTCTGGACAGTACTTGAAAGGGGCCATAATATTTGGATGACAACTTAAAATTCCTGCAAAGAGGCACCATAGATTGACGATTAGGTTGGAGTTTAAGATAAACCAAATATCCCACATAAATAGATTGTGAGCTCATGAACTCCTTTAAACTCTCAGTGACATCTCAGAATGCTGTGAATATGGATATAATCATGGAAAGGGTGTAATCATAGACATGAGTGAGCTGACATAGTTGGAATAGTGTTATAACTAAATGCCCCGAGTTCCATAAATCATACCTGTTGAAAAGTCAGTAGATATTCATAAAACTAGTTTCAGGCACCTAAATTATATCCGCTTATAGTCTAGTCATGTATGGAGTTTATCATCCTAATGGTCTGAGTATTTCGTTGAGCATTTGAGATACCAGTAAAAGATGGAAGGTTTACACAATTAGAATTCAGTTACAATTGATGCTAGAAGTCTAAGCAAATAAAATCTTCAGCAAAAATATCAGATAGTTTATGTTATTCGTAAAAATTTCGCACAAAGAACAAACCTGGTGCTGGTGGTCTGGCAATATTAATTGTGTGACAACAAGAGCATCTCACACTTGTTGCCCCACGCGCGTACATTAGCAATGTTCGGCAACCTCCACATGTAAGCTGAGACATATCCATTCCTGCATCAAGTAAAACCCAATTGAACATAAATCAAAATAAAATTTACAAGCAACACACAAGCACATGAATAATAAATTTTAATCAAAAATTTAAACACCAGTACTAACTTAACTTAGATTTCAAAGTGAACTTTGATATCTAATATCAAAGTTTGTCCAGTACTCAGTTTATATGATTGTGAAAAAATATCCCTTTGTCCTTAAGTGATAAAATGAGTGGGGGAACAAACATACTAAATGTCTACTCCTAGAATCCCAGAAAGATATTTTTCTTCCAAGATATGAGAAAAAGTCTGCACCCTTAAGATAGTATTAGTTCAATGTTATCTATTTCCCTTAAGCAATTACGTACTGAAATTAAAATTTGAAGCAATTCAAATTGTGATAATAATAATTAAAGAGGATAGAAGATTACCAAAAAGAGAAGACCATTAGAAGCAGCTAGGGCACTCGTTGAAAAAGTTAAATTTATTTTGGGATTTAGAGCATAAAACCCAGATCTAAAATACCTAAGAGTAAATGAAAATCCTCTTTTAATTTACCCTAACCTAACAACAGAGATGATGTTTTCAGTGTTGATTGTTGAGCTTCTTTATCTTGTATAATCCAATGTTTTCCGACAGACATTTTGCTTTTCTCTAACACGTTCCATGTCTTTGCTCGGGGTGCATAATCGTGTCTCTGCTTGGGGTGTATTTAAGCTATTTCATATTGGTTGAAAAGTAGTTCTGATTCTCTCAAGCTAAACTTGTTGGTGTTTTCAAATTCACAACATTGTGAAGCCCAGGACTACCATACAAAATTCGACAGTTCCCTGGCCAACTGATGCCTACAACCAACCGTACTACTACTAGCATTTGAATAGAGATTAAATTTTGTAAAAAGAAATAACAAAATTGATGTTTATATATAAATATGAAGATTCTATAACTAGTATTACAGCGCTGTCTGTCTAAATGGAAATCAGGTTACAACTAATAGTAAGATCGATTGAGGTGCAATACAAGTGTAAGAGATAAGGGGAATATTAGGAAGTTTACAAACACAAAAATCATATACTGAAGTCTTCTTCTCTTGGGATTGTCTTCTTCTATGTGCATTAGCAGAATTCTCCAGAATTCCTTGACTTTGCGGATTATCCAGAATTCCTGAATAGAACCTTGACTTTGCGGATTCTCCAGAATTAATCTTTGAGATTTCATGTTCACCCCTATTATCATCTAAGGTCTTCATCCTCGTCAACCAAATGTAGCGTAAATCCAGAATCAAGGCTTTGCGGATTCTCCAGAATTCCTGAACCACGTCCTCTAAGTAAGACATTTGCTCATGTTTCATTCATAATCTACTGGTCCTGCATGAACAAATCCCAACCACCACCAGCACAAAAAAAAATTCTCCCAATTGCATGGAGATGTCATAGAAAGCTTAGAAAAAATAGAATCTCTTATCTTCACATACCAATTAAATCGTGACTGCTAGGGAAAATCATTAGCAGGTAGCGAATTAATCTAAATCTGAATCGCCTACCATTGAACTGTTAACATCCATTGAACTTTCATCATCCGTTGAACTATCATTGTCCACTGGATTGTCTTCTTCTCTTGGGTTGGAATTTTTCTTAGTATTTTTATTTTGCTCTTTCGTGAAGTCTTCTATCCAGACACCATCATCATTGTTACGCAACAGAGCAGACTGAGACTCATAATTGATGTCAAACGAATCCGCAGCTGGAACTGTATTTTCGAAAGTTTGACTACCTTCAAAGACCAGTGACTCATCTACAAACTCTTCCATATTTACGTCTTTGTCACGTGTTGATATGACGATAGACAGCTTAGAGTAAAGTTGGTCTTGTACATAGAACACTTGTTTGGCATGGGAAGCCATAATAAAGGGTTCATTTTTATGAGCTAACCTCCGAAACTCAACACAATTGAGCTATAGCTTTCCAAATCAATAAGAAACGTTACATACAATACCTGTTTTTCATTGTAATCAATTAAGCAAATCTCATCAATACAAGTAAGAAAGGTGTCACCACAACATATCTGGTCACTTGAGCTTCTTATTAGGTAAGCTTTCCAAACTACACAGTACACATTAGCATATTCCACCAGTGTGCAAAACTGTCTATACATAAATAACAAAGAACATAAAGATAAATAGTGGTGGACTGAGGATATTAACACAGAAGAAAGAGAGAGAGACAGGCAACAAACCGAAAGAATTTCAAAATGCAAATTTCGTCTAACCAAACAGTGGTGGACTTAGGATATTAACACAGAGAACACGAAGTTTAAGAATGTGCAGACATAATTTGAAACCGGTATCTCCTAAAGTTATAAAGAATGTTCCATATGCTTTGTACCACACCTTTTTACAAATGTAACCAAATTCAGCCAATATCCCTCAACTGCTTGCAGTAAATGCCCACTTATGAAACCAACAACACCAAGTTAGTAAACATGAACCCACTAGTTGATTTAAAATTTTATTGCATACACATAATTCTTAGACACCCTAACTTCTAAAATCCTAGTTTATCTCTACAATACTCAACACCCACATAACTGGATACACCAAAAAAGACACCCACTCTCCAGAATGCATCAATAATGTTCTTTCTAACTCTGCCTCAGAGAAGAAAACACACACAATGCATACAACTAAGCAAGGTTCTTCACGAAAACTTCACCCACAATACAAGGTGGAGCAAACAATTACCATTTACGAAACATGTGCAAACTAGGGATACTATCCTGCACAACCCCAACTTACAAAAAAAAAACACTAAGTTTGCATAACAGCATCAGTCTTTTCATCTCTACAATACTCAACACCCATATAACTGATGATAAAGCAACTACAACCATAAGCTTATTTGAAGTTCAACAAACAGCAACAATGAAATAACATGTGCAAACTATGGACTCTATCCTGCACAACCCCAACTTACAAAAAAAAAACACTAATTTTGCATAACAACATCAGTCTTTTCATCTCTACAATACTCAACACCCACATAACTACTAATCTCAAATCTTCATTGGCTGAAATCGGTTGAGGGATATTAGCTGAAATCGGTGTTAGATTCGCTGATTATATCAGATTCTTATGACTACTAATCTCAAATCTTCCCTTCTTAAAAAAAAAATTGATAATGAAAAACGTGATCAATCACTATCATTCATCAATGATAAAGTTATAGAGAATGTTCCACATGCTTTGTACCACACCTTTTTACAAATGTAACCATATTCAACAAATATCCCTCAACCGCTTGCAGTAAATGCCCACTTATGAAACCAACAACACCAAGTTAGTAAACAGGAACCCACTAGTTGATTTAAAATGTTACTGCATACACATAATTCTTAGACACCCACATAACTGCATACACCAAAAAAGACACCCACTCTCCAAAATGCATCAATAATGTTCTTCCTAACTCTGTCTCTGAGAAGAAAACACACATAATGCATACAACTAAGCAAGGTTCTTCGCGGAAACTTCACCCACAATACAAGGTGGAGCAAACAATTACCATTTATGAAACATGTGCAAACTATGGACACTATCCTGCACAACCCCAACTTACAAAAAAAATCACTAAGTTTGCATAACAGCATCAGTCTTTTCATCTCTACAATACTCAACACCCACATAACTGATGATAAAGCAACTACAGCCATAAGCTTATTTGAAGTTCAACAAATAGCAACAATGAAATAACATGTGCAAACTATGGACACTATCCTGCACAACCCCAACTTACAAAAAAAAAATACTAATTTTGCATAACAGCATCAGTCTTTTCATCTCTACAATACTCAACACCCACATAACTGCTGATAAAGCAACTACAGCCATAAGCTTATTTGAAGTTCAAAAAACAGCAACAATGAAATTAGAGATATTGCAATGGTGTTCTTACTTTTCCTTAACATAAAACGAAAATCTAAAATCAAGTCTTTATTTCAATAGAATCTCCAGAAGGAATTGAAAATTTCAGAGATTCGAAACTTACATGATTCTTAGCCTTCCACTCTGAATCGATATGAGCAATTGGGTTCAGAATCTAAATTATAGGTTCCACCAAAAAAATCTGATTTCAACCCAACATTTCCAATCATAACTCTAATTCGAGATTGAGAATGTAACCATCCAAATCCAGATTTAGGTAATAGAAAAAACCAAAAGAATATCAGAGATGGGATTTACCTGATGTTTTGGGTAGGAAAATTTGAGATGCGATTTGCTTGATTAACCTGAAAACTTGAGATGCGATTTGCCTGAAAACTTGACATGCGATTTACCTGATGTTTTGGGTGGGAAAACTTGAGATGCGATTTGGGTAAGAAATCTTCATTTAATTGAACGAGATGAGAGGCGAGAAGACCCACTAACATCCCATGTACAACGCCCACTATATTCAGAAAAAATTCAAACAACTTATAACTAAGAATCGTATTTGATAAATAACAGCAGTTTTTGAATAAAACTGTCACTATAAATGAAAATGAATTTAATTGACAGAAACTGTCATATATAGCTATACACTTCTATAACAGTTCTTACATAAAATTGTTGCTATTGCTTAAGAATCGTAACAGTTTATAACTGTTATTGTACATCAATATACACTAACAGTTTTCTACAAAAACTGTCATGGTATAATTATTAAGTAACAGTTAATGAACTGTCATATTTTGTAGCATTATTAGTGTGAGTTTTTATAAGAAACTGTCGCGTATATCTCGTAGCTTATTCTTTTGTGACTGGTATTTCTTGAACTGTCATGATTAAGAATTTTGAACTGTCACGGAAGCCCAAATTTGTACTAGTGACAATCCGCCTTCCTGGTCGTAAAATATGCAACTTTAGCTTTATGATCAAGGACATGCCATAATTGTACGTCGTTCCTCTTGGAGCAGGTTGTATGCCTCTAAAGGAGCAGGTTGTGCCTTAGCACAAGGCTAGCACTAGCTCATCAGGTTGCTTCCCCAAGGGACATGCCAAAACACTTTGCTCTAGATAAAACACCAGCGCTAGCCAAACTTAGGTCGCGTCCTCAAGGGATGCGCCACACTTTTTCTCTTAGCTCAAAGCGCTAACTTTGCGCTAGCTCATAGCGCTAGCTTAATATAGGTCGATTCCTCAAGGGACGCGCCACACTTTTCCGCTTAGATCAAAGCGCTAACTTCGCGCTAGCTTATAGCACTAGAAAAATCTAGGTCACACTTAAACGTTAACTCAAAAACTCCAACCCTATTTAGGTTGCATCCCCAAGGGATGCGCCATACTTTGCGCTAACTCAAAGCGCTAGCCTTCCATCTAGGTCGCATCCCCAAGGGAGAGCGCTGCACTTTTCCGTTGTCTAAATCACTAGCGCTAGCCTCAACTTGGGAAGCGTTCTCAAGGGACACGCCACATATTGCGTTAAGCGCTAGCCATATTTTAGGCCGCGTCCCCAAGGGACGCACCACATAATGCGCCGTCTCAAAGGCCAACGCTAGCCTTATCCAGGTTGCGTTCCCAAGGGATGCGACGCACTTTTCTCAAGCGCTGGCGTAATGGTAGCGCTAGATCTAAAAGGCTATCTATTAAGCCTCGTTCTTAAGTGTGATACGAATAGTCCTAAAAGGCTTCTAAGATAACATCAGGCTATTAAGATTACACCATGTTACCCAATTTGGTATTAATCAGTATGATTGTCAATTTAGTAAGTTACGCAACTTATCTCACTGACTTAGGAATTCCTTGACTTGACTTAAAATAAAGTGGTAGTCCAAGACTCCACTATTTCCACGAGATATCAAATAAATCACATTGGGAGATTCTCATTTGGGTATTGGTATAACGGTCTACGGCAATCGTGCGGTGTGGCAATACATCCACGAACAAGTAGGTAACAAGTAGTGGGACGGTTACAATACAATTGAAAACACGAGGAGTAGTGGTCATACAAGTCCTCCTTATTTTTCGGACATGACTCCACTAGAATCTCCACAACCGTTACCCCTCCACTTCTTGGGTAACTTCCACCACTTATGAGAAATCAGTATGTCTCCTTCAAAATATAAATATATGGCTTCATCTATTCAAAACAAGAACAAGAGAGAACTAAGGGACAAAAATATACAGAATCAATGATCTATTCCAGAGATAATCCATTCTTCACTACACACTACAATTTCTCAACCTTCTTTGCTTCCCTCCCCTAATTCCTACCCAATCTCTCCACAATGGTGATCAAAACAGGACGTAAACGGATATTTTTTGGTTTAGGCTCGTCGTGTTCGAGTTTGATATCTTGAACCCGTCTGAAATTACCATTTTGAGGTATATTTGTTTTCACCCTAAAACAATTGGCAACCACATTAGGAGATCAACCTTTCGATTACAAAAGCCAATTTTCAATCATTTAAAATGGTGGAACTTAGGTCTAGAGCAGTAACAACTCCTATTACCGGTTTCTCTAATGCTGGTGGTGGAGGATTTGAAGTTACTCCTACCTCTGCTGACTCTCTTCGCACAAAAATTTCTACATACGCCACCACCACACCTTCTCCTGGTAACACGACTGCTGAGAACACCAGGAACACCCAAACGACGATCAACATTGGTTATCTGATGCAGAGACAGGAAGTTCATGCCAGAACACAAGAAGATATGGCTACCTCTCAGAACGAGTTACTCACTTGTCTCAAGACCCTAGGGAACAACTTTATCCATAACCAATTTGTCACCATTTGCAGCAATCAACGATTCCAAGACTACTAACGTCAATATCTCTATAATCAACATTTAAGACAATGACAAGATACTCATTCAAATAGAACAATCAAGGAGACAACAATCCAACCTTGTCACACGTCAAGATCTGGAGACACTTTTATAATTTCTAGGAAAGGGGGAACTGGTCTCACTTCATCAGCACAAACTTCCATACCTTCTCGCCATCCAAAAGATCCCTTTCCTAGGGGATATCTCTTTCTATTCACCCTCTATAATGGGGATAGAAATTTTCATATCTAAGAAGATTGCTCAAGAAAGATTACAAGCATCCTAAGCAATACAAAATCCAATTCAGGGTCCAAGATTTGTAGATATATATGTTGGTACAACAGTCTGGTCAGTAAGCAATACAACATCCAATCATCCGTGAGGTGATGTCAAAACGAAGAGTTCAAAAGGAAGGCTTCATCTCATCAAGCATTGATGCGTGTCGTAAGTGCAACAAATTACTCAAGATATTTCCCACTAATTACATAATAATATAGCGGTAGTAAGGATCATTCCCACATAGAGATGTGTAATTGATATGTTATTTAGATTAGCAACTAAGAATAAAAGTAAAGAACTAAGGGGGATTGGTTTAATTAACTACTAAGAATATAATAGAAAGACATTAAAGAAAAAAGATGATTAGGAAGTCCTTCGCAGTTACCAAACGTTGACTCAATTAGTATACTTATCTATCTTTCATCAGAATCATTTATCACCAACCGTAGAATAGAAGCTAGCGCAGTGCTATCCCCAAAACTCCTTGTATCACTTAATGCAGAAGCGCTCAACTAAGCCACCAAGTAGTAGCGCACTCAAGGTGTAACCCAATCGAATGCTTTAGGGTTTTTGAATTTAGGTTGATTCTAGCATCAGAACTCCTAGCGCAAGGTCCTGCTTACTAGTGTTGTCTTCACACACGATTGCTCCACAGAATCCCTCTGCAAGGTCTCACGTTCTCAACTTATGTAGGAGGTGCACGATAATTATTGATCGCTCAACTCTATACTAGTGATAGAATGATCAATAGAATAATCCAATTGTACACTTGAACAATCTAGAAACTAATCATAAACCCTAGATGTGATGAAAACAACGATAATGATAATAAATTTAAACAAACTTGTATTAACGAATAAATCTTTACATCTAGAACATTGAATTCATCATTAATCAACAAAAGGTTTAGCTACTCATATTACAAAGAATAATGGTTTCCTCCTAAAGGGGTAAACCCTAGGTTTAGATGTAGAAGTTGTGATATGAGAGGTATATTGAATAGATTGTTTGAGCCTTAGATGTCTTATTTTATAGCCTTCCATGCTTGGCCTTAAAGTCTCCTCTTTCTTGGGTTTAGAAGTCAATTTCACATCCAAAACAGTGTCAAGCTCGGCTACTGTTGAGTATGGATTTAGTGGCCGAACAGTTCTTTATAGACTCTTTGAAAACGTGTTTTTTATGCTCAGGTTCGGCTACTATTTGATATGAACTTTTCCGGCAGAACCTGAAAACTTATTTTTGCTCCAGACAGTGTCAGGTTTAGCTACTAATCGCATGATGGATTTCTGGCCGGATTTCTCTCTTTGTACACTCAACTCTTTCAATCTTTTTTTGCCCATAACTTCTTTATACGAACTTGGAATGACCTCATTCTTTTTGCGTTGGCTTCGTATTTTGATTCTCTTCAAGATAATATTAAGAATATATGAATTTGAATAAGTGAAATTTGGTCTTAGATCTTTCTCCATTTGCAATGCTTCACTTCCTTACTCATTCTAGCCCTTTGTAGCTCTTTTTTGGATAATTCACCTTATATGACACATAAGATAGAAAAAAAGAGTAATAACAAGTAATATGCAAGAATTATAACTAAAACAAGTATGGATTTGACTCTAGAAAAATGTGAATTATGCACTTATCAAATTCCCCTACACTTAGCTTTTGCTAGTCCTCGAGCAAACTACTATCTAAACTAAACTAAACTAATACAACAACTCCCTTTTGTCGAGGACACGGTTACACTTAGCATGTGCAAAAAGCCTTTAAGCCCCTAGGTGTCCCTAGTGGAAGAGTTATAGTCTTGTAAGGGTTTACAAGAGGTATACCCACAAAACCTAAATTCCAACTTTCAAACATTCCAGAGCATATACATCAAAGAGCTACGAAGACATAAAGTTTCTGCACACTAATAATAAGAAGTTAGAAATGCCAAAGAACACTATTCTCATGATTATCTCTTGAGTTAGGAGAAAACCACCATATGAAAGAATCCAGCCTCAAGAGCGATCGATTGTTTCGACTTCTTCCTTACCAATAGAATTTTCTGAAATTGACACTCAAAAGACGCACTTTATGGTTCTCATGTATACAGGCATGAGTAAAGATAAAAATCATGCACACGTTGAATGGTAGGAAGGAAAAGTAACCTTCCGAATTATATGAAGATGTTATCCCATAGAAACGTGGGACGAAAAAGAACCATTTTTTTAATTTTTCTGATGATCTATAGGAAAGAAAATAAACCACTATGTAAGGATGGGAATGTTTACTTACATTCTCATCTGATTTACAATCAGCACCACTCTCACATCATCCAATAGAAACGTCTTCCGTCTTCGATCTTCAACTGTTGAGGATGAACTCTTGAACTTCGTAGAACCTTGAGATTTGTAACTCTTTTTCTCAATTCCTTGTCGTTTGAAACTTCTTTATAGATTTCTTCTTCCCCACGGCCTTATTGAATGAAATGCAAACTAAGATAATAATTTATTTATTTATTTTTAATTTTTTTTTTTTGTATTTTCAAAATACAAACTGAAAAATAAATAAAATGAGTAATGAAACAACTATGGTCGTGGGACAAGGACTTTACCACTTGATTTTTCATAACTTGTATTATCTCGATATCATGAACTTCACGAACTCTCATCTTTTGATTTCTTTTGCTCTTGTACATAAGTCTTCAACATGCATATATAATTTTGCTCATTGTATTTTTGTTTTACCTGAATCTGAATTTTGTTTTTTCTTGTATTGTTGCTTGTAAACCTTGAACGTCTTCAACTTTCCTCATGATTTTTAATGCTCCTCTTGTTGATGATAATGGTGTTTCTATGAACCTTTTATTGTTGATAGAACGGTGCCAACTGCAAACAAGACTATAAGATAGAGTTAGCAATTCTGATGACTCCCTCATGATTGATAGAAATAGCACTCAAGAGATCAAACAGTAGTGATGAAATCGGTGCGAATTGGGTAGCTTATCATTCTACCCGGAATTAGCATAGATGAAACACTCTAAACGGATAATTGAAGGTTTGGTGCCTCACTCATGGGTATTAAATCCTCAACTTCTCTAATATTGTATTCTTTTTGCACCTAATTTTCCACCGGCGGTTTAAGTCCCTTTTTGTCAGCTCTAGCCTCTCAACAACTAAGCAACCCGAATATAGTTCTCTAATACTTCTAAGTTCAGTTATTTCGGGTAAGAAATCCGTATGTAAACTTAGCTAGAAGTACACTAAGTGACTCTAAAATCTCTAAAAGTTGGAGGTTTTCATGCAAATATGTACAAAAAGTTCAAAAATTCTACCTACAAAAGCAAATACTAAAAACTTTATATGCTTAATCACTCCCCCACACTTAAACTTTACATTGTCCTCAATGTAAATTGACTCTTCCATTGTAAAATCAAGATGGGAAATCAAATAATGATATGCAAACTAGAAACTAAAAGAAAAATATAGAAATACAAAACCAATGGGTTGCCTCTCATTCAGCGTTTAGTTTAACGTCCTCAGTCTGACCTTCTGGTTATCGCCCGTAAACCAACAATCTGAAAATCTTGGGATCCAACCAGATAACGATCTGCAGTTCTAATAACAACTTCACACAATGATTAGCATAAGATATAAATAATAAAATTGTTATTTTATGGAAGTTACCCCCACACTTAGTTTTTTCTACACTTGGATGTGTAAAAAGAACACAGAATGCGGGAACTTCTTTGGGTTCCTCTCGGTGAACCTGCACAGTGTTAGAATCAAACACATCTAGTGGTAGATAGTTAGAAGCAAATAATTCTTTAGGATTTTTGTAGCATATATACTCAACTCTAAATGATCTAGATCCTTGAAAATTGGAACAATCTTTTGGGGAACTATTTTGATTTTGGAAAAGATATATAGTTATGAATTAGACAAACCTTTTACGTGATCCTCATCATGGGTATGAAATGAATCATTTACCTCATATATGTCATGGTCCTCTATCAAACTATTTGAAAGCCATTCTTTATCATTTTCTGCTTCAATCAAAATCTGAGCATCATTATTATCCTTGGCAAGTTCAATTGGGTCTTCCAAGAAATTAATCAATTTGGTTTCTTTCTCAATCTCCATCTCTTCAACACTCTCGTCATCGACTAAAAAGTGGTTTCATATGTAAGAGCGTCCTCTAATGTGTACCCCTTAGAGATATGAAAATCCCCACACTCCTCATCATCAGAATCAAATTCCGCTCTAAAGAGATCCTTTTCAGTTTAAACCTTAGGATAATCGATATGAATCTCCTCAGAAGAAATAACCGGTCTTTTATATTTAGAACAATGGTTATGATATACGAAGGCTCCTTTTTTTGAATAGGTGAATGATTACTATTATGATTTGGAGTTGGGATAACTTCATCATTATTGCAAGGAATTTCATAAGTTGACCCATTTGATTCTTCAGGACTTCCATATTCCCTCGAAGTTCTTGGAGTGTATCCACATCTTTTGATTCTGCTGCTCAAACTGTTCTAACATCTGGATAATGCTAGCTTTTAAGTTAGGATATTTTATCCCTTCACTTACTAAAATATCTATAGCACAAACCTCCTTAATTTGAATGGATGAATGATCATGAATACGATCGTAAAACGGGTCGAGAATATTATAGTCAGGTTCGGTTGATGAAACTCGCTCAAATATTGAACATACGTGTCGTATAATGTCGGAATTCATCTGCCAAACTTGAAGAAACATGATTAATGTCATAAATATCCTCCCATCCTCGTGATCGTTCACGTACATACCCGTCATAAGCTTGTTGATATGTATGAGAATAATCGTAAGGTTCCATAGGATATTGATCGTAACCAAAGGATTGGTTTTGATTATATCCATGGTACGGTTGGTAGTTGTCATAAGACTGAGATTCAAAACCATATTGCTTACCACTATAATATGATTGATCTTGTGTACCGTACATGTTATTTCCGTAAGGAAACATGACAACTCACAAGAATAAAGAGAAAATCTAAAAAAAAAATCTAAAAACAAGCAAAAAGTCATACTTACAACTTTTTTTCAGAATTTACCTCCCGTTTTTGGCGAGATTTGAAAACTTTCAACGAGTTGTTTATACCACGAAAACCTAAAAATATGAAAAACACTAAAGAAAAAGTTTAAAATTTTGAATTACTAAACAAACTAAAACAAATAACAAATCAATTAACCATTGATCCCCGGAAGCAGCGCCAAAATTTGATGCGTGTCGTAAGTGCAACAAATTACTCAAGATATTTTCCGCTAATTAAATAATAATATAACGATAGTAAGGATCGTTCCCACAGTGAGATGAGTAATTGATAAGTTATTTAGATTAGCAACTAAGAATAAAAGTAAAGAACTAAGGGGGATTGGTTTAATTAACTATTAAGAATATAATAGAAAGATAACAAAGAGAAAACATGATTAGGGAGTCCTTCGTCATTACCAAATGTTGACCCAATTAGTATACTTATCTATCTTTCATCAGAATCATTCATCACCAACCGTAGAATAGCATCTAGCGCGGTATTATCCCCAAAAAAAAATCCTTGTATCACTGAAAGCCAAAGCGCTCGAACACCAAATTCTATCCAACTGAACCACCAAGTAGTAGCGCACTCAAGGTGTAACCCAATCGAATGTTTTAGGGTTTGTGAATTTAGTTTGATCCTAGCATCAGAAATCTTAGAGGAAGGTCCTGCTTACTAGTGTTGTCTTCACACACGATTGCTCCACAAAATCCCTCTGCAAGGTCTCACGTTCTCTATTTGTGTAGGAGGTGCACGATAATTACGGATTTCTCAACTCTCTACTAGCGATAGAATGATCAACAGAATAATCCAATTGTACACTTGAACAAGAAACCAATCATAAACCCTAGATGTAGTGAAAACAAACGATAATGATAATAACTTTAAACAAACTTGTATTAACGAATAAATCTTTACATCTAGAACACTGAATTCATCATTAATCAACAAAAGGTTTAGATACTCATATTACAAAGAAGAATGGTTTCCCCCTAAAGGGGTAAACCCTAGGTTTAGATGTAGAAGTTGTGATATAAGAGGTATATTGATAGATTGTTTGAGCCTTAGATGTCACCTCTTATAGGCTTCAATGCCAGGCCTTCAAGTCTCCTCTTTCTAAGGTTTAGAATCCTTCCGGGACCGTGTTTCCTTGATTTAGAAGTCAATTTCACGTCCAAAACAGTGTCAAGCTCGTCTACTATTGAGTATGGACTTAGTGGCCGAACAGTTCTATGTAGACTCTTCGAAAACGTGATTTTTATGCTCAGGTTCGGCTACTATTTTATATGAAATTTTCCAGCCGAACCTGACAACTCATTTTTGCTCCAGACAGTGTCAGGTTCGGCTACTAATCGCATGATGGATTTCTGGCCGAACTTCTCTTTGTACACTCAAGTGTTTTAAGCTTGTTTTCCCATAACTTCTTCAAATGAACTCGGAATGACCTCATTCTTTTTACGTTGCCTTCGCCCTTCAATTCTCTACAAAATGGCGGGTAGAAATCCTGGAATAGACTGACTTACACTGGGTCTTTAGCAATTCTTACTTGTAGATCTCAATTTCATTTTTTTTCAGAGATGTAACCTAATAAAACACATAAGCTACAAAAGTAATAATAATACACAGTAATTCACACAAAATCTAGCAAATAAGTATAAGGAAATGATACTTAAAATATGTAAATTATGCAGTTATCAAATTCCCCCACACTTGCCTTTTGCTAGTCCTCGAGCAAACTATATATCCTAAACTAACCTAAAGTAAAATACAACTCCCTTTCGTTGAGGACACGGTTACACTTAGCATGTGTAACAAGCCTTTAAACCCATAGGTGTCCCTATCAGACGAGTTATAGTCTCGTGAGGGTTTACAAGAGGTATACCCACAAAACCTTTACTCCAAACTCTAGCTACCTGTGAACGATTGAGGGTAAACACTAAACAAGCTATTTAGTTGTTATATGTTGGGCCTGTGCGGGAAAAGAAATAAAAGAAGCGTTTTGGGCTCGCCTTTGACGTAAAAATTAGGGTTTTTGTTGTTTTTTGAGGAGGTTAAGTCTCCTAATTGGATAAGGATCAAAAGGAGGTGGAAGAGTTTAATGTGATTAGGTTTCCTAATTGGAGAAGGATCAAGAGGAGGTTACCAAAGCCTATATAAAGGGGAGCCTAGATACAATTTTCTAGACAACTTCTCAAAGATAGAAAACTAGGTTTTATTTTTGCTTTTCAAAACAGTTTATAATTTTATTTAATATTTTAATGGATTTTAATAAAGTTATGTCGAGTAAAACCCAACCATTGGGACAGTGGAGGAAGCCTTATTTCATGAATGAATGGTAACTATTTTTGATTCTTAATGACTTTTTCATTGATTTTAATTGAGTTATAGTTTTTCTTAATTAGTTGTGATTTTGTTTGATGGTGTATGATGGGACTTAAGAGCTTTTGATGCGCCATGCTTGTGATTTACAGTTACTGTTTTAGAAATCTACTTTTGGAAAAGAAACATGTCAATAAAATAGCTATAATTGTTAAAGAATCATTGTACAAATTAATTCAGAAGTGATTTTGGTGGAATCCTGAGTTCCAGTTCTTCCCAATATTGTTAAAATATTTTACTTATTTTCTATTTTAAATCAAAATTAGGTCTAAAACGAATCTTCACAAGTCTCAGCGAACGAACTATTTTTACCACTTTTCTAAAACGATCAAGTTTTTGGCGCCACTGCCGGGGACTTGTTTTTAGATTTGTTTTTAGTTTTTTTTTAGGTTAGTTAGTTTAATAAAATTTCTACTTTTATTTTTTATTTGTTTTATTTTACGTTTTTGGGTATTTTTCTTTGTATTATAGGTTTTGGATCAAAAAGAAATTGGAGCCAAAGATTATATTGATTGATTAAAGACTTGGAATCAAAGATAAATCGAAAAGAACGGAAAAATAAGGAAATTTTATTTTATTAGTTAATTTTAATTTTTTAATTTTTAGGGTTTTATTTGTTTCTGTTTTTAGAAAATTGTATTAGGAAATCTTTTATTATTTTTGTTACTTTTCTTTTATTTTGGACTTTTTTTTTGAGACTTTTGGACATTGTTTTTTTTTAAACCCTACGGAAGGGTAATTAAATATAAACTACAACAGGGAAGGACGACAATTACAATATTGTCTTATCGCCTCAGGTCTGTACACTAACATAGGAGTCGGTCGCCTGAGTCGACTTCAACGGTTCATCGCCCTTCTGGAACCGGAGATAAGACTCTAACCACCCAAGAATCCCATGTCAGTGGGTTTTCTATATTCCTTCGTGTGCTTATATGCTAAGGACCTGAATATGGATTTACTTTTCTAGTAAAGGGCAAGAACTGGCCATATAAGATTATGACTCGGATTTCATCACCGTTTCCTTCTTGCCCGCTTTAGGAACACGTTACCAAACGCGAACATAAGCCATAAAATTTGAATAGAAAGAGACCGATATGGTAACGATCTTATTGGAAAGTCATTCAAAAGGACTGTATTGGTTACTCTGTTAGCCTAACTCAAAGTTCAGTAAGATTATTTTAAGTAGATTCTATCCTCCTTGTAACCCAAGGAAACGTTTCCAAAGAGACATGGTTATCAAAGATCCTTGGAGCTTATCCTGTTTCTATTCAACTTAATCTAATTCGGATCGTTCAAAGAGGTTTGATAAAATTGTAACTAGTTTCCTTTTGAAAGAATAGAAGCTGGTCTAGAAACAATCTAAGTGGAGCCATCATGCTTTTTGTTTGTTAGATTCAATAGGTTTGATTTGGTTGAGTCAGCCTTGCTTGTGATTGTTTAGAATTCCCTTCCAATTAGGTTTTTTTTTCGTTAGTGTATGCCAAGACCGCTTGAAGTCATCACTGAGCGAACTTGGAAAAAAGACACTCTAAGTCGTTTAATTAGTGACAAACCTAGTAGTTTTTTCCCTGGAAACGAGGACCTCGAAGACTCTTCTTTTGAGGGCCCTGTTTTTAGAAATTTCAATTTTGAGAACTTGACACTATGTGAAGAAGTTACTCCTATTCCTTTGATAGCGCCAGCAATGGCAACTTTAAAAGCTTTGTTGAACCCGACTAGGACTTCTCGTCCATCATGTATCAAGTTAGCTGAAACTGAAGCAAACCATGAGTTAAAAGCTGGGATCATACAGATGCTCCCAATCTTCTTAGGGAAAGAAAATAAAAACCCCTAATTCCATGTTAGGGATTTTGAGGAAATATGTAGTACCATCGGATAAGGACCTAGATGATGAACTATTGAAACTTAGATTGTTTCCTTTTTCACAAAGAGACAAAGCCAAATTTTGACTATATAGTTTGACTTCTGAGTCCATTGAAACCTACGAACAACTTATATCTTCCTTTCTTCAAAAGTTTTTCCCTATGCACAAAACATCATCTATTAGGCACCATATTTGCATATTTGCTCAACAAGAGGGAGAATCTTTATATAGATATTTGGAAAGGTTCAATGACTTATTATCACAATGTCCTCATCATGGTTTAGAAAAAAATAAGGCTAGTTCAGATCCTCTACGAGGGTTTAGTTTTATCGACAACAACCATGGTTGAATCTTTATGTACATGTGAGTTTGAAAATAAAACTGTCGATGGTGCGATGACATTTTTGAATGAAATCGCCGAAAAAACCCAGCAATGGGAAAATAATACGGATCCTAAAAATAATTCTTCTAAGTAAAGGAAATGTCAATAGGGTAGAAGGATCTTTTGAATCAGATGCCAAAATAGCAGCTATATCAAAAAAGGTTAGAAGCTTTAGAACTGAGTCAAACTAGTTGTGGAATTGATCCCAAGTCATTTTGGAAAGGACAGACTGTTGAAGAGCAAGCCCATGCTCTTTATAATAACACTAGATTTGATAACCATCAGAAGTTTGACCCTTATTCAGAAACTTATAACCCTGGTTGGAGAAACCATCCTAACCTTTCTTGGTGTAAGGGTCAGAGTCAAGGTCAGTCTAGTAAATATAAGGTTCCCCCAGGTTTTGGATATACTAAGAATCTTTCAGGACCGACACAATTTCAGAATTCGATAGATAAGACGATCATGAGTTTAGCAGAGTCTCTGCCTTATTAACTCAGGAAACTAAAGATTTTCGGCAATTAGTCAACCAAAGTTTAGAAGAAAATCAAAGATTGTTCAGGCAAAAGTCGGGCTATTTCCAATTTAGAAACCCAGGTTGGTCAAAATCGCTGAGTTTGTGAGAGAAAGAGAAAAAAGTAAGTTTCCTAGTCAGACCCAACCCAATCATAGAGGAGTTCATGAAGTATCTTCTGGTGAGAATTCATCATATCATGTGAATGCAATTAGAACCCTTAGGAATGGTAGAGTGGTATACAACAAGGTAACCATGTAAGATAGTGAAAATTAGAGTTTTTGTTGGTTTTTGAGGAGGTTAAGTCTCCTAATTGGATAAGGATCAAAAGGAGGTGGAAGAGTTTAATGAAATTAGGTTTCCTAATTAGATAAGGATCAACAGGAGGTTACAAAGCCTATATAAAGGGGAGCCTAGATATAATTTTCTAGACAACTTCTCACAGATAGAAAACTAGGGTTTAGTTTTGCTTTTCAAAAACAGTTTATGATTTTTTTAAATATTTTAATGACTTTTAAGAATGTTATGTCTAGCTAAACCCAACCACTGGGTGATAGACACATATTTGTGTCTAATTTGATCTCACTTCTCTATTCTTTTTAGTCCTTAGTTTGTACTAATATTGTATTTTCATTGTGTCTGTAGGTATTTTCGAGAAATAAACGTGTGTGAAAAATTGGCTAAAAAAGTGATAAAGGCACTCAGAATTGATAAAGGAACCCGCGAGGCGGATAGGGGCACCCCCCTTTCTTCTTCACGGGAGACACAGAATTTACCGGAACAACTCATTTTGAATTTAGTGATATTCTGTATTGATTTTGGAAGAGATTTTGAGAGATTTTCTAGTGCAGTTGGATTGGGATTATCATGTCTTGTTCAAACAAGGCTGGTAATTAAATTAGTTATGTGAACAAGAGAAGATTTTGTCGCATCTCGCCAAAACAAGAAAAAAACAATATTCCCGGGTTCTTTTTGATTTTCTGGTATTATGGAAGATTAGAGTGTGTATCTTCACTATTTATTGTGTTCAACCAGAGAATCTATTGCCAGCTGTAAGACGCGTACAGAGAGATACGAAGAGAATAAAATTTCCGAGAATTTTGAGAAAAAAATGAAAGGGGATATTTGGAATTAAATCGAGTGATTTGAGGTTTTGTGGGTATATATATGAGTTGTGGGAACCGACAGAGATATAGAGAGTTTAGGGAGAGCTTAGGAGATGAATAAAAGGCAGGGAAATCAACTCAGAAAAATCTGTTGTTGCTTCTGCATGAAGAACAGAGAATAGGCAACAGTTTCTTCAACCTCTCAGCCATGGTTTTTTCATCCATTTGCAACGGATATCTTCGCTTCTGTAAAATTTATCTTCAGCTGCAACGATTTCTTCAACCCATCTGCAACGGATATCTTAGCATCTGCAACGTTTATCTTTAGCCCTTCTCTGTAACAGTGAGTCTGTAACACCTATAAACGTTGCAAACTCACTGTTTTCTTTGTTTTTATCCTTTTTCATCATTTGTAAATTTTGAGCCATGAACCATAATTTTGAGCAAGTGATTAATATGAGGAGCTAAACCCCATCTCTAAGGCGACGGAGGAAGCTATTTTTTTCCAAAAATTATGTGATAATATTCATTTAATTAATTTATGCAATTCTTTTATGATTATTTTCCTTGGTTAAAAATTAATTTAATGATTTTTATTAAACAATTGTTATTTCGTTTGATGGTACATGCTTGGCTTAGGTTTTTGATGTTCCATGCTTTTGTTATACAATTGTTATTTTGAAGTCTACTTGTTGCAATATTTAGAATCAAATTAAATGTAAGAATTGCATAATTATAATTATTGAATTAAATCACTTTAAAAATTGGAAAATAGTGGAATCTTAGCCTCAGTTTTCTCTCAATCTTGTTATCAATTTTATTTAAGTTTTGCTATTTTAGTCTTAGAAACAAGGTTTAAATCCAAATCTTCACAAGTCTTGAACGAACTTTTCTTACCACTATAAAAAAAATTCATCACTGGGACAATGGAGGAAGCCATATTTCATGAATGAATGGTAACTATTTTGATTCTTAATGACTTTTGCATTGATTTTAACTCATTTATGATTTTTCTTAATTAGTTGTGATTTTGTTTGATGGTGTATGCTGGTACTTAAGAGCTTTTGATGCGCCATGATTGTGATTTACAATTAATGTTTTAGAAATCTACTTTTGGCAAAGAAACAAAGTCAATAAAAGAGCTATAATTGTTAAGGAATCATTGTAGAAATTATCCATAAGTGATTTTGGTGGAATCCTGAGTTCCAGTTCTTCCCAATATTGTTAAAATCTTTTACTTATTTTCTAGTTTAAACCAAAATTAGGTCTAAAAAGAATCTTCACAAGTCTCAGAGAACGAACAATTTTTACCACTTTTCTAAAACGATCATTATTTAGATTAGAAAAACTATAATAAAGTAAATACAAATGGAGGATTGATTTAATTAGATAAAAATAAGAATAAAAATATAATGAAAAAGAAAGGATGATTGGGGAGTCCTTCGTCGTTACCAAACATTGACCGAATTATTATACTTATTTATCTTTTGTTAGAAACATTAATCATCATACGCAGAATAACAGCTAGAGCAATGTTTACCCAAAAGTTCCTTGTATAACCAGATACCAAAGCGCTCGTTTATCATATTTTATCCAACCGAACCACCAAGTAGTAGCGCACTCAAGGTGTAACTCAAGCTTTAATTTTTGTGAACTTAGGTTGATCCTAGTAGTTAGACTCTTAGCGCAAGGTCCACTTACTAGTATTTTCTTCACACACGATTGCTCCACAGAATCCCTCTGCAAGGTCTCACGTTCCCTACTTGTATAGGAGATGATCGACAATTACGGATCGCTCAACTCTCTACTAGAAATATAATGATCAATAGATTAATATAGCGTGCACTCCAAACAATCTAAGAAATCAATCATGAACCCTAGATATAGTGAAAACAAACGATGATGATAGTAACTTCAAACAAACTTGTATTAACTAATAAATCTTCGGCTTAGAACATTGAATTCATTTGTAATCAATAAGAATTAGATACTCATGACACAAGAAAGAAGAAGAAATAGCATGGTTTCCCCCAAAAGGGGTAAACCCTAGAATATGGAATAGATCTCCCTTCTCTCTCTGTTGTAAAACCTAGGTCTAAGAATAGATGTATTGATAGATCTATCCAAAAGTATTAGAATTGTCCCTTATATAGGTGCCAAATTGTAGAAGTTCTCGTACTCAAATCTCGGTCGAAATAGGTTTCCAAAACTCCAAAATATTCCAAAAATAGGTCAAAGCCAAATCTTCACGCTTAGTTCCTCGATGGCTGGCCCATCAAGAATTCTTCTTTTCTCGATGGGATGACCCATCGAGACTTTATTTTTCTTCTGGATTTTTTTTTCTCGATGGCTTGACCCATCGGGAATATTTCTTTTCTCGATGGCTTGACCCATCGGGAATATTTATTTTCTCGATGGCTTGACCCTCCGAGAAAATCCTAAACTTATTTATTTTTATAACTTCTTCATGTGAAGTCGGAATGACCTGATTCTTTCGTCGTTGGCTTCGTTTCTTCGTTCTCTTCAATATGGTGATGACAAATCCTGAATTTGGACGACTGGAACTTGTTATTTGTCTCTTCTTGCTTTATAGCACTTCTCTTCGTGCACAATCTAACCTTTGTAGCTCCTTTTTGGATGATTCACCTAATAAAAGACAAAAACTACAAAACGAACGTTATATACTATAATTCACAAGAAATCTAGCAAATACTAGCATGAAATTGACACTCTAAATATGTAAAATATGCACTTACCAAATTCCCCTACACTTAGCTTTTGTTAGTCCTCGAGAAAACTAAACTAAACTAAAATAACTAAAATACAACAACTCCATTTCGTTGAGGACACGGTTACATTTAGCATGTGTAACAACCCTTTAAACCCCTAGGTGTCCATAGTGGACGAGTTATAGTCTCTAAGGTCTTACAAGAAGTATACCCACAAAACCTAAATTCCAACTTTTAACCATTCCATAGCACATGCATCCAAAGAGCTACGAAGATATAAAGTTTCTGCATACTAACAATAAGAAGTTAGAAGTTTCAAAGAACCTTATTCTCATGCTTAACTCTTGAGTTAGTATAAAACCACCATATGAAAGAATCCGGCCTCAAGATCGATCGAATGTTATGTTTCACCGATAACGTTTTATGAAATTTACACTCAGAAGACTCACTTTATGGTTCTCATGTATGCAGGCAAGAATGAAGATAGAAATCCTGCACAAGTTGAATGGTGGGAAGGAAAATGAGCCTTCTGAATTATATGAAGATGTTATCCCATATAAACGTGGGACGAAAAAGAACCCTTTTTTCTGATGATCTCTAGGAAAGGAAATCAACCATAATGTGAGGATGGGAACACTTACTTACCTTCTCACCTGATTTACAATCAACACCACTCTGACATCATCCAATAGAAACGTCTTCAGTCTTCGGTCTTCAACTGTTGATGATGAACTCTTGAACTTCATAGAACTTTGACAATTGTAACTTTTTTTCACAATTCCTTGTTGTTTGAAAATTCTTTATAGATTTCTTCTTCCACGCGGCCTTATTGAATGAATACAAAAACAAATATACACTAAAACACTAATAAACATTAGTTTTTTTTTTTTTTTTTTTTTTTGTAAATAAAATTTTTATTATGTTTTTTTTATATGCTAAATTGAAATATAAACTAACAAATGAAACTAATATGGTTGTGGGAAAAGGTATTTACCACTTGATTCTTCACAACTTGTATTGGCTCGATATTATAAACTTCAGTAACTCTCATCTCTTGATTTCTTTCACTCTTGTACATATGTCTCCAACATGTATACATAATTCTGCTCATTGTATTGTTGCTTTACTTGAATATGAAATTTTCTCTTTCTTGTACCGCTGCTTGTAAACCTTGAACTTTTTTCAACTTTCCTTTAGATTTTTGATGCTCTGCTTGTTGATGATAATGGTGTTTCTATGGACCTGTTGTTTTCGAGAGAATGGTGCCAACTGCAAATAAGATTATAAGATAGAGTTAGCAATTCTGATGACACCTTATGATTGATAGAAATAGCACTCAAAAGATCAAAAAGTAGTGCTGAAATTGGTGAGAAGTTGGGTAGCTCATCATTTTACCCGGAATTTGCACAGATGAAACATTCTAAACAGGCAATTCAAGGTTTGGTGCCTCACTCATGGGTATTGAATGCTCAACTTCTCTAATATTGTATTCTTTTTGCACCTAATTTGCCACCGGCGGTTTAAGTCCCTTTTTGTTAGCTCTAGCCTCTCAACAACTAAGCAACCCGAATATAGTTCTCTAATACTTCTATGTTGAGTTATTTCGGTAAGAAATCCGTATGTAAACTTAGCTAGAAGTATACTAAGTGACTCTAAAATCTCTAAAAGTTGGAGGTTTTCATGCAAATATGTACAAAAAGTTCGAAAATTCTACCTATAAAAACAAATACTAAAAACTTTATATGCTTAATCACTCCCCCATACTTAAACTTTACATTGTCCTCAATGTAAATTGACTCTTCCATTGTAAAATCAAGATGGGAAATCAAATAATATGCAAACTAGAAACTAAAAGCAAAATATATAAATACAAAACCAATGGGTTGCCTCTCATTCAGCGTTTAGTTTAACGTCCTCAGTCTGACCTTCTGGTTATCGCCCGTAAACCAACAATCTGAAAATCTTGGGATCCAACCAGATAACGATCTGCAGTTCTAATAACAACTTCACACAATGATTAGCATAAGATATAAATAATAAAATTGTTATTTTATGGAAGTTACCCCCACACTTAGTCTTTTCTACACTTGGATGTGTAAAAAGAACACAGAATGCGGGAACTTCTTTGGGTTCCTCTCGGTGAACCTGCACAGTGTTAGAATCAAACACATCTAGTGGTAGACAGTTAGAATCAAAATAATTCTTAAGGTTTTTTGTAGCATATATACTCAACCATAAGTGATCTAGCTCCTTACAAATCGGAACAACCTTTTAGGGACTATTTCGATTGGGGGAGGATAAAAAGATATATAGTTATACAAATGATTAGACAAACCTTTTATGTCATCCTCATCATGAGTATACAATGAATCATTTACCTCATATGTGTCGTGGTCCTTTATAAAACTTTTTGAAAGCCATTCTTTATCAGTTTCTGCTTCAATCGAAATATTAACTTCATTATTATCCTTGGCAAGATCAATTGGGTCTTCCAAAACATTAATCAATTTGGTTTCATTCTTAATCACCATATCTTAAACAATCTCATCATCAGAATAGGAGTCCTCTCCTAGGAAGCCTAGTTCATCGGTGCAAATCCTAAGATCTTCGTTTGAGTACGTTACACCATTTATAACAATAGATATGTCATATCCAGTCTCCTCCTTTTGAATAGGCGAGTGATCATAATTAAGATCCGGAGTTGGAATAACTTTACCATTATTGCAAGGATTTTTCAAAGGTTGCTCATCTTCATAATAGTCTTTATCGTTCTTAGGAATTTCAAAATCGTTTTGGTTTTGAGGCCATACTTCTTCCTCATCCCTATTTTTACCGATTTGAGCAATTTGTTCGTATAATTTCTCCGAATTCCTTTGAGTTTATCAATGTGACTCTTCCAAATCATATTATTGATGTTGTTGTTGCAAATCATCTAACTTTCTACCATGCTCATCTTGTTGTTGAATAAATTGCTCCATTAGCCTGTTTAGTTCGTCTAATTTGGCCCAAGTAGAATCTGTGGTACTAGAGAAATTATTAGAAACATAATTATCCCCTCCATCTTAGTAACTATTCACTTACATACGCGTCATAAGGTTGTTGGCATGTATGAGAATAATCATAAGGTTCCATCGGGTATTGGTCATAGTCAAAAGATTGGTTTTAGTTATACCCTTGGTATGGTTGGTAGTTGTCATACGAATGAGATTGAAAACCGTATTTATTAGCACCATTATATGTTTGATCTTGTACACCGTACATGTTAATCTTGTAAGGAAACATGACGACTCACAAGAAAAAGAAAAATTTAACTAAAAAAACTAATAACAAAAACAAGAGTGATACTTACAACCTGTTTTCAGAATTTACCTCCCGCTTTTGACGAGAGTCGAACACCTTCAACGAGTTGTTAACACCACGAAAACCTAAAAATCTGAAAAATACTAAAGAAAAATGTGAAAATATTCTAAACTACTAAAACAATCTAAAAAAGATAACAAATCAATTAGCAACTGCACCCCGGCAGTGGCGCCAAAACTTGATGCGTGTCGTAAGTGAAACAAATTACTCGATATATTTCCCACTAATAAACTAATAATATATTGGTAGTAAAGATCGTTCCCACAGAGAGTTGTGTAATTGAGATGTTATTTAGATTGTCACAACTATTATAAACTAAATACAAAGGGGGAATTGATTTAATTAACTAAAAATAAAAATAAAAATAAAATGAAAAAGAAAGGATAATTAGGGAGTCCTCCACCGTTACCAAACGTTGACCGAATTAATATATTTATCTATCTTTCGTTAGAACCATTAATCACCAACTGTAGAATAACATCTAGAGAAGTGTTATCCCCAAAGTTCCTTGTGTAACCAGATACCGAAGCGCTCACATATCAGATTTTATCCAACTGAACCACCAAGTACTAAAGCACCCAATGTGTAACTTAATCGAAAGCTTTAAGTTTTTTGAACTTAGGTTGATCCTAGCATATAGAATCTTAGCGCAAGGTCCACTTACTAGTGTTGTCTTCAAACACGATTGCTCCAGAGAATCCCTTTGCAAGGTCTTACGTTCTCTGCTTGTGTAGGAGATGATCGACAATTACGGATCGCTCAACTCTCTACTAGAAATAGAATGATCAATAGATTAATCTAGCATGCACTCCAAACAATCTAAGAAATCAATCATAAACCCTAGATATAATGAAAACAAACGATGATGATAACAACTTCAAACAAACTTGCATTAACTAATAAGTCTTCAAGCTTAGAACATTGAATTCATATGTAATCAATAAGAATTAGTTACTCATGACACAAGAAATAAGAAGAAATAGCATGTTTTCCCTAAAAGGGGTAAACCCTAGAATATGGAATAGATCTCCCTTCTTTCTTTGTTGTAAAACCTAGGTCTAAGAATAAATGTAGAGATATATCTATCCAAAATTATTAGAATTGTCCCTTATATAAGTGCCAAATAGTAAAAGTGTCCGTACTTGAATCCCAGTCGAAAGAGGTTTCTAAAACACCAAAATATGCCAAAAATAGGTCAAAGACAATTCTTCACGCTTAGTTTCTCGATGGCTGACCCATCGAGAATTTATTTTTCTTTTGGATTTTCTTTTCTCGATGGCTTGACCCTCCAAGAAAATCCTGAACTTATTTTTCTTATAACTTCTTCATATGAAGTCGGAATGATCTCATTTTTGAGCCATTGGATTTGTTTCTTCGTTCTCTTCAATACGGTAATGAGAAATCCTGAATTTGGACGACTTCCACTTGGTCTTTAGCTCTTCTTCTTGTAGCACTTCTCTTCATGCACAATCTAACACTTTGTAGCTCCTTTTTGGATGATTCACCTAATAAAATACATAAAATACAAAATGAACATAATATACAATAGATCATAAGAAATCTAGCAAATACTAGCATAAAATTGACACTCTGAATATGTAAAATATGCACTTATCATTCCTTTTTGACGCGCCACAATCAAAGAGCAATGCCTATAAAGGATCACGATGTGCCTTAGCACTAGGCTAGCACTAGCTTATCAGGTTGCGTCACCAAGGGACGCACCACAACACTTTACGATGGCTAAAATACAAGCGCTATCCAAACTTAGGTCGCGTCCTCAAGGGAAGTGCCCCACTTTTTCGCTTAGCTCAGAACGCTAACTTTGCGCCTCCAGGGACGTGCCACACTTTTTCACTTAGCCCAAAGCGCTAACTTTGTGCAAACTTAATTTAGGTCGCGTCCTCAAAGGATGCGCCACACTTTTGCGCTTAACTTAGAGCACTGACTTCGCGCTAGCTCATAACACTAACAAAACCTAGGCCACACTTAAACGCTAACTTAAAGCGCCAACCTTATTTAGGTTGCGTCCCTAAGGGACGCGCCATACTTTGCGCTAACTCAAAGCGCTAACCTTACTCTAGGTCGCGTCCCCAAAGGAAGCGTTGCACGTTTGCGCTGGCTAAAACACCAGCGATAGCCCCAACTTGGGCAGCGTCCTCAAGGGACGCGCCATATTATGCGCTAAGCGCTAGCCACATTTTAGGTCGCGTCCCCAAGGGATGCACCACACTTTGCGCTGGCTTAATGGCCAGCGCTAGCCTTATCCAGGTTGCGTTCCTAAGGGACACGCTACACTTTTCTCAAGCGCTAGCCCTATATGGCTATCTATTAAGCATTATTCTTAAGCGCGCTACGACTAGTCCTTAAGAACTTTGGCACAATCTTGGCTTCGAATATCTATCAGATTTATACCAAGTCACTTCGAAGCTAACATCAGGCCATTAAAATTACGGCATGTTACCAGAATCGGTATTGATCAGTTCGATTGTCAATTTAGTGATTTGTGCAACTTGTCTCACTGACTTAGCAATTCCTTGACTTGACTGAAAACAAAGTGGTAGGCCACGACTTCACTATTTCCACGAGATATCAAATATAACACATGAGGGGATTCTCATTGGGGTATTGGTATGGCGGTCTGTGAAAATCGTGTGTTGTGGCAACACATCCACGAACAAGAAGGTAACAAGTAGTGGGACGGTTACAAGACAGTTGAGAGCACGAGGAGTAGTGGTCATACAATCCTCCCTATTTTTTGGACATGAATCCACTACAATCTCCACAATCGTTACTCCTCCACTTCTTGGGTGACTTCCACCATTTACGAGAAATCAGTGTGTCTCCTCTAAGGTATAAATAGATGGCTTCATCTATTCGAAACAAGAATAGGAGAAAACTAAGAGACAAAAATATACAGAATCAACAATCTATCCCAGAGATAATTCATTCTTCACTATACACTATAATTTTTCAACCTTCTTTGCTTTCCTCCCCTAAGAACTACCCGATCTTCTCCACCTTTGTGATCGAAGCAGGACGTGAACGGTCATTTCTTGGTTTAGACTCTTCTTGTTCGAGCTTGATCTCTTGAACCCATCCAAAAATACCATTTTTTAGTACATTTGTTTACACCCCAAAAGAACTGCTAACTTAAGAAATTCCAATTGTTGGTAATCCTTGGTCCCCCAAATGTTTAATACTGGTGGAGTCTGGGAAAACCGAAGCCTTACAATTTTCACCGTATGTATAAACTAAAAACTATTAGTAGGAAATATATCAGTCTTTCCAAACTTGTCATGTATTATAGTTATCTGCTTAAACTAGTTAAGAAAAGAAAAAGGAAAGGATTAAGGTTTACGAATGGAGAAAATTTATGTTGAATCAAATAATAATATAAAAACAAAAAAAAACGAAGATGGTGATCACACTGATAATCAAATAAACCTTAACATACAAATTGAAAAACAAAGACAGTTAAAAATAAAGACAGTTGATGAAATCAAACCAACGGAGAATAAGGTTAGGGCTAACCAAAAGCGTACATAGTTTGCGTTCTTTTTATTTATTTTCGAAGAAACTTTGTGTTCTAATCAGGTCGCTTATCTTCTTTTTTTTAATAAAATTTGCACTTGCAAAATTAAACTATACAAATCGATAATCAGAAAACTAATATCTTCATATAGAAAAAGAGAATAAAAATATGGTGAAGAAAAGAGGTAATAAAATATCGGGAGGAAAACAACAACAAAGAAGGAGAAAAATTATATTGGGATTGTGAAAAGTATGGTAGGGTTTTGTATATTAGTAATGGTATTCATCACCAACACATAATTCGGATGCAGCAAAAAATAGCAAAATAAAATACTTGAAACCCAAGATTCTTTTGATAGGTAGTATCACCCACACAGAATACATGTGAAAGAGGATAAAAGAATCTGATTTTCTATTGGTCTAAATCCATATAATGATTTCCTATTAGACTAAATTCTTTATGAAAGGGAAAAAGACTTTCATATTGTTCTAAATTATGTCCAATAATTTCATATTAGTCTAAGTCTTTTTAAGTGGGACCAGAAACTTTAGGAATTGATCTTATTTCATCTTTTAACCACAACACAGGAAAAAGTACTGGAAAATAGCAAAAATAAATAAATCGAAACCCAAGATTCTTTTGATAGGTAGAAATCACCCACACAGAATACGGTTGGAATTGGACAAAGACAACTGAGTTCCTATTGGTATAAACTCCCTTTAATGATTCCCTATTGGTCTAAATTCTCTATCAAATGAGCAAATGCTTTCATATTATTCTAAATTATATCAAATAAATTTCTATTGGTATAAATCTTCTCAAGTGGGATCATAAGTTCTAAGAATCGAGCTTGATTTAGTTTTTGACTACAACAAAGGAAAAAACTAAAATTATAATGTAATATTTGTACACTTCAATAAATACTTTGAGGGTATATCGGTATTTTAGCTATATTATTTACTTTTATCATTTAATTTTCTCCTCTCCGTCATCTCCTACTGTTGTATACTTACTCAGAAATCATAAGCATATTTTTAAATAGAATATTTCATGTTATGGTCTGCAAAAAAAAATCTTATGAAGTTGAAGTTAATGATTAGTTTGTGATTTGGCAAAGAGTAAAATAGTTTTTCAATGAAATAAATACTAAAAATCAGGTTTTCACCTGTAAGTTTATTGTTGATGATCACCTGTTCTTATGTACCACTCTAGTATGTGACAATTCAAACAAATAGATGAAAATATAACATTACTGATGAGACCTTAAATCTCAAGAACAGTTGTTAATGGAGTTGAAGGAAAAATGTATGGAAATGTATTGAGAGATTTGGAAACAGAGAAAAACAATTTTATTGATTGTAGAATAATGTGTTTACAAATGGTTGTGGCTTCTTCTTTTTATACCTATGAAGCTCATGTTTAACATGTGAATCCACACAAGAAAACAGACCAAGCCATTAGGCTAACTAACACTAACAGACTAAGCCTTTAGGCTAACTACTAATAACAACGGCTAACTCTACCACTAACTAACGGCTAATTAGGATCATTAAATGCCTACCCAGCCTTAACTAGACATGTGTCTCTATTAGCCCTGAAAATTACTAGTTGCACCCATCTCAACTTCATCGGCAACTCTGGAACTTGAGCACCCATTTTACATCAGTCCTGGCACCCCAATATAGCCCACAAAACATAACAATACCCCCTTCTCAAAACCATCCTTGTCCTCAAGGATGTCAAACCTGACTTCCTACAGCAAAATCTGGGTACTGTTGTTGTATAGCTACTGAGTCCTCCCAAGTTGCCTCATTTTCCTACTGTCTAGTTCACTGCACCAGTAACTTTTTGCGCACAGTCCTACTTCCTGCATCATTTTTGTGAAATACCAATTTGCTTCCTAATACCTTGAATGGCTCTAGTTGATGCTGATCTTCCAACATTGGGAGAGCTTGAGTAGGTTGTGTTGATACTCCCAACTTCTTCGTTAAACAGCTCACATGGAACACAGGATGTAGTTTACTGTGTGATGGAAGAAGCAATCTATAAGCCACAGGTCCAACTCTCTCTAATATTTGATAAGGACCAAAAAATCTTGGTAGTAGCTTATGGAAAGCATGCCCAGCTAGAGAACGCATCTGGTATGGCACCAAGCGCAAGTAGACCATATCTCCAACTAAAAAATCTCTCTCAGTTCTCTTCTTATCTGCCTGAGATTTCATCCTTTGTTGAGCTAATTGCAAGTTAGCACGCAACAATTGCAGTATCTCATCTCTTGAGTTTAACTCCTCCTCCAACGCTTCCATCTTGGCAGACCGAACTTCATGTGAAGAGATTAAAGGAGGGGGGTAGCCATACACAATCTGAAATGGTGTTAATTTTGTGGTTGTGTGATATGAAGTATTATAACTCCATTCTGCCTATGACAACCATTTACCCCAATCCTGAGGTGTACATGATGCAAAACACCTGAGATATGTCGCAATGCACCTGTTCACCACTTCAGTTTGCCCATCAGTCTGTGGATGATATCCAGAACTCATATTCAACTTGGACCCATTGATCCTAAAGAATTCTTTCCAAAATAAACTCAAGAAAATTGGATCCATGTCACTCACTATTGATGTGGGCATCCCATGTAGTTTAAACACATTGTCAATGAACACTTGAGCTACCTTAGTGGCTGTGTAAGGGTGAGCCAAAGCCACAAAATGTGCATACTTGGATAATCTGTCAACCACCACAAAAATCACTGACTTCCCTTTAGATTTTGGCAATCCTACAATGAAATCCATGCTGTTAGAAGTCCATACTTGTTCTGGAATTTGAAGTGGCTGTAGTAGGCCAGGAGGAGAACAAGTTTCATACTTGTTTTGTTGGCACACCTCACATTCTGCTATAAATTCTTTAATATCCGTTTTCATTCCAGCCCAGTAGAATGTTTTTTTAACTCTCTGAGTAGTCTTAAGAATCCCATTGTGAACAGAAACTGGGCTAGCATGCATTTCCCCCAACACTTTTGATCTCCACACAGAAGTGGGACTCAATAAGATTTTTCCATTGTACTTGACAAGTCCATTGTCATATCTATAATGTTGAGAAGGAAATCTACCTGTAGAGTGATAAGCTTTGAGCAGATTTGTAATATATTCCTTCTTTTCTAAGTGTTGGCGCAGCTCATCCATCCAGCTGTAATAAGGATAAGAGATTGCTAAAACTGCATGTTCAGGCTCAGTAGCATGCATTCTGGATAATGCATCAGCATCATTGTTTTCACTTCCCCTCTTGTACTGTATCTCATAGTCATACCCCATTAGCTTACTCACCCATTTCCTTTGAAAAATAGTATTAGCCTTTTGATTCAAAAAATACTTCAGGCTATTTTGATTTGTTTGATAATGAAATGTTTACCTTGTAGATAATGCTCCCATTTTTTAATGGCATGCACAATTGCCATGAGTTCCTTCTCATAAACAAATAGAGCAGCATTTTTTGTTCCTAGAGCCTGACTAAAGAATGTTATTGGCATATGATTTTGCTGCAGTACTGCCCCAATGCCTGTGTTTGAAGCATCACATTCTATAACAAATGGCAAGGAGAAATCAGGTAAAGCTAGCATCTGAGGACTAATCATAATCCTCTTAAGCTGGGCAAATGCTTCTACTGCTTCTGGAGTCCAAGCAAAATTATTTTTCTTGGTTAACTCAAACAGAGGTTGACATATTCTACCATACCCTGGAATGTACTTTCTGTAGTACCCAGTTAAACCAAGAAACCCCCTCAATTGCTTCAAAGTGGTGGGTTGTGGCCATTCTTGCACTACCTTGAGCTTCTCAGGATCAGGTGTTACTCCAGCATTACTGACAATATGTCCCAGATACTGAATCTGTCTTGCACCAAATTCACATTTGGATTCTTTTAACAACAATTGATGAGACTGCAACTTGTCAAAAGTGATTTGGAGATGAGATAGATGTTCCTCCCAATTCTTACTATATACCAAGATATCATCAAAGAAGACTAAGATGAATTTCCTCATAAAAGGCTTAAACACCTCATTCATTAAACTGTGGAATGTAGCAGGGGCATTAGTGAGCCCAAAAGGAATCACCAAGAACTCATACAAGCTTTCATGAGTTCTAAAGGCTGTCTTGTGCACATCAGGTAAAGCCATTCTGAATTGGTGATATCCAGACCTTAGATCTAATTTAGAAAATATTTGGGCACCAAAAAGTTCATCTAGTAAATCATCTATCAATGGAATTGGATAGTTGTACCTTACTGTCATGCTATTTAGGTCCCTGTAATCCATGCACATTCTCCAAGTACCATCTTTCTTTTTAACTAATAAGACTGGAGAAGCAAAAGGGCTCTGACTGGGTCTAATGAATCCTGAGCTTAGTAGATCTCTTACTGCTTCCTCAATTTCATTCTTCTGCAATGGCCCATATCTATAAGGATTTTTATTAACAGGCTGTCAATTTGGTATTAAAGGAATGTGGTGATCACAATTTCTTGAAGGTGGAAGTGAGTCAGGAACAAGAAATAATCCTTTATACTCTAGCAATAGTTGTTGGAGACTTTTGTTCTCTTGAGGGGACAAATGTGAGTTGCTTAGGTCACCTCTTTCTTCCAAATTATACAGGACATAAGCAAGTTTTGTGACATACAACATTTTCTCCACTTGCTTCACAGAAATAACATCAGAATAAGGTGGTGGGGTTACCAGTTGTTCAATAATATGAGACTGGCCTTGTAAAGTGAACTCCAAAGTCAATTTAGAGAAATCCCAAATGAGTTTTCCTAGTGTGGAAAGTCATTGTACTCCTAAGACTATATCACAAACCCCCAATGGCAACATCTGGAGATCAATCCTCCCTTTATAATTTCCCATCTCTAAGGGTAAATTTTTGAATAACCCACCTCCTTTAACTATGCTACCATCAGCCACCATGACACTTACTACATTCTCACAATGTGGTGTCCAGTTTAGTTTCTTAATGAGTCTGAAATCTACAAAATTATGTGTGCTACCAGAATCCAACAACACCTTCACTTCTATTCCCTTGAGTTTCCCAGTGACCTTCATTGTGTTAGAAGTAGGAACACTATTAGCTCCAAATAGTGCACACTCACTCAATTGTATGGATGCTAAAGCTGCTGGAGGATGAAGAGAGTCCATAATCTTACTTGCATTATCAGCATTTTCCTCCTCTGACACTTCCTCCACTATGTCTAATACTAGAGCTTGAGTTTTCCAAATCTAGATGTTCTTTCTTTACAGGTATGTCCTCTGAACCATTTACCATTGCAATAGTAACACAAGTTATTCAAGGTTCTATCAGTTACTGCTGAGGGAGAAATTTTCTTATACTCCAATCTAGGAACATTTTTTGCTGGATCTGTATTTGCTATGTTTGTCTCTTGATTATACATTTTGTATGTTGTTTTTGGTGTAAAAGAGTTTAAGGCTCTCAGTTTAGAGTCTAATTGGGATCCTATAGTAATAGCTTCATGAACTGTGACTGGTTTAAGTAATTGGACATCATATTTAAGCTCATCCTTGAGTCCACCAATGAAACAGCTCTTTAGAGCTTCTTGAGGAATGCCTGTAGTTCTAATAGCAAATTTTCTAAAAGTTGAAACATAATCTTGGTAATTACCTGTCTGTCTTAGTTTGAAAAGAGAACATGTGAAATCCACATAATCAGCTGGGCCAAATTCCTTACAAAGTTCCTTAACAAACTCATTCCATAGAGGATTAGACTGATCATACCCTTGCCAATAGAACCACTGTAATACATCACCCTCCAGTTGGAAGGAAGCTGTGGTTACCTTCAGATCTGTTGGAACTTCATAGAACCTGAAATACTGTTCCACCTTGTAGATCCATAGCATTGGATCATCTCCCTTGCTGAACCTGGGCAGATCTACTCTCAGTTGTGGCATATTCCTTCCAGCCACATTATTAACATCTCTTCTTTGATTCCTGTGTTCATCTGGAGCAACTGTACTCTCTATTCCTTCTGGATTAGATTGATTCTCATTCCTAGCTTGAGTATGGCTACAGTTAGCCCTGAATTCTTGCATGAAGTTATTCATCTGAACACTCATAATACTGATTTGGTTGGACACATCATCCATTCTGTAAGTAAGTCCATCAACTCTACTAGTAACTCCATTGAGCCCTAGTGATAGACCTGCCATTCTATCATTGATACTCATTACTTCACTATTGAACCCAACACATCTTTCTTCCAGATCTGAAATTCTAGAAGTGTGATTTGCCATTGTTAATAGTTAATCATTCACTCAAGATCTGTATGCTCTGATACCAATTGATGAGACCTTAAATCTCAAGAACAGTTGTTAATGGAGTTGAAGGAAAATTGTATGAAAATGTATTGAGAGATTTGGAAACAGAGAAAAACAATTTTATTGATTGTAGAATAATGTGTTTACAAATGGTTGTGGCTTTTTCTTTTTATACCTATGAAGCTCATGTTTAACATGTGAATCCACACAAGAAAACAGACCAAGCCATTAGGCTAACTAACACTAACAGACTAAGCCTTTAGGCTAACTACTACTAACAACGGCTAACTCTACCACTAACTAACGGCTAATTAGGATCATTAAATGCCTACCCAGCCTTAACTAGACATGTGTCTCTATTAGCCCTGAAAATTACTAGTTGCACCCATCTCAACTTCATCGGCAACTCTGGAACTTGAGCACCCATTCTACATCAGTCCTGGCACCCCAATATAGCCCACAAAACATAACAACCACCCCAAGTTGAAACCAATCACACTGTTTTATAAAAAAAAACTGGTACCGCTTTCCCACACAAGTCCATTTTTTTTTCAAGCTTTTTCAAAACCCTTACCAAATCTCCATGGATTTAGCAGAACTCTCAAGCTAGATCTCCTGTTCACCGGCCCTGCAGGCACAATTAGGTTTTTGATTGCTTGATTGTTGCGATACTCCTTTTTTTTCATGGAATTTTAATTTATTCTCATGCTGATGCGTTCTGAATCGATCTCTATAGGGAGTTTTCATCTATGTTCATTGTCGAAATATTCAATCAGATTCTAGGCTCTTCTGATTTACCAAGTATTTCTTCAAGATATCATCAGGTAATACTTTTTTAAATCTGTAGTTTCTTTAATTACATTGATGCACCTCCTTGGTGAATTAAAAGCTAGGGTCTTTCTTTTACCTGTGTTCCTCATTGAGAGTTGCTAATTTTCTAATATTCAATATCAGTTATCTTAATTCTTGCTAATTTTCTAATATTCAATATCAGTTATCTTAATTCGGGCGTCAAATCTCTAATTTTGAACTTAAATCAAATTAAAATTTTGGACCCTGATTATCACATCAGTTTCAATACCCATTCAATGACATAAACCATTCAATACCATTAGTATCTACCCTTCGTGATTGTCTGTATTAGTTCCTTTTGTAATTACTAAAACCCAGTGAGTCCTTGTTTACTGCCTCATCCTTCTCGTTTCTGGTTTTGTTGTAAACCTTGTTGGCTTCTCCAACCGCACTCTGTTGCTCACCATGACCAGACTTTAGCCTGGTGAAGTCTTTAGTTTAACCCACTTCTTGTTATTCTCCTTGAACATGTATATGGAAGGTTAATTATCCTCTGCAACCTCACCAGAGTGTCCTTCTGTCAGCCTAATACTTCTGGATTTGTTTTGTTTGTGGTTTTCCCCTTTAAGCTCATGCAGAGGCGCCTTGTTTTTTCTCTGGAAAGTCAGCATGGGTTATCGGTCTGACTCTTTGGTTTTCAGGTTTACTTGGTAAGGTTTGTGTGTTATCACGATTTCATTCGTGTGTTAATGTAAGAAACAAGAAATTCCAGGGATATATTTGGTTAATTAAGATTTAGACTATCCAGCGGACTTATGTTAACAAATTGGTAGAGAGAACCATTGAGGAACTATAGCTAGAGCATTTGCAGCTAGGAGCTAAGTAAGTAACATCATGGTTTATTTATTTCAATGGAATCAAACAATGTCTATTAAGACCAAGGTGAAGATATCAAGATAACTATATGTAGATGGTGGGTTTTTGATAAGAGCTAGAATTATAAAATCGTCCTCTGCCTAGCAGTAGAAACATAGAAATATCCATGCATTCTGGCTTTGTATCAGAATAAGAAATATTGTATTTACTACTTATATTCTGCAACATAATTAAGATACAGTCTCTATAAATAATTAAAGGCGTTCTATATTGATCTCGTAGTCCCTCTAATATTTATAATATTTATGCCATATCGAACCAATTTCAAGTCGCATAATTTCCATAAATGAATTCCTTGAACTTGTCGCGAATGTGCATTGATGTTCAAATAACATCCATCTATTCTGAAAATAGCTAATGCATGATTTTTGAAGACGTATTCTAGCTTAATGACTTGTTCGCAAAAAACACATCACGATTCAACGTCATGTCCTTGAATACATTTCATTCTAGCATTTTACTTAAGGACGTGTCACAACTTATGCAACGTCCTTGCTGGACACGCCACTATTTTAGGGATGTTCCCTGAGGATGCGTCACTAAGACACAATCTCCCTCAGAGACGCATCACTCAAGATGTGCAGCATCCTCAGGGACGCATCACGCATATCTGGCACTGGCACTAGGCCAGTGCAAGCCCTTCTTATCCACAACGCGTCCCCAAGGACGCGTCACATCTCTTGGCGCAAGCCTAGTGCCAGCGTCAGTCTATTGATGTATGTCGTAGCATGTTAAAATTATATTCACTTTCTCACTTATAAAAGATTTAGATTAAGCATATGGTAAGAAAGATTCGTTCCACGGGAGGCTATTGTTGTTATTCAATTTCAATTTCTTAAATAACAAGGGGGGATTTTTCAGAAACATGTATTTGTAACAATAACTAAAATTGGTATTTAATCTCTCATTGTCAAAAACCCTAGAATACCTTGATCGTAAGAGTATCTCGTTTATTTCCAAGTTCATCACACATACATTAAAAGATGCAAGCATGAATTCTACCTAGAGAACAACCCAACGTGTAAAAAACACTAATCAAGTTTAATTCCACATGAGCATTACATTTTGTGAAATAAGGTTAATCAATGTAATTGAACATGGACAATGCACTAATTCAATTTAACAAAGGTTATGGTTCATATGTGATTGCTAGGATGTATCACTACAAACAAAAACCACACATATATTACTTGAAATCAGAATTCATCAAATTTTTCGTATTGAAAACCCTAATTTAGTTTTAGATATGAAAACAAGTTAAATTGATTCTGGACTCAACCAACAAAGTGTTCAAATCATGCAAAAGTTATAAACAATGAATCACAAACGACAAGTATTGCGACAAGACTAATATATTACTCAAATACCATGTTTAAGAAATCAATTTTAATCCTTAACCAAAACCTAAAAATTTAACTACTCATAACTATGGAGATCATACACATATTAAAATAAAGAAAAAGATAAAAATTATTGCAAACCCTAGATGCATGAAAGAGAATGGCGGCTCCTTGCTTAAGATAAAAATTATTGCAAACCCTAGATGCATGAAAGTGAATGGCGACTCCTTGCTTCCAAAAATCAAATTGTAAAAGTGTGTAAAGGAGATCCTCTCTTATAGTAGATATTCTCCTTTTATAGACCTCTCACTTGTAGAAACCCTGGGTTTTCATATCCAAGTCAAATCCAAGCTTAACCACTCTAATCTCGACCAGTCTCATCCCTCGGCCAAAAAATCAGTAAAGCCCATAACTTCTCAGCCCAAAATAAAGCCGTACAAATCAGCCAAGCCTGTCAGTTTCGTGAGACTGACAGGCTACTTCAGTCTTTCACGGCATTTTGTTTTGAGTAGTTTCATCAAACAGTTTAGGTGCGTTTCTGTGAGTAATTTAGGCATGGATTTCTTGCCAATTTAAATAGTCAATTCCTTCCCTGCACTCCTAATCATACACATCTAGCATTCAATTACAAAATTATATCAATTTCAACCCATTACTTCAAACAATGGCAGACTTTCTTGTCTTGTAATCAACCATCAAATCCATCTCCTGTGTTCAGTAGTACCATCAATCAAACAGCAGAATTCTCAGTTTCTCTCGCTGCAAAATCAAATCTGATGAGAACCCATGTCTTCTAACTCATTCAAGACTCTAATACTTCCACTGAATCTCTTCAATTTACGGCATCAGCCAAAACCATTGGCAATACATCTCTTTACTGTCCTTCTATTTCTTCTCCTTTATCATTAATTTGAACGGCAGAAATTCATCTTCTCGGCTCGGCAAGTACTCACAGGATCCATCCATAAAAATCTGCCATAACTTCTTAAACCAACACAGACCCCATAATCTTCACGGCTTCACTCTGATTTCTTCATCTAAGAATCAGCCACAGCAAGAACAACCACTTGACCCATATCTTTGCTCGAACCACAGAAACATCTCTTCCCCATTTCTCTACCACTGAAATCAATTCACTCACTCGATCCTGAAACAGCATCACCAGAGACTTGTACTACCCTTCTCCATCTTCATCTGGATTCGATAGCAACAGCAGCTCTCCACTATTTCATTTTCGTTCTCCTTATCTTCTCTGCCAAGAGTCAAGACCCACCCTCTTCCTCGTCTGCTAACAGCCTCTTTTCTTCCAAACTCACTCAGCACAATAAACCCATCTCAGATCCACCTATTCTTCTTCTACGTCGAACCCTGAAATCTCGATCTCGATTTCTTTCTTCCATTTCCGGTCACAGACATCTTTGATGGAATGACACATTTCGACCTAGATTTTAGGTTAAAGATAATAGGATGGATTTAAGCAACCTCACTTGGATATGGGTATAAATAGCATTTATCCGTAAATTACAGTTTTGCACTTCTTTTTACTTCTTTTTACCTAAAAACTCAATAACAAATGTAAAACACATAATTTATACGAAAAATAGCAAAGACAACATAATCAACCAATAGTAGTTAAGGTGTTTTAGACACCTATCTTAGCTACGGAGTGTCTCCAGAGAAGCGTTACAACTCTTGGCGCTGGCCTAGTGCCAGCGTCAGCCCATTCTATTTCAGACGCGAACGTTGGCTCTTTTCTCGGCGCTATCCTGAGCTAGCACCAACCCGTCCAAGACGCGTCCCTAGGGACATGTCACTACTTTGGCACTAGCCTAATGCCAGCGTCAACCCTATATGGGTCTTCGCCAAGTCTTTTCACCGGTTCTTGAGTGCGTCATGTTTAGTCCTTGGGATCTTTCGCGTAATCTTGGCTTCGAACACTTCCAAATTTATGTCATGCTACTTTCAAGCTAACACATGGCCATTAAACTTACTAGACTCGACATTGATCAGTACAATTATCAATTTAATGAATTGAGCGACTTGCCTCACTAATTTGACAAGTTATTGACTTCACCTAATCAAAATAAGTGGTAGTTCACGACTCCATTATTTTCTACGAGATATCAAATACAACATATGGGGGGATTCTCATTGGGGTATTAGTATGGCGTTCGACGGCATCGTGCGTTGTGGAAACACATCCACGAACAAGAAAGTAATAAGTAGTGGGACGGTTACAGAGCAGTTGAGAAGAGTAGTGGTCATACAAGTCCTCCTTAATTATCGGACATGGCTCCACTACAATCTCCACGATCGTTACTTCTCCACCTCTTCGTAATTTCCACCACTTACGAGAAATCAGTGTGTTTCCTACAAAACTATAAATTGATGGCCTCCTCTATTCGAAACAAGGAATTAAGATAGAACATAGATCTATCCCAAAGATAATCCATTCTTAAAACTACACACTACCATTTTTCACCACACTGTAATTTCTCAATCTTCGTTGCTTCCCTCCCCTAAGATCAACACATCATCTCCGCCTTTGTTACCGAAGCAGACGTGAACGGTCGTTTCTTGGTTTAGGTTCGCCCATTCGATTTTGATCTCTCGAACCTACTAAAAGTACTCTTTTGCAGTACATTTGTTTTCACTCTAAAACAATTGGCGAGTACAGCGGGAGATCACTCTCTCGATTACAAAAGTCAATTTTCAATCATTCAAAATGGTGGATCTTAGGTCTAGAGTAATTACAATCCTGATGTCAATTCTAGTAATATTGGTGGGTGCGGCTCTGAAACTACTCCTACTGTAACCAACCCTCTTCGCACCAATGTTGCTACTGACCTTACCACCACATCTTGTTCTGGTGACATGACTGCTGAAAAAACTAGGAACACCCAAACGCCTCTCAGTATTGTTGATATGATACAGAGACATGAGGTTCTTACCAGAACACAAAAAGATATGGATATCGCTCCGAAAGAGGTATTCACTTGTCTCAAGACCCTAACGGAGCAACTCTCTCCAGAACAACAACATCTCCTAAAGGAGCAAACCAGAACTAACCTCACAACAGCCAGTGATACTGGCACGTCAAGGAATCAAAGGGGCGATGAAGTTTATGTTATCACTGATCATCCAGCATTGAGGTACTCCCCCACACCTCCCATACATCCGTCCAGTCCCAAGCCCACACCTTAATTGACACATTACAACATTAATCTCAACTGGATGGGTAGCTCCAAATGCGGGCTGGATTAAAATTAACAAAGATGGAGCGGCCAGAGGACATTTGAGACCGGGAGAAGGAGGTTTTATATGCAGGGATTCCACAACCACTACTATAACAGCTACGTCACAACCTATAAAAATCACCACTGCTTTGATAGCGGAGACATGGGCCATGCTCATAGCAACCAGAACAGTGACTGACCATCAATTGACCAAAGTATGTTTTAAAACGGACTCACAAAACCTGGTTCTCTTCCTACCCACTCAAACAAAAATGAGAGGAATCCCTCACCATACTATACTATATATATAAAGAGGGAAACCAGACGGCGGATGGACTGACGAACCATGCCACGGATGGTAGCCAACTAGGATCCTTTGAGATTATAATTTGGGACTATATAGTTTCGATTTTTATTAATCAAATTGTAATAGATGATTCAATACCCTTGTATAATTTCCGTTTAGTTTACTATAAATATATGCTTCAGAAAAAAAAAGTTAAAACCAATTAATGGTTGGCATATTATTTATTTATCCATGCATGATTTTCAGACAGAAAACGAGCATAAAAATGAGATTCATTGACCCTTGCCAAGGGCAACTAAACAAGAAAAAATGTCAGAGACTAATCAAAATTCTCAAATTTGTTATACAGTAAATTATACTCATATAAAGGAAAAATGAAAAAAAGGAAAGAAAGTATACCTTCCCTAAAAAAGAAGAAAAAACAATCAAATGGAACTAAACTCCATTTTAAATATCACCATCTATGATTTTGCAAGAACAAAATAAGAACATTTACATAACTATTGCTACTTATTACCCATGTGTGTGGACATAGTACTTCTCTCGTTTTGTTGGGCATATTCATTGTAATCATCTTTACCTACCTTATTTGGGAAGGAGAACAAAGTAGACCAGATGCATCTGATCCAACCACAGCAAGACCACAAACAGCACATATCTTAGCCTCCTGGGATGGAACAAACTTTGCACTACAGTAAGGACATGCAACGTCTTTCTGTCCATGGTATATTGGCACATACGTTGCTCCACATACCACAAATGGGTTTCTGAAATCATAATTAAGTTGGGCTGCATCATTTGCGTTCCTTTCCGCGTTGGCCAATACTTGCCTTGCTTGCCTTGATTGAACCTCGTTAGTAGGGTTGGTCTCCAAGAGCCGCCTAGCAAAGTTTGCTGCTGTAATGAAGTTCTTTGCCTTGAAACTAATTCCCATTGCATTCGCCAATGCAAGTCTCAAGTGAGCCATCTGAAGGTTGCAGTGTGTGAAGTAAGCTGCTAGTTCCTGCTGACGAACAGGGTTGTCTCTTGTTTCCCTCCTCTTCAGCTCAATTTGCAAACCCAGAACGTACTCTTTAGCTATAATGATCAACTCCTTGACTTCATCAACCTCCCTTCTTGAATCAACAACGATTAAGGGGATGGAGTGTAGAATACCAAGAAAAAGGTGTAAAGCTTCTGAAAATTTCCCACTTGTTGTAAGTTTATAAGCAGCATTGAGTTTATCATGCAGCTGAGAAAACTTGAGTACCAAAGCTGGTGGACCTCTCACATTAGGGCTGGCGGACTCGCTCCACCCTCTCTCTACTGCCAAAGTGATCACAGGAGCAGAGGAACAAGCACACACATAGGATTGAGTTCCATTGTGAAGATCAAGAAACATGGGCTTCATAGGAGCAAAATTTTTGATACCCAGTTGTCTGTTCAGCAAGCGCATTGCAGTATCAAAATTGCCAGCCGCCGCATGCTCACCAGCAAGGGATGATTTCTGAATCCATATCTGACTTACAGGCATGCCTGGAGCTGGGATTACAAACGCATGTGACCGGGTATTGATTAAGGGATTTGGAGTATCAAGATCTGGTGGGAGGTCTAGATCCTCAAGTTCCCATCCTCCATCTTCGTCATTTTCCTCAGTTACTTCCCAATTTTCACGCACCACTACTCCATCTTCATTCTGTGTGTCATCTGCACCATCAATATCTAAGTTTTCTCCCCAATCAGCCTCATCGGCTTCTTCATATTCTTCCTGTCCTCTTTCAACATCAAGACCACCATCGAAGATGCCTTTCATGACCCTCAACAAGGGCCAATCTCCACCACACAAGATCGGTGCAGGTGGGATCAAAAGGGAAGATGTTCTCCCCTCCGGCAAAGACGGAACATTATCCCCCAGCTGATCCGCCAGCCTTTCAGCATCATCGACGAGTCCATGAACAGCAGCTGTAACATAAGCAAGAGAAAACTGGCCGGCGTTCTCCAAAACTTTGACACGCTCACGGATGTCACCGAGATACAGGGCATTGTGAAATTGACCCATCACATCATTCTTAACCTCAGCGATCTTCAACATTTTTGACAGCTTATCCATATTCCCTGTCACAAGATACAGGAAGGAAAGCCTATCAAAGTTCTTTGTTCTCTGGTATGCATATTCTACAATACCTGCATTACCCTGACGAAGTGCTTCCACACCCAACCTATACCAGTGATCTTTCTCATCAATCTCCTTCGCTGAGGCAACAGCTATCTGGATGTTACCACTCTCCAGTGCCAAGTTAAAACGAGTCTTTTCATCCTTCACAAAATGGAGAGCAACTTCGGGGAAACCTTTCTGATGCAGATAGGCAATCATGGCTTGTCCGCGGAGTTGGGAGTTCCTGATCATGCTCATAACCTGATCATACTTCTTCTTTAGCAGAGACAACTTGAAAACATATTCTGTTGCATCAACTACTATTGCACGACTCTTTCCATCACGATCCAAGCAAAATATCGTATTACCAGTAACCTTGGTGATGTATATTGGGACGTCGAGGGTCTTAATGATTCCATTATCTCCATTTGGAAGACAATACTTAATGTGGTTCAGGGTTGTATATATGAAAACACCATTTTCATCCCAGGCTCCACTCTTCACACGAATAGTTTCATGAAGGGTGCACCTATGCACAAGCTTCTTGCTAGCAATTACAATAGCGTGTTTGCTAAGTAATGCAACATTCTCCATGTCAGATGACCAAACAACATACTTAATGAAGGGAGTTTGAAGTTCACCAAGAATGAGTCTCTGCTGGAGATCGAAGATGACCACTCTATCCTCCGCCCTGCACAACAAACTACCTGTCCCAGCATAGAATATTGCATCTGCGGACATGGGAAGACTGCACTTCTTCACAATCTCATTTTGAAGGTTTTTGATTAAAACCTGGTTGTTGCTCTTGTCAATAACAGCAAACCTATTCCGTGCTACAAACACTGCTGATCCGCCAATCCCTTTTTTAGCGTCTTGCATAGTATCCCCCCTGCCGGTGTCTTTAGGTACAATATAAAGTTCATAAGACCCCCCATCAACTTCTGAACAGACCAAAACAGCATTCTCTGTAGGACTGTAAGATAGAGTTCTTGGGCTTTGATTCAAGCTAGTGGAGCCAGGTCGTCGAATTGGAACCATTTGTGTGTCTTTTTGAGTTGAGAATTCATATAAACGCAAGAAACGATCTTTGACGTAGTACAAAGTGTCGCCGCTCGCAGAGAAAGCCGGTCTTTCTCTCTCCAACTTAAAAACAATCATACCACTATCATGACCAGCAGCAAGCAGGTTCATCTCTGGATGTGATGCAAGAATCCAGAACCGGTCGTGTTCTCTGCGAAATGTCTGAATGCCAGTTCGCTTTGTTACATCCCACACACGAATACTTTTGTCCTCAGAATTGGACACGATAATGTCCTGCTTAGCGTGGAACATAACACATGAGACATTATTCATATGTCCTCTCAATGTGTCTACTTCCCATGCCTTTGTATCTGCAAAAGAAGGCGAGAAAAAAAAAGGTTAGGAAGCTGTCATGAAGGTTAGATGGTTTAAGTTGTGTGTCTGTACAGGCGCAACGTTTCCACAGAGTGGAGCCAACTTCATTCTTCAAGGGGTTTTACTGACTTCGTTTTCTTGTGGGATGATAACATCTCACTGATAGTCTAACTCTTTTTGGTAAATCCAGTTAGGTAACTCTTTTGTGCATACTTGCTAATATACCTAAAACAGAATACTACTTGAGCTTCTAAACCTTGGTATGACTGATAGATTCAATACCCAGATAAATGAAGAGAACATCAAAAAGTTTAAAAGTAATACCATTCATGCGCCACAATTTCACTAGGCGATCATCTGCTCCAGAAACAATCAGAGGCAGGCTTGGGTGGAATCCAGCCCAGTTGACCCCCCGGTCATGACCTTCCAAGACATACTTTACAACAGCATCAACCCCACCAAACAAATCTGTGTTCATCTGGCTCAACCTCAATATATCATCTGCTGGGGATACCGACTTTTTCCTCAGCGCACCTATATCCCATACACGAACAGTCTGGTCCAAGGAAGCCGAGACAACCAAGTCCTCCTTAGGATGAAAAGAGGCGCACATGACATAATGATTGTGACCAGTCAAAACAGAGATGCAAGTACGAGACTGCCAGTTCCATATTCTAATTGTTTGATCATCACTCGCACTAACTATCCAAGGGGATTCATTATGAAATTGAACAGTACGGATGTAATCAAGATGTCCAAGAAGGGTAAACAAGCATCGATGCATCTTGTAGTTCCAAACTTTAATCTTATAATCATCTCCTGCAAACAGAATCATTTACATAGAACAAAAAATGAATATATGTATGCTATCTCATAATAGACACCGAGAAAAGCTAACTAAAAACGGTTCAAAAATAATCAACATGAAAATAATAAACCAACACAAACTATCAACATTCAGTCACAAACTTCTGATACTATGAGAAACAACACAAACAAGTCAACCAACTAGATACCAAATTATGAACCAGATCTGACAAAGATTTCAAATCCACAAAACAATACCAACCATTGGTACATCAGATCCAAGCATTTCAAACAAGATCAATATTGAAATCAATGTAATGTTGAGCAATTAAGTACAGTCTAATGTTGGCAATAGGACATCGAAATATAAACGAATCAATAAAATTGTGTACCTCCAGAGACAAACAATGGCAGCGAATTATGAAAATGAACACCACGAACAGGTCCATCATGTTCATCAAATCTATCAATAAGAGTTCCCATTCTGTAATCCCAGAGTTGAATCACGCCACTGTGTAAACTCGCAAGGATCCATGGTCTTTTAGGATGAAAACTCAATCCTTTCACTCGATTACTCTTCGTCTCAAATTTCGTTAACATCGTTTAATCAATCGAAGTATCCAATCACCCTATAACTGCACAATTTCAAGATCAGAAGCAACCATTTGATTACTAAATAAACAACTAATCAAATCAAAATAATCATCGAGATTAAAGAATTACCTCAGATCTGGCAATGAAAAAGTGTGGGTGGAAGTGCGTAGGATACACAGAGAGATGTAGGTATAGGGCTATAGTTTTGCTTGCTCCTCTCTCTCGCTGTGATGGGAGACTGTGAGTTTTTAGAGAGAGAGAAAGAAGGGAATGAAGATTAAGATCGAAAAGTGTTTTGGTTTCTGTTTTCTTAAGTAATAACGCGTTGAGGGTAAGAGCTACTGTGTTGTTTTTGAGGATCCAACGGTTGTGGTTACTAATCGAGACTTGGGTGATTATTTAACGGTTAGTATTGTTCTAACGAGAACAACGCTACACTAACTAATTTTTATTAACTATAAAATTTAACCATTAGATTTTTGAAGATCAAAATTCAATCGTTCGAAAAAACTGATTTTTTCCATATAAATTATTGATTATAGTCGTTAGATATTTTTTCAAATTAGCAGTCAAATTAATTTTCCCATATTTATAAAAAAATATTATTTTTAAAATAATTAAGACAAAAACTTAAAATGTTATATCCTTAAAATTTTATATCGGATTTCGGAAAACTTGATATATTCAGAAGTTTTTTTGAATTATCTACACAACGAGCGTAAATAAGAGTATCGAATTTTCACTTTTTTATATATTTATTTTCTCATTGTTATTTGTATGCCTTTTTTCCAAAAATTTGAACAAACTTTGAGAGTGAAAAACTAGCGTTTACATACGTGCAAATTGCACATGAACCAGTCAGGACTGACAAAACCGGCCGGAACCGAAAAAGCCGTCGACTAAACCGAACCGAGCCGAGATCAACGGTTGAGTTTACGTTTTGAATAATCCATAATCGTAGATCCTCGGCTCGGCCAATGGTATCCACAGGAGGGTCGGCCGAACCGAACCGAAAAACATGTCAATCTTAGCCATAGATTATAATAGATCCTAGCCGTTCATTTTAAGAATTTTAACCTAAACTTAAGTTAGTTGTTAGCCTCACTGGCTCACAGTCGACTCAACTTTTCATCTCTTACTTTTTCTTTTCTTCCTATGATCTTCAACATCACAGGGCCACCAGGATCAGTGCACCACTATCATAGCCCCGCCACCTCCACTATTACCACCTTATTCTTGTTGTTCCTTGAATATTTCTTTTTCTTTACTTTCTTCTTCTTCAATTTTGGCCAGCAACAATGAGTTTTGAATAACTGATTCAAAATAAAGATTAATTGAGTTATTGAATGAGTTATTGCTATGAATTGCTGAAAAAAAAATCACTTTTCTATCTTTTAATTTTTGAATCGTTTTATCCATTGTTAATTGTGAAATGGGTTTTTAGGGTTTAGTTTTGTAAGGATATATGGTGGATTTTTGTGATTCTATATTTTCACTTGTATTGATGTGGTAATAACAAGCATCTTTCAGTCAGTGTGATTTAAGTAAGTCCTAACAAACAAGATTCAGTCACTTGAAATTGAAATTGCTAGAAATATTTTTAATGAAACCGATGGAAAAATTGTAGGGAAAATTCTTATTTTTTATTTACCTTAATGCCACCGGTTTTAAACCGAATAAAACCGGCACCGAACCGAACCGATTCAGACCGGTTTAAAACCAAACGAAAGGAGGTCGGCTCGGCTACGGTTTCAGATTTGAAAACCGACCTATGGTATGCTCGGTAGCCGGTTTTGGCCAAAAACAAAATTGACTGGCCGATGTGCAGGCCTACGTGCAATGCACGTATACTCTTCTTGTATGTGTAATCAAGAGTTCATCTTCACCTAATAGTAATCGGTTGTTTGTTGAAGTGACTTTGTGATTTTGTGTCTAGTTGTCGTTGACTCACCACCAAAGGGAAATCTCGTAGTTTCCAAATTTAATATCTTTCTTAGAGATGAAGTTAGTTGAATGGACCAGGTCGTGAACATCTATTGGGTCGACTGCAAATATCCTCTTATCCATATGTACCGATTTTTGAAGGTACAAACATCATCCCCTCTTAATTCTCAACTTGTTGAAGAGTTAAGAAATATAAAAGTAACCTAGCCGCCCCATTGGTTGAAGAGATATTAATAAAGACAACCCCAACTATATTTTTATTTACAAACATGTTGAATTCGCTCGCATGCTAGGCGAGACTTTGTGCCAAATGTTGTACTTGATACTCGTGAGCTAGTCGAGACTTGAGTTGAATGTAGTGTATTTGTGGCTGTGGCAAGGCTTTTTTCTCAGCTAATTCGTGAGGGGTCTGAGGAATCTTCATCGGCAACATCTACATGTGTGACTTTTAATCTCGTGGTGGGTTTATTTCCCATTAGTCAACGCCAAAAGATGTCGGTGCAAAAATATTACCCCGACACTCCTCAAGATTGGTGCACTCGATGGCCTTGATTTGGATGAGGGTAGTTGTAAGTAAGAGGGAGAGACCTGAAGAGGCTCTGATGCCCAGGTCAAAAATAATTTCATGCAGATGAGAAGTAGTCGTTGAAGTTGAAAAATGTGTACCTCTTTTATGGAATTTGGCCTTTATTTATCTTGGCCATTTTGAGGGCTACCCAAAACCAATTTGGGGCGATTAATAAAACAAAATAAGGTCATTATGAAGTAACATCAATACACCCCTTATCCATATATTTCCTTTAATGACTAATCTACCCTTTCTTAATTAGTGTTAATGTTGATTAATTAGTTGATTAATTTGGTTAATTGAGATAGAAATTGAGAGTGTTTTAGATTGATTTTTTTGAGTTATAGTTTTGTACAATTGGTAGTCTCGTGATTTTTATTCCTACCGATTGTACATAATTCCCAGATTGATTTTTTTTTATTTTGATGTTATAATCGGTAGTTTAATGGAGTACCATAACTACCGATTATATGTGTCGCCCCAAAAATGAATTTCTCAAAACTTATAAAATTTCTAACTCTTCTTCTTACACAATCGGTAGAAATTGAAAATTTATATCTACCGATTGTAGCCAGAATTGAATTATACTTTAAATCTTTAAACTTTAGAATCCGTAGTTTAAAGATCAAATTTATCTAACGATTATACATGTTTTTTTCTCCAGGACTTTTCTTGCCATAATCGGTAGTAAGTGAACATAAATAACTAACGATTGTGGTTAATCGGTAGCACGGGAAATTAATAACTACCGATTGTATTTAATCGGTAGTTTAGAAACATATTTATCTACCGATTATATAGATTGTACTTAACATCTAACTTCATAAAACTATTTCAACATCCGAATTTAAACTTGTTCAAGAAAACTTACTACATATTGTTCATAAAACTTGTTCAAAAAAACTAAAAACATCTGAAAAAAACGAAACAAAACACATTATAGAAGTTCAAAGTGATTAATCTTATTGATCTCATGAAATTCTTCCACTCCTTGTTACTCTCGACTTGGTCCTAGTTTCAACCCGCTTCTTCTTCTTCTCCTCCTTCCCCTTAGGATCAGTAACAACTTCATCATCCTCAACTGGACCTATGTACTCTCCAGTTTCGTTGTAGTATGGGTTGAAGGAGAAGTCCTTTTCCCTGAAAAAGAGTCGAGGATCAAAATCCGGATCGGCCTCCATCCTTCGAATCATTTCTGCCTCAGATCCTTCATCCGAAGATGGAACATCAACGTATTTGAGGGGATTGTCAGGACTGTTCCACTCACTATCAGGATCGTTCATCATTGTGAAAAATCCGGATCATCCAGCATCATTTGATATATTTCTTCAGGAGTAACTCCTTTCCGCAAATTGAAAAGAGGACGAGAAAGCAATTCAGCCTTTTCAGACGGAGAAAGAACATCATCTTCATCCATAACCCTAATGAACATACCCAAACATGGATTATGAATTAACTACACAATAGCTATTATAAAAATAAACAAAAACACATAATCGGTAGTTAAAATTATGAAATATCAACCGATTACACACAATCGGTAAGGAGTGTTTTCAGTATATGTCCGATTATATAATCGGTAGATAAAATTATGCAATATCTACCGATTGTGCATGATGTTATTCATGAATGATGAACTCGACGCATAATCGGTAGATAAAGTTTTCCAGATTTCTACCGATTATAAAAAAGAAATATCTTGATTTCTTCAAAGTAATGACTAAAAACATAAAAATTCGATGTAACTTACTTTTCCTTTCCCTTCTTTGATTGTGTAGGAAATTTTTTTGGTCGGAGGGTCATATCGCCGGAATCAGTTGACGAATTGATTTCAATGATTTTGGACTCCTCGATCACCATCTTTTCCTTTCCTTTCTTTTATTGTTTAGGTAAATTTTTTGGAGCCATTTTTAATGGAGAATGAGAGTAAAGGGAGTAGAAGAATCGGTAGAGGAGAAGAAATGGAAAAGGAGGCTGTTTTAGTCGTGAATAGGTAAAGGTAGAGTTAGAGGTAGAGGTAGAGGTAGAGAAGGAAATGAGAAGAAAAAGAGGCGTGAATAGGTTGAGAAGAAGAAGAATTAGGTTTTGGTTCTGTTTTATAAACCTGGCGTTTTAGACTGTTATTATATTAATTATTATTTTACATTGTCTTGGAAAATTCCCTTCATCTTAAGCGGCGTGGACAAACCTTAAACGGGTTGAATCTGTCCATCACCTTAATGATATTGAAATGAGCTTCGTAACGGTAATTTGATCGTTTCCATCGTCGTCATTCCTCGAGAGATCTCGATATAACTTCATCATTAGTTTTATCCCTCAAACGTTATCGATTGACAAGATAAGTTAAATCACAAATGGATTAACTTCTCTGCCTATAATATAAAATCGACAAAAAAGATCATCTCTATTACGGTTATTGGAGTTCCCGGTGTCAACACAAAAATGTTCGTGAACACTCTCCAAATAACTCATACTCAATACACTATTTTTCCTACGTTCTTCTCCTCGCCTCAGATAGAATTGCACATAGCGCCTACATAGCGATAAATCTTCCTCTACCGTGAACGGTTGAACCATTAATCTATACAATGATTTTTTCGATGTTGGAGAGTTAAAAGGTATGGAGGTGCATAAATGAGAAGAGGTCACCCTCCTTATATAGATTAGAGTCTTAACGGATCTTTTTTTCAAAAAAAGAGTCGTTGAGGCCTTGTGTAACAAGAGTGTACCGAAAATATGTACACTAAGTTCGTATGAATAGTCCAACAGTTGGGGCAACATATATAATCGGTAGTTTAAAAAATTCTTAAACTACTGATTATGCATTTTCAAAATGTTGGAATTTTGATAATTTTTTCGATTTTCAATTTGGGACAACATACATAATCGATTTTAACAATCGGAAGTACTGGGATCACAATTATCTACCGATTTTAACAATCGGTAATCTAACAAATTATCAAAATTCCAACATTTTGAAAATGCATAATCGGTAGGTTAAGAATTTTTTAGACTACCGATTATGTATGTTGCCCCAAATTGAAAATCGAAAAAATTATCAAAATTCCAACATTTTGAAAATACATAATCGGTAGTCTAAGAATTTTTAAATTACCGATTATGTATGTTGTCCCAAATTGAAAATCGAAAAAATTATCAAAATTCCAACATTTTGAAAATGCATAATCGGTAGGTTAAGAATTTTTTAAACTACCGATTATGTATGGTTGACCCAAATTGAAAATCGAAAAAATTATCAATTCCAACATTTTGAAAAATACATAATCGGTAGTCTAAGAAGTTTTTAAACTACCGATTATGTATGTTGCCCCAAATTGAAAATCGAAAAAATTATCAAAATTCCAACATTTTGAAAATGCATAATCGGTAGGTTAAGAATTTTTTAAACTACCGATTATGTATCTTGCCCCAAATTGAAAATCGAAAAAAATATCAAAATTCTAACATTTTGAAAATACATAATCGGTAGTCTAAGAATTTTTGAAACTACCGATTATAATGTGTTTCCCCAAATTAAAAATCGAAAAAATTATCAAAATTCCAACATTTTGAACATTAATAATCGGTAGGCTAAGAATTTTTTGAACTACCGATTATAGTGCAAAATGTGTCCAGGAACAGGCAGTTCCATCGGTAAGTGTAATCGGTAGATATTTATCTACCGATTGTATAGCACTAACATAATCGGTAGATTGTTATCTACCGATTGTTGATGAACATACTTAATCGGTAGGTGATGCAAACAACAAAATAACTTGTTAAAAATAAATCTCTTGAAAATCAATTGATAACTCATAAAAAGAACATAAAATCCTTTCAAATGTTAGACAATTAAACACCAGTAATGTTAAAAACCAGAGACATATCCATAAAGTAAACAACCACAATCTAATTTCTAGGCATTTTGGTTTTGGTACGAGGACGACGACCACCAGGGGCTAACAATCTTTCAGCATCAGTGGCATTGGCTTCACCCTCAGGGGCATTTGCTTCAGCATCAGCACTCGATGAACCGCGAGATCTTTTGGTCGGCTTTGTTGTTATCCTCTTAGGCTTATTCGCAGATTTCTCCCCAAACTTGCTAGCATAGGCTTCGTTATCAATGTTGTCAATGAGGTCTTTATGCTCTCTCATCATCTTCTCAATTGGTGGAGGCACTCCTGCATTTACGCACCCAACTATCTTCTTTGAAAAAAATGCAAACCTTTTTTTCTGTTTTTAGGCAATAACAATCAAACAATTATTATCTAAAACATTGAGCCGTAATACTAAAATCAAAAGGAAATAACATTACGTACCATCCTTTCATAACCAAAGGGTTTGTCTTTGATGATGCAAGTATATTCGGACACCCTGGTGGTCTTTCCTTTATCTTCACGGATCACATGAAGATAAGAATGCTGCCGGTACCATACCATATAGAGTGGATCTACTTCATCACCTCGGTTGACACGTCTCCCCTCGTTGATCATATGTTGCATCATGTTGTTGCAATCTTCAACGGATGGGTTATTAGAGTAAACTACTGTGATAGAGTCCTTACCACAAGTAGATTTCTCGAAGTCCAATTTGAACCTACCGCGCATGTGACTCATATGTTCTTCTTGCACATAACCGAGTTGGCGGATCACTCTAGAGGCATTGTACATGACATATCCAGTGGGATGCCACAAGGGTCCATAGTAAAACGACAACTCAGACCTTCCCGCTATATGACCACTAGCTCGGTCTTCCCTGTATGGATCAAAGCATACATCTTTGGACACCATCGAGTCTAATTTTCTCCTCAAAGTAATCAACTCCTGCTCCTTAGACCTTGAATGGTTGTTGTCAAAGATGTATTTTGTTCCTCGGGGTGTTCCTTTCTCTCATGTCGGATTCTCTTTGGCCAACTCGAGGGACGGGAAGTGGTCATAGATCCATGTCTAGTGTACATATCAAGCCAAGTATGAGAAAATTGATTCTTAAAAGAGGAAAAAATAAATAACAATCAAACCATCAATATATTTACCAAAATATCTGTAGTAGGCTCACGTTCTAGGCAATTTGGATAGTTAATTCCCTCGATGTTTTTCTCAACTCTTTCATCAAGAACGCATGATATGCGGTGCCCCACGAATAGTGACGAACTTTGTTGAGGGGATGCAAAAGTTGTAGAAGGTTGGCGTCGACCCGGTTGCCACTAGCATTGGGAAAAATGACAAATCCCAAAACACATAGAAGATATACAGTGGCTGCAGCATTGACCTGGTCATTGCTAAACTCTGGATTGATCTCTTCTTTAACCTTGGTGCCTTTGAACATTTTCATCAGTTGAACCATGCTGAACTGTCTGGTTTTGTAAGGAAATCACTATTTGAACTCATCGTCGGATGTCGCTCGATCCCAACCAAGGCTCCTCTCAGTGTAAAAATAAGATTGTTCCCAGCTTAACTGCTTTACATAATCAAACTTGACCGTCGTATGATGTGATTTTAGAATAGTGGTAAAAAGTTCGATACTCAGACTTGTGAAGATTCGATTTCTAGACCTAATTTTTAATAAATAAAAATAAAGAAGATTAAAACTAAAGGTTCCACCATTATCCAATATTTCAAGTGATAAAACCTTACAATTCCTGTATTCAATTTATTCTAAATATTGCCAAAGTTAGGTTTTTTAAAGAATAATTGTAAATCGAAAGTATGAGACATCAAAAGTTTAAAACTAAGCATGACACATCAAAAGAAAACATAATTATTTGATAAAAACCATTTTTTCCAATTTTAATTTAAAGAAAATAATATTAAAAGAATTATAAAAAAAATAGATAAAATAGAAGTTACCACTTAATCATTGGAAGGATGGCTTCCTCCGTCGCCATAGTGATGGTGCTTAGCTCATTGTATTGGAAACACCCTCAAAATAGATTTTCATATCTCAAAAAGTGTTTACAAAGATGAATTAATAGTAACACAGGAGAACAGAAATGCTTATAAGCGTTACAGAGATTTGTTTTCTGCGTTACAGAAGAAAGAAAAGAAAACAGAAGAAAAGAACGTACTTCAGGTGCTTCAGAAATACAACTGCTTTAGTGACTGCGTCAGCGAAGTTTCTGAGCACCTTATGTTCTTCACCAGCATCAAAAGTGTTTTCTCCTTGAATTTTTTCGGTGGCTCTGGCTTCTTCCCCCCATAGCTTTCTCATTGATTCTTTTTGGTATTTATAGGGTTAGTAAACCCTAGAGAACCATTCTAACAGATAAAAACTCAAAGAAACATCCAAATCATACTCCAAATCGTGTGATATCCGAAACAGAGAACGACTCTGTTTTTCCGTCCAGATTCACTACTGACGCCAATTTTTCCGGCTGAAACACTCTATTGACGTGTGTTTAACTTATTTTGGTTGTTTAATTCATTTTGGGTAAATTAGAATTATCCCAAATCACTAAAAACACGTACACACCAACTCACATGAGTTTCTCCCGATAACAAATAGGTTTCCCGTCATTTTCGGTTTCAAATGCAAAAGAGGGGGTGCCCCTAATCCAACTTGTGGGTGCCTTTATCAACTTTGCTGGGTGCCTTTAGTAATTTTTCCAGGTGCCTTTATCACTTTTCGAGCCGATTTTTCCAATTATTTATTTCTCAAAAATACTTACAAAAACACAAAAAACCATAAAAAGTACAAAAGTCAAACACTATCAAAATAGATAATCGAGCGCAATTTAGACACAAAAATGTGTCTATCAAATACCCCCCAAACTTACTATTTTCTAGTCCTCGAGCAAAAATAATCTAAAAATAAAATAAAATCCTAACTCACTTTCGCAGGAATCGCGACTACATTTAGCATATGTAATAAGCCTTTAAACCCCTAAGTGGCCTTAGCGGACGAGTTTTGTCTCGTGAGAGTTTACAAGAGGTGTACCCACAAAACCTTTACTCCAAATTCTATCTACCTGTGAACGATCGAGGATAGACACTAAACAAGCTATTTAGTTGGCATACTAAATTCTTCGGCTATGGAAATCATTACCCTATATGAGTCCAGTTGTTGTACACGAGTTTGTACTCAAGCATAATAAATTCATATATAAGAAAACAAAGATCTACTCAGATAATTGTTCAACCACGATACTCAGAATCTATCAAAGTTCAAATCACATGAAAAAATTTAGAAGATGGAAATAGACAAAATGAAGTTTACGCGTGTTGACTACGGTGAACGGTGTTTCCCATATCTGTCTGAAGGTCAGTGCCAGGATGAATCCTAATGGATTGAGATACATGTTCTTAATCGTAATACTAATATCGATTCAACTGGTATATACAAGGGTCCCAGTGGTCGATTTATTAAAATTAAAACAATTATTAAATGTACTGACAACATGATTGGATCAAATTGAATCCAAGCGCATGGTCTTTATCAGCATCTTACATGATAGTTCCCATGGATCCTGCGTTCCACGCTTGCTTAGGCGACGGAGACAGGGAGAACACACACATATTGCTATCAAAGTGTCAATACTCGATTTTTTTTAAATAAGAATTAAAAATGGGGTTTGATCTCAATACTCTATTTCATCCTGGCGGCAATAACAGTTCGATACTGGGCCCCACCAAATCACTTAGAGAAACACAAATTACAAAAATAAAAACAGAATGTGATATGGTTGAGATAGACTCCGAGATATGGTGACAACTATCATGTTATTTCTAACACATGAACTTTGTCCTTTATGAATAGACCATTTAACTGGGCACACCAATTCCTATAGATAAGAGCTATGTTTCCATCTACCTAGAATGGTTAATGTCATCCTGAATGGTTCACAAGCTTCTAGAGTTTGGAGTTTTTATTATTGCACTAAAAAGTTTCTCCCTTACCCCGAAACTTAAATCAAACAATGTCCTCAATGTTTCAAAATAAAGAGCAGTACCAATAGATAAGTAAAAATAGGAACAAAGAGGTAAGTCAGAAAGATAGTACCTGAGTGAAGCGTCGCAATCCTTCTATGTAGAATAAAATAAAAATATAAAAACCTACAAAAATCTACTATTGTACAAAAACAACCCTGATGGTCAATCAGAGTAAGCAGGGTCCTCTAGAGGGACCTCCTCAACATCACCTATAGGAAAAGGCTCTAAAAATGGTTTCAATCTCTGACCGTTGACCTTGAAAGGATTTCTACCATCTTGAGTCTCAATCTCAATAGCACCATGAGGAAAAACAGTACGAACAACAAAAGGACCGGTCCACCAAGAACGTAACTTCCCGGGGAATAGATGCAAACGAGTATCATACAGAAGAACTTTTTGACCTGGAGAAAATGACTTTCTTAAAATACTTATATCATGCACAAGTTTCATTTTTTTCTTATACTCCCTAGCACTATCATATGCATCTTTCCGAATCTCTTCCAACTCATTGAGCTGGAGCTTCCTGTGAGCTCCTGCTTTGTCAAGTGAAAAATTAAACTGCTTTACAGCCCAATATGCTCTATATTCTAACTCGACGGGCAGGTGACATGGCTTTCCAAAAACTAGACGATAGGCTGACATTCCAATGGGGGTCTTAAACGCAGTAAGGTAAGCCCATAAGGCATCAGTAAGCCTCAACGACCAGTCTCCTATTAGGATTAATTGTTTTCTCTATAATATATTTTATCTCCATGTTGGAAACCTCTACTTGACCACTAGTCTGTGGGTGATATGGGGTAGCTACTTTGTGGGTAATACCATATTTGTTCATTAAAATCTTAAACGTTCGATTACAAAAGTGTGACCCTCCATCACTAATTATAGCTCGCGGTGTACCAAAACGTGCAAATATGTTATCATTCAAAAAATGGACTACAACCTTGTGGTCGTTTGTTTTACACGACACCGCCTCTACCCACTTAGATACATAGTCTACGACGACAAGTATGTAAAAATAACCAAAACAATTATGAAAAGGACTCATAAAATCAATGCCCCACATATCAAAGACCTCAATAACTAAAATAGGGTTCAAAGGCATCATATTTCTACGAGAAATGGTTCCTAACTTCTGGCATCTCTCACAAGCAACACAATAACTTTGGGAGTTTTTAAATAATGACAGCCAGTAGAATCCTCACTGCAATATCTTAACAGCAATCTTCTTGGCACTAAAATGACCTCCACAAGCATGATCATGACAAAAGGAGATAATACTGGACTGGTCACTCTCATGTATACATCTCCTAATAATATGGTCTGGACAATACTTAAACAAGTAAGGATCGTCCCAAAAGAAATGCTTCACCTCAGCTTAAAACCTAGAACGATCTTGTTTATTCCAGTGTTTGAGACATTCGACCAGGAACAAGATAATTCACTATATTCGCAAACCAAGGTGATTGGGAAATAACATATAATTTTTCATGGGAAAGTTATCCCTTACAGGAGGAGAATCATCAGGGGAATCCAAAACAAGTCTAGACAAGTGGTCTGCTACTACATTTTCTGCACCCTTTTTGTCTCTAATTTCTAGCGAGAATTCTTGTAACAAAAGGATCCATCTAATCAATCTAGGTTTAGTATCCTTCTTAGACAGAAGGTACTTCAAAGCAGCATGATCAGTAAAGACTATAACCTTAGAACGTAAGAGATAGGATCTAAACATGTCTAAGGAAAAAACAATGGCAAACAGTTCCTTCTCTGTGGTGGTGTAGTTCAGTTGGGCATCGTTCAGGGTTTTGCTATCATAGTAAATCACATGAAGTAATTTGTTCTCTCGCAGACCTAACACAACACCAATAGCATAATCTGAAGCATCACATATTATCTCAAAGGGTAGGTTCCAGTTAGGTGCCTAGACTATGGGGGCGATAGTGAGTAAAGTCTTAAGCTTCTCAAAATCCTCTAAACAAGCATCATCAAAGACAAACTTAACATATTTTGCAAGCAGATTGCAAAGAGGTCTAGAAATCAAACTAAAATCCTTGATGAATCAACGATAAAACCTGCATTCCCTAAGAATGACCTAACATCTCGTACAGTTTTGGGGACATGTAAAGTCTTAATAAGGTCAACTTTGGCTTTGTCTACCTCTATACCCTTAGAAGATACGATATTCCCTAAAACAATTCTTGATCGAACCATGAAATGGCATTTTTCCCAATTAAGCACTAAATTCTTTTCCTTACACCTAGTAAACACTAATGTCAAATGATGCAAGAACTCATCGAAAGATGACCCAAATACTGAAAAATCATCCATAAAGACCTCTAAAAACCATTCTATCATGTCATAAAATATGTTCATCATACAACGCTGGAAAGTAGCGGGTGCATTACACAATCCGAAAGGCATGCGTCTTTACGCAAAGGTACCAAAGGGACAGGTAAAAGTAGTTTTTTCTTGGTCTTCTGGGGAAATAACAATCTGATTATAACCAGAAAAACCATCTAGCAAGCAATAGTGGCTATGTCCAGCTAATCTCTCAAGCATTTGGTCGATGAAAGGAAGGGGAAAGTGGTCCTTCCTTGTGACCTTGTTCAGTTTTCTATAGTCAATACAAACACGCCACCCCGTAGTCACTCAAGTTGGGATTAACTCATTGTTATCATTCTGGACTACAGTGATACCTGATTTCTTGGGAACAACCTGAACGGGGCTGACCCACTTACTGTCTAAGATAGGGTATATAATACCCGCATCTAACAACGTAAGTACCTCAGTTCGAACTACTTCTTTCATGTTAGGGTTAAGTCGACATTGCATCTCCCTAGATGGTTTAGTATCATCCTCTAAATGAATATGATGCATACAAACAATATGACTTATACCCTTAATGTCTTCTATGGTCCACCCTAAAGCTTTCATATTGTCTTGAAGCACGGTCACTAGCCTACTTTCATGGTTACTATCCAAGTCGGATGCTACAATCACAGGCAAAGTCTCAGATGGGCCTAAATACACATACTTCAGAGTATCTGGTAGTTGTTGAAGGTTCAACTTAGGAGGCTCTTCTAAAGAAGGAATTAGGGTAGACTTAGAAACTGGTAGTGGTTCAAACTTATGTTTCCATCCATTACTAGTGCCTATCAAAGGGGATGAATCTAACAAAGCATTCACCTCATTAATCACACTATCGTCATCAAAATCAAACCCAAAGTGGGTTAGGCATTTCTCTAATGGATCTTCTAACAAAGTGTTTGGTAATGACTCCTGAACTAATGTTCCTATCATATTCACCTCTTCAATGCACGTGTCATCTAACTCAGGTGGTTGCTTACTAATATTGAAAATATTTAACTCAATAGTCATATTATCAAAAGATAAGTTCATAATACCATTTCGACAGTTAATGATCGCATTAGATGTAGCTAAAAACGGGCGACCTAATATCACAGGTATCTGATTCTCTGGGTCAGGGACAGGTTGGGTATCAAGGACAATAAAATCTACTGGATAAATAAATTTATCAACCTCAATAAGAACATCCTCTATGACACCACGAGGAATTTTCACAGACCTATCAGCTAACTGCAGGGTTATCTGAGTAGGTTTCAAATCACCAAGTCCTAGCTGGAGGTACACATGGTACAATAGTAAGTTCACACTGGCTCCTAAGTCAAGTAACTCTTTCTCAACACGGTAGTTACCTATTATGCAAGAAATGGTTGGGGAACCTGGGTCTTTGTACTTAGGGGTTGTATTGTTCTGAATAATTGAACTTACATGACTAGCTAAAAATGCTTTCTTTTGTACATTAAGCTTTTGCTTTCGCGTACACATGTCCTTAAGGAACTTGGCATAAGTAGGAATCTGCCTAATTGCATCTAATAATGGAAGGTTGATCGTGACTTGCTTAAAAACCTCCAATATGTCATTAAAGTTGGTTTCCTTCTTTGTTGGTGCTAACAATTGTGGGAATGGTCTCTGGGCACAAAATATGGCTTATGAGGAGCTACATCGGGCTCATTAGAGACTTTATCAGTCTCAACAGTTGCTGGCTCAGAAGGTCGAAGTACAATATGTTCACTATCATACATGGTTACCTTATTGTCTACTACTTTACCATTTTTAAGGGTTCTAATTGCATTCACATGATTTGATGATTTCTCACCAGAAGATACTTCATGAACTCCTCTAGGATTGGGGTGTGGTTGACTAGGGAACTTGCTTTTTTTGTCTTTGTCTTAAAGACTCAGCGATTTGACCAACCTGGGTTTCTAAATTGGAAATAGCTTGACTGTTATCCAGAACGATCTTTGATTTTATCGTAAACTTTGGTTGATAAACTGCTGAAAATCTTTAGTGTTCTGAGTTAATGAAGCAACAGACTCTGCTAAACTCATGATCGTCTTATCTATCAAATTCTAAAATTGTGCCGGATCTGAAGGATTCTTATTATAACCAAAACCTGGGGAAACCTTAGAATTACTAGACTGACCTTGACTCTGGCCCTTAGACCAAGAAAGGTTAGGATGGTTTCTCCAACCAGGGTTATAGGTTTCTGAATAAGGGTCAAACTTTTGATGATTAACAAATCTAGTGTTATTATAAAGAGCATGGGCTTGCTCTTCTACAGTCTGTCCTTCCCAAAATGGCTTGGGTACAAGTCGACAACTATATTAACTCAGTTTTAAAGCTTCCAACATTTTAGATATAGTCGCTATTTTGGCATCCGATTCATAATATCCTTCTACCCTATTGATATTTCATTTACTTAGAAGAATTGTTTTCTGGGGCTCCTTATTGTTTTCCCATTATTGGGTTTTTTCGGCGATTTCATTCAAAAATGTTATCGTACCATCGGCAGTTTTATTTTCAAACCCACCTGTGCATAAAGACTCAACCATGGTTGTTGTCGAACAATCTAAACCCTGTAGAGGATCTGAACTAGCCTTACTTTTTCTAAACCATGATGAGGACATTGGGATAATAAGTCATTGAACCTTTCTAAATACCTATATAAAGATTCTCCCTCTTGTTGAGAAAATGTGCAAATCTGCTGCCTAATAGATGATGTTTTGTGCCTAGGGAAAAACTTCCGGAAAAAGGCAGATGTAAGTTGTTCATAGGTTTCAATTGAATCGGAAGTCAAACTATATAGCCAAGATTTGGATTTGTCTCTTAGTGAAAAAGGAAACAGTCTAAGTTTCAATGATTCATCATCTAGGTCCTTAATCCTGATGATACTACATATTTCCTTAAAATCCCTAACATGGAAATAGGGGTTTTCATTTTCTTTCCCTAAAAAGATTGGGAGCATCTGTGTGGTCCCAAGTTTCAACTCATAGTTTGCCTCAGTTTCAGCTAACTTGATACATGATGGACGAGAAGTCCTAGTCGGGTTCAACAAAACTTTCAAAGTTGCCATTGTTGGCGCTATCAAAGGACTAGAACTAACTTCTTCGCACAATGTCAAGTTCTCAAAATTGAAAATTTTAAAAACAGGGCCCTCAAAAGAAGAGTCTTCGAGGTCCTCGTTTCCAGGGACAGAACTACTAGGTTTCTCACTAATCAAACGACCTAGAGTGTCTCTTTTCCAAGCCCGTTCAGTGATGACTTCAAGTGGTCTTGGCATACACTAACAAAAAAAAAATCCTAATTGGAAGGGAATTCTAAACAATCACAAGCAAGGATGACTCAACCAAATCAAACCTATTGAATCTAGCAAACAAAAAGCATGATGGCTCCACTTAGATTGTTTCTAGACCAGCTTCTATTCTTTCGAAAGGCAACTAGTTACAATTTTAGTAAACCTCTTAGAACGATCTGAATTAGATTAAGTCGAAGAGAAACAGGATAAGATCTAAGGAGATTTGATAACCTTGTCTCTTTGGCACTTTTCCTTGGTTTACAACGCGGCTCTAATCAACTTAAAATAATCTTCCTGAACTTTGAGTTAGGCTAATGAAGTAACCAGTACAGTCCTTTTGAACGAGTTTCCTATAAGCTCGTTACCCTATCGGTCTCTTTCTAGTCAAAATTTTAAGGTTTAGGTTCGCGTTTAGTAACGTGTCCCTAAAGCGGGCAAGAAGGAAAGGGTGATGAAATCCGAGTCCTTATCTTATATGGCCAGTTCTTGCCCTTTAGTAGAAAAATAAGTCTGCATTCAATTCCTCGACATATATGCATACGAAGGAATACAGTAAACCCACTTGCAGGGGATTCGTGGGTTGATCGAGTCTTACCTCCCATACCAGACGGGGGATGAATCGGTTGTAGTCGACTCGGTGCGAACCCGAGGGGCCGAGATAATATCGTAATTGTCGTCCTTCCATGTTGTAGTTTATATTTAAATTACCCTTCCGTAGGGTTTTAAAATAATAATAAAGTCCACATTCCCAAAAATAAAGTCCAAAAAGTGTCCAAAATAAAAGAAAAATTATAGAAATAATAAAAATTCCTAATACAATTTTCTAAACAAATAAAATCTAAAGAAAATAAATCTAATTAATAAAAATAAAATCTAAAAATAAAAGTCTTTGTCTTCTTCTCTGTTCTTTAAGCTTTAACTTTTAACTCCAAGTCCTTAACTTTACCTTCAAGTCTTAATCACCAAAGACTTTGGATTTGTTTCCTTTCAATCCAAGATCCAAACCTGTAGCAAAAAGAGAAATACCCAAAGAAACGTAAAATAGAAAAAAGTAAAAATAATACTAAAAACAAAAATAAAAACATAAAAATAAATCTAAAACTCTAAACCTAAAAACAAGTCCGCGTCGGCGGCGCCAAAAATTGATGTGATTTTAGAATAGTGGTAAAAAGTTTGATACTCAGACTTGTGAAGATTCAATTTCTAGCCTAATTTTTAATAAATAAAAATAAAGAAGATTAAAACAAAGTTTATTTCAAATTGATGGGAAGAACTAGGGCTAAAGATTCCACCATTAGCCAATATTTCAAGTGATAAAACCTTACAGTTCCTGTATTCAATTTATTCTAAATATTGCCAAAGTTAGGTTTTTGAAAGAATAATTGTAAATCGAAAGTATGAGACATCAAAAGTTTAAAACTAAGCATGACACATCAAAAGAAAACACAATTATTTGATAAAAACCATTTTTCCCAATTTTAATTCAAAACAAATAATATTAAAAGAATTGTTAAAATAAATAAATAAAATAGAAGTTACCACTTAATCATTGGAAGGATGGCTTCCTCCGTCCCCCTAGTGATGGTGATTAGCTCATTGTATTGGAAACACCCTCAAAATAGATTTCCATAGCTCAAAAAGTGTTTACAGAGATGAATAAATAGTAACACAAGAGAACAGAAACGCTTATAAGCGTTATAGAGACTTGTTCTCTGCGTTACAGAAGAAAGAAAAGAAAACAGAAGAAAAGAACGGACTTCAGGTGCTTCAGTGGCTGCTTCAGCGACAACTTCAGCGATAGTTTCTGAGAGCCTTATGTTCTTCACCAGCAGCAAAAGTGTTTTCTCCAGGAATTTTTTCGGTGGCTCTGGCTTCTTCCCCCCCATAGCTTTCTCATTGATTCTCTTTGGTATTTATAGGGTTAGTAAACCCTAGAGACCCATTCTAACAGATAAAAACTCAAAGAAACATCAAAATCATACTCCAAATCGTGTGATATCCGAAACAGAGAACGACTCTGTTTTTCCGTCCAGATTCACTACTGACGCCAATTTTTCCGGCTGAAACACTCTGTTGACGTGTGCTTAACTTAGTTTGGTTGTTTACTTCACTTTGGGTAAATTAGAATTACCCCAAATCACTAAAAACACGTACACACCAACTCACATGAGTTTCTCCCGATAACAAATAGGTTTCCCGCCATTTTTCGGTTTCAAATTCAAAAGAGGGGGTGCCCCCAATCCAACTTGTGGGTGCCTTTATCAACTTTGATGGGTGCCTTTAGTAATTTTTTCCGGGTGCCTTTATCACTATTCGAGCCGATTTTTCCCAAATTATTTATTTCTCAAAAATACTTACAAAAACACAAAAAACCATAAAAAGTACAAAAGTCGAACATTATCAAAATAGATAATCGAGCGCAATTTAGACAAAAAAATGTATTTATAACCGTACCATGGTCAGCGAGACTTAGAATCTGCACCACATCATCGGGGGTGATCGTCATCTCTCCCCACGGCATGTAGAAGGTATCGGTCTCATGATACATCCTCTCCATGAAGGCTGATATCGACACCCGATCATGATGTAACATTGAATTTTCGACATCCGTAGATAACCCCGAGTTCAGTATAATTTGCTGGAACCGTTCACACTCACCATCTAACGGCCAATCTTTCATCTTTGTTGGTGCAGCCGTAGGTTTGAGTAGACAAACCGCATCAGAATGGTCCTAATATACACGATGAATTAAAAAACAATTAGAATAACAGTTAACACTTCTACGAATAAAAAGACAATATGTTAAGAATGGTGTTTTATAATTATTACCTCATTTGAGTAAATTTCTTTCGCCCAAGAGTCTTTGTACCCAAATAATAGATCTCCTTCATCTGTTGGTAACCCATGGATTTGGCCTTCTTGTATACCCTTCATCTTCAAAGAGGCGGTGACCTTGTGTCCTCCTTTCTTCTTAACTGACTTTTTTGTACCACTTCTTTCTCCTTGTCTACCACTTGGTTCTCCTTCATCTTGGTATCTATCTTGTGGAGCACGTTGTTCTCCTTCTTCTTGGTTTCTACTTCTTGGAATACTTGGTTGAGTTCCTTCGGTGATAACAATTCCGCTAGCGCTCTTTTGTCTTCTTGCACTAGCAGTTACTTTCTTACCCCCTTCATGACGAGGCCCTGAAAGAATTGTATCGTGGTAATGCTTAGATCTCCTTTCCCTAAAAAAATAAAAGAAAGAACAATTATTTCCAACAAGATACCGTTTAATCACTACATAATCGGTAGACAAAGTACATTAAACTCAACCGATTGTTCATAATCGGTAGTAAAATAAAATAAAATTAACTACCGATTGTGCATAATCGGTAGCTCGTGCTCTATATTATCTACCGATTGTGCATAGAAAATTGAACATAAAAGTCTAAGTTATGGACACACATACAATCAGTAGTTACATAAAAAAATAAACTACCGATTATGTGTAACTTTTGGTACAAGAGGACAATCGGTAGTTAGTGACTAAATATAACTACCGATTATGTAGTATGTTTTGAGGAATCACTAACTTTCATAATCGGGAGTTTAACCCTATATGAAACTACCGATTATATATAAATTTGGGTCCATGATTATAATCGGTAGTTAAAGAATAAATATAACTATCTATTATGTTTAAACCTATACGAAACCTAACTTTCATAACCGGTAGTTTAACCTTATACGAAACTACCGATTATGCCTAACTTTTGGTCCAGGAATATAATCGGTAGTTAATGACTAACATAACTACCGATTGTGCATGATGTTCATGGGCAATGAAGAATACTAACATAATCGGTAGTTAAAAACAAACACGAAACAATCGATTATGACATATAACCTAAAACCCTTGATATTCTATCCTCGATTTCATTCGATTGAAGCAAAATAAACACAAATAATGGTAAACCCTTACCTTATTGGAGCCATTATACAGTTCTGGAGAGGCTGATTGCTGGAATCAGTTTCCGTTTCTAGGTCATCATCTTCGTGTTCTTCGTTTTCTTCACTATGTTCTTCAACGATCTCTCTATTTCTTATTCTCTCGGCAAAATTCGGCCAGTTAGTATTAGCAGGTTGACGGATTGTTTGTTTTTTTCTTGCCATCTTTAGATTATAATTACGACGATGAATTGGATTACGATTATACGATGAATTGGTTTATGATTAATCGGTTTACGATGAATTGGATTGTGCCACAATCGGTAGTTTGAAAACAAGAGAAGAAGAAGAGAATACAGAGAGAATCGGTAGAGAAGAATGTGATAATGGTAAAGGTTTAGGTTTTTAATCTTTTATTAGTGAAGGGTTAATGTTAATTGTTTGATTACTGAGAGGGTATTTAAGTATTTTTACATACCACTAGGTTATCCCATAGCCACATCTATGGGATTGATTTAAAATAGTAGCCCCAAATTGGTTTTGGGTAGCCCTTAAAATGGCCAGGTTATTTATAGGCAGAAAAGGATAATGCTAGATAAGATTTGCAGTTTTCTAATAACCACCGGGATTTGACCATATCTTATCTAGTTTTGGTTGAGATTTGTAGCTATCCTATATAACCACCAAGATTTTACCTTATCTTAATTTATTTTTGTTGAGATTTATGTTTATAAAAAAAAAACTAACTAGATTTGATAAGATTTATACTTATCCAGTTGCTTTTAACTTTATCCAAATATGATACTTTTTTTAGAGGTGAAATTAGTTAAATGGGCCATGCCATAAGCGTCTTTTGAGCCAGTTGAAAATATTTTTTCATCTATATATACCGATTTTTTAGGATTTAAATAAAAACGTATGATATTCTCTTTCTAAAAAACAAAAAAAAAACAACAAAGCAGCATGAACCTATAGCTAGGCCCTATTAAACAAGCTGTTTTTTTGGTAATTGTGAATCCTATATGAGTTATCAAAACTGCTGGTGGCATGATTTTGACTAGGTCTACAAAAGTTTCCCTAGATATGATGCATGTTTATAACAATCAAATTGATGATATTGTGACTGAAGCGGTACGAAAGTTTGTGTTGATGAATTCATGTATGTACGGTTGTCCGTATAAAATGAAAACACATCTGAGCCGGCAATATTTTAGTCAAATGCCTATATCATTCAACTTACCCTGGTTGGTGTTAGGATATTAAATTCTGTCCTAACCAATTCTAAAAAGAGAAGGGGAAAACCAATTGACCAAGATGAGTCCCATTTCTTCTCCAGGCCTTCTTGAATCGACTGAGTTGATGGATTAATTATTGTTTTTTGGCTGTCAGTATACCTCGTCAAACAAGCGCGATGACAAAGACTTAATCGAAGATAGACTCGATAGAACTCTTCCGAACTTTGCTTGGTTTGACTCTTTCCCTTGTGCCATTGTGTACCATTTGGCTACGTTGGGCTCCGATCGTAACCAAATTATTAGTAAGATATCTCCGTGTTAATATGGTGTCAAGTTTTTTAAAAAAAGTTAGAATATACTCTATCGTTTTTAGAAAAGTGTTACTATTATTTTTTTAATCTGGTATATTTTTAGATTAAAATGAAAAAAATGATAATAACACTTTTCTAGAAATAGAGGGAGTATTAAATTGGAAGATCGGTCTTGTTTCCAAGTGATTGAGGATTTTTGAAACTGTGAACCCCATGGGTCAGTAACTTTTAAACTTGTTTTGAAATTAAAAAATGTTAAGAAAAACATTATGGTGTGGAATCGTGATCTGCATATTCAAAATAAGATCAAACGCATAAATCATTTTTATATCATGCAAAAAATGTATTAAATCTTTCTGATAATAATAATGTGGTGAACAACATGAGATTTGAACTCGGAAAATGGTATAATTTTTTGAAAATTAAGAAACTCAGACAAAAAATTGTAATTAGAGGATGAAAACACGGGTTATTTTCAATATTCGGCTTTTTATAGGGAAAAATAATAATAATAATTGAAGCTATTAAACAACATGACAAGAGTTGGTGTCATTAGAGGATATGGATTGTCTATACTTTCTATTCTTATTTCTCCCAAATAGAAACATCCTCTAACCCTGAAATAGCATAACAAAATGATAAACCTCATCCTAAATATGTCTAGTAATTTTTGACATGCACCCGAACAAATTTTCTGGTTCAAATGGATTACTACCCATCTTTTTCCAAAAAAACATTGGTTTCTTATCTCCAATATGTTGGTACCACATCTAGTGCTATGCTCATCAGTGGGGCCCTTTTATATTTTTTTAATCCCAATAAGGGATTAAGACATGGAGATATATCTCATTATCTTTTTATCCTCTGAATGAAGTGGCTATTTAGAGTTATCATTGATGCTGAGAATACAAAAATTCATTATGGCGTTAAATTCAAGAAGATATTTCCTTATATTTCTTATATTTTATTTGCCGATGATTGTCTAATCATTATCAAATCTAGCAAAATAAAAATTAAAAAAATTGTGAAAACTTGGCTAGCATTCTTGATATGTTTCGTAAAAGATTCGGGCCAATTAGTAAACTATGAAAAATTAGAGATTTTTTCTAATAAAAATGTGGGGGAAAAAAACTAGAAAGATTCTAATATCTTGAAAGTAGGTCGCATAAAACTCGATGATTAATATCTAAGGGTCCAACTAAAATGTCTTGAGCCCTTTAGTAAAAAACTAAAAACTAGACTCTCGAGGTGGACAAGTAAACTGCTCTCGCCAGCAGGAAAGGGGCTAATTATTAATTACGTGGCAGATTCTATGACAATTTACCAAATATCGTGGTTTTTGACACCAAAGGTTATAGCTAAGAAGATGCATTCCTGTAATAAAGATTTATGGCGGAGACATACCAAAGATAAAAATATAGGCATGTGACTCAAATTTTGGGCCTCGATATGTGAACCTAAATACATGGGAGGGATGGGTTTTAAAACTTTTAATAAATTCAATTCTGCTTTGATTTTCAAAATATCCCGGAGACTTATTCAATGTTCTAATTGGAAAATGAAGGTACTAACTACATCAACAACTTTTGGGTTTCGAAACCTATAGACAAATCCTTGTGTGAATTCTTAATCAAAAAGAAAAGTATACATGAAATTTCCTTGGATAATATCAAACAATGATTCTTGAATCACAAGGATGATTAACTTATAACTTGCTTGTACTTTAGTTTTAAGGATAAATCAATATAATGCGGAATTGAAAATAAAGCAAGACACCAGAAATTTTGTTAACGAGGAAAACTGTAAAGCAGAAAAATTTCAGGACCTCGTCCAATTTGAATACAAACTGTATTAAGACGCTACAAGCACTAGCACCTATTGTATGACTTAAGAATGAAATGTAGTTGAGAAAAAAACAACCTCCAAGCTAGTCTGATTCGGTTGTGACCTTATGTATCTTGGGTCTCGCAAGAACAGTATACAATTAATTACCTAATTGATGTCCTTTACAGGCCTAAGAGTTGCTCCACATTCCTTTGTGAAGACTAGCGCTACCCTGCCTCAAACAAGACTCCTATTTTGATGATAGATCAAGGAAATAAAAATCCTTCCATTTGATTTATATGAATCTAAATCCAAGAAACTAGTGTTTATACTTTTTAAAACTTATAGAGTTACCTAATCAAAATATCTCACGAGAATATCGGATGTTTATCTAAGATGAATTTTGTGAAAAAAAAATCAAAATGGATTTTAATTGATAATGTTTGTTTTAAAGGTGAAAACAAATATACTGCAAAAGAGTATTTTTTGTAGGTTCGAGAGATCAAAATCGAACAGGACGTCGAGCCTAAACCAAGATATGGTCGTCACATCCTGCTTCGGTCACAAAGGTGGAGATAATGGGTTGATCTTAGGGGAGGGAAACAAAGAAAGTTGAGAAATCATTGTGTGATGAAAAATGGTAGTGTGTAGTTTTGAGAATGGATTATCTATGGGATAGATTTATGTTCTCTCTGTTTTTTTCGAATAGATGAAGTTGTCTATTTATTGTTTTCTAATGAACACATTGATTTATCGTAAGAGGTACAAGTTACAAAGAGATGGAGAAGTGACGATCGTGAAGATTGTAGTGGAGTCATGTCCGATAAATCAGGAGGACTGTATGACCACTACTCCTCGTCCTTTCAACTGTTCTTTAACCGTCACACTACTTATTACCTTTTTGTCGTAGATGTGTTTCCATAACCCACGATGCCGTAGACCGTCATGCCAATACCCCAATGAGAATCCCTTCATGTGTTGTATTTGATATCTCATAGAAAATAGTGCATTCATGGACTACTACTACTTTGATTATGTCAAGTCGATAACTTGTTAAATAAGTGAGGAAAGTTGTTAATTTCATTAAGTTGTTTAAGTAGAGTAAAAAGTGTTGAGTCTAATAAAATAGTAAGCTTAATTGTCATGTACTATCTTAGAAGTAGCATGGCATAAATGAGAGCGCAAGATTATACCAAAGTTCCCAAGGACCATACACAACGCACTTAAGGACCGAGAAAAGAGGCTTGACGAAGACCCATATAGAGCTGGCCAGCGCGCCAAAGTAGTGATGCATCCCTAGGGACACGTCTTAGAGAGGATGGCGCTAGCTCAGGCTAGCGCCGAGAGAGGGGCTGGTGCTGGCACTAGGCCAGCGCCAGAGATAATAGCGCGTCTCTGAGGGAGGTCCTAGATATATGACGCGCCCTCAGGGAGAGGTATTAGAATCATGATGCGTTTATGAGGGATGATACGCTAGTAGTGACGCGTCCTTGAGTAACGACGCTAGAGTAACATGTATTCTCAAAGACATGACGTCAAATTGTGATGTGTTCTTTACGAACATGGTATTAAGCTAGAATGCGTCTTCGAGGATCAGGCATTAGCTATTCCCAGAATAGATAGATGTTATTTGAATAAATATTCACATTAGAGACAAGTTCAAGGAATTCATTTATGGAAATTATGCGACTTGAGACTGATTTTATATATCGTAAATATTATAAATATTAGAGAGACTACGGGATAAATATAGAACACATGTATTAATTTGCAAAGACTGTATTCTTGATTCTCTTGTGAAATATAAGTAGAAATACAGTATTTCATATTTTGATACAAAGTCAGAAATATGCACGGATATTTCTAAAATTTCTGCTGCTAGGCAGAGAACGATTTTACAGTTATATTCCTTATCAAAAATCCACTATCAACAATATTATACGCAAATGAGTTTGAAGTTCTCTATCAAATCTGGATTTGATCATTAACTCTTGAACGACCTTATGTTAGAAAAGAAAGACTTTAGAATAAACCAGAATTACGAACAGATCAAACCGAGATACATGTTACGAAACTATCTATGAAAATATAGTTGACTTGTGATTCACACATCCCCAAGTAAAGTTCATTCAAAGTTTTACCTTAGTTGTCGAAGAACATTCAACATTGGATGGCAAACTTAGCAACAAGATACACAACGTGTAAAGGATTTAGTTTTTTAGTGTTGCTGATGTCTCCAATATATATTAATCAATCAAGACAAGGTTGATTAGATATGCGCAATGATTTCTTGCAACCCAAATATTTTCTCAATGCAATACCTAAGTCTAGGTTAGTTCCTAAGATTAGAACTTGACTTGTATTGAGGTTCTTTCCATAGTTTGAAGTGTTATCCAAATATAGCACCAAGTAATTTCTATGAATAAATTACTTCTAAAGATAACTTCGAACAACCAAAAATAAACAAGGTGAAAAAATTGTAGCAAATTCATAATTCAAGATCAAAACTTGGTTCTCAAGTCATGCCAATTTTTTGCAAAGAACTAATAAAGTTCGCCACTTGTAAAAAGTATTAAGAATAGCATCCATAGGTGTCTGAAACGTTTGACATGAAAAAGAAGAAGAAAGAATAAACCAAACCCAAGTTATAAAATATTGTATTGGATCGGCCCATTAGTAGTTTAGGTTCACAAACTCATAAAAAGGTTCGTGAACTCAAAGTAAAAAATGCAAAAGGAGAATCACTTTTCCTATAGATTCGCAAACTCAAAGTTTGGGCTCATGAACCGGCGTAAAAGTGAAACATAGGTTCACGAACTCAATACACGGGTTCGTGAACACGTCAATAAATGATCTTAGAAGATAAAATTATTTTCATGGGTTCGTGAACTTAACTAAATGGGTTTGCGAACTCACCATGAAAAAATTCGTAAATTGAGATTTTCTAGATTCATCTTGGAAAAAATTATAAAAGGCCTCAAAAAGTGTCATGCAAGATTAAAATATATTTTAGGATTTTTCAATCATTCTGCATCTCTCATTGACTCAAGGACGGTTATGGTTTGTTCAATTCTAAGAGACGATTAGGTTTTATTTTACAAGGTTGTATTTAAGCAAATTTAATTTTATCTGATTTACACCAGATGGATTACCTTCTATTTTTGTGCCTTTAGTGTGCTTACCTCGATTTTTTTATATATATTACAAAATGTTCAACACAATATTCCCTCCGTTTCATAATATAGAGCTATTCTTTTTAAAATTTGGTTTTATAAAAGTTGAAATATTTCTTCAAACAAGACAATATTTCTAAAATTATCCTTTTTATTGGCTATTGCTATTAAATTTAGTTTAAGAAATATGTATAATTTGATAGTCATGTTTATATTCGTTACATAAGTGTTCTAAAAGGCTTTCCAATGATATAAAATTTACAAATGTCCGTGTCATAGTTTCAGAGGTATGTCATTTATAAATTTTACTATTTTGTTATCCATAAGGGTATAATTGAAAAAAAATACCTAAAACTATCGCCTCTCTCCTTATTTCTTTAAGAATTGTGTAAATTTGGAATAACTCAACTTTTTATGAAATAAAGGAAGTATATAATATAGTAGAACGTATCTACCTTTGGATCAGAAAAATATATTCTTACATAAAAGTCATTACATTATTCATGGTTCGTTATTCGTCCTTTCTTAAAAGCTTAAGGGCAAAGAATCTTTCGAGTTGCTTATTAATATTTTTATATTTTTTTTTATCTAGCACATCACTTTGATATGTAAAAAAATTACTTTTTTTAATATAAAATTTATTCTTAAATATAATTGGCAATAATCAAGACCAAAGGTTTTATCTTTTGTTGAGATAATTTTTCTATAAAAGTTTTACTGTTCAAAAAATATCAACCGAAAAGAATTAGATGGAATAGTGAACTATAAGAGGTTTCACCTATTTTAAATCTTTAGCGAAGATAATACAAATTATCGATCTTAATTGAAAAGGAAACCAAAAATAACCCTTTTATGAAAAATATTATAATTATTTATTTATGAAAAAGCTCTTTGGGATTATTACTGATCAAATTCAAATTCAAAAAAAAAAGGTATGTAACTTGTAAACATAAAATCAAGTTTACATGCCGGAGCTGAATTCAACTGCAGAGATTCCAAGACGACAGCAATTGCAGCTTTAGCATAATCTTTAGGGATCACTACTGCATTTATGGTTGAAACATATGCCATGTTGATAGTAACCAAAACGACGGCGGATACACAACTTACCAAAGTTTACTTCAAAACATACTCACAGAACTTGATTTGATTCATCAAAAACGATACTAGACCTTTTTGGTATATATCGGGTATGATAGCAGAAATCAAACAAATAAAAAGACATATACTGAACATTGCAATAGAACACAACTATGGGGAGGACAACTAGGCGACGGACGAACTGGCAAACCATGCTGCAGACGAAAGCCAGATGAGAATTTTTTCATCGGTTATATGGGACTATAGTATTCCAACTTTTTAAAACCATATTGTATTAAATGACGACGTATCGTGTAATTCCTACTTAGTGCTATAAAATTTTCTTTATGCTTTAGAAAAAAAGTATTTCATAATTTCATATAAATAATATTTAATCAAATAATGAGTTTACACAAATATTCAAGCTTCCCCAAATCTTACTAATATAAAGGAAAAAGGTATTTTTGGCTGGTCTAACCCTAATATTACAAAAATAACCTTCAACATCATTAATACCACTATATATGTATTCAAGGGTGAAATGGTTTATTAAACATATCTTTACATATCTATAAAAATACATTGTTTTAAAAATAAAGTAAAATATTTCAAATCTATAAATTTTTTAAAATATAAATCAGATTTTTATAAAATTTTATATTTGGAAAGCTCTTTGAATTATCTATATAATGAGTATAAATGAGAATTTGAATCTTTATTTTTAAACAATTTTTTTTTTATTTTAAATTTTATGTTATTAAATAAACCAAATATAAATATATGCATAATACATGTTTTTCTACTAGCACCGATAACAATAAGAAGTAATATTATTATTGATTAAAATAAAATAAATTAATATTACAGGTATAGAGTAAAGATGGGGAAACATGAGAAGAAGCAGAACAACATCAAATTCTGATCAAAATACTAAGATTTGGATTGAGATTGAGAAAGGGTTTGGAGCTGATTGTTATAATCTTCTAGATCTTCATAGTAAACATCCCAAACACATCTAACGCAACCACTCCCACAACAGTCTCCAGCTAATGGCTTTTCTGGTGGTGTTGGTTCCGGTAGTGAACTTTCCGAACCAACTTTCTTCTCCAATGATTTCTCTTCTTCAAGCTTCTTCGTTTCGTTATCAGACATCCCTCCGGATACCCTTAAACAACGATTTGAATTTGGATTTGATTTTGATTTTGATTTGAATCTTTAAAATTTGTTGATCGAATGATGATGAATTTCCAATTATTAGAACAAAAAGATGATGGGGAAAATCTAAATCCAAACCCTTTTAGAGTCAGCGTGAGCTTCAGACTTTTCATCACCCAATCAACCGTTACACCATCCCTGAGACGTCTTTCTTTCTCTCTTCCTTTCTTATGTAATTCTGATTGTGGATGGGTAGGATGAAATGAATCCTACCCTCTGGTTGGTAGACAAAAGCAGCCAATGAGTTACTAAAAGCACACCTACATTGAAGAAGGGCACTTCACCAAGTAACTGTGGAGGGGTTCATTTGTCCATCAGTGTTAAATACTGAGACTCTAAAGATCTCTGCTGTCTGCTGAGTACATATGGCAGCCTGCTTAGGAATTCATCTTGGTGTCTCTCAAACAGCTTCTTCTTTGAACCAAACACACTACGTTTTCCTTTTTGTATTTGAGGCTGGCCGTGAACTTATGTTTTGTTTAGCGAAATTTACATGAGCCAGGGACAAATAGTTCCCACCCCGATGCTTTTTTAATTCAGAGATTATTAAGCTTTAAATACATGACAGAATCTTGGTGATTTTGTTCGAAGGCCATCAAAAGGCACAAAAAGATAATCATAACTCGTGTAAGTCTTTGGAACAATAGTTGTAAATACTTGCTCGAGAAAAGGCAAGCTCATTCTCATTGAATATATTATTTGTGAACGGCAACCCATATAACAGTTAACAAATTCAGTGAAAAGGGAATTTCTTTTCTATTTTCTATATTATATGAAATGCTGCACAATTTGTGTATAATAATTCAGCTACCAAACTAAGAGGTAACTATACTTACACTAAAAATGATGTTGATTCTGCAATAATAAAATACTGAAAACAAATAATTTTAACGTTAGATAATTTTTTTGAAATTTAAACACTGATTTGAGGGCAGAATCACTTGATCATCAAATTGTCCTTAACACAATAGTTCACAAGTACGCCTCAAAAATGAATTATGCTAAATACCCAACAATGAAGTTATGTCCAGGATAAAACTGCCCGATACAAGTATTATATAGCACTACAATACTTGCTCACTCAAACGAACTCAACAACAAGATGAAGGAAAGAAATAAACAAGCAAATGCGCAAACAAAGCAAGAAGAAAGAGCCAGCGTTAGAAGCCTGCTCTGGGATGAGTTGAAATAAAGAAAATGTTTTTCTTTTATAAGCGAAGAGGAAGAGAGAAATTAGTCCATCAATTAATTCTGTGTCGACATAATAATGAAGTAAATTTGTGTCGACATAATGTTGTAAATATGTGTCGACATAATGATGTAAAGAAAAAACGGGCAGAAAATACCGACACATGTTGTAAATAAAATTATATTCACCGGGACAGACACCCCTCAATAAGACAAGATTTATTTTTTGAAAAATTCGTTAAGGAAATAATTCAAAAGTATTTTGTCCAAAAAGATAAGTCTTGGTTGACCCACACCCACACCCACCCAAACTCGAGCCCGACCCGCCTGATCGAATGGACGGCGGCGGCGTGCGTGCTTCAGTGCGAAGCACCGCCCGTTTGTGAAATGTGTGGTTATAACAACTAGCCCATTGCCTAAGTTCTCTCCCCCACACAAAAGTGTGTTGACCCAAATAGCCAGTCTTAGATGCAATTTTCTTAGTAATATGGAGAGGCAACATCTTTAGTTTCTCCTATGTGGGACTAAAGGTTTCATTCACAATTAGTGAAAATGAGCTAGTTTCCTTAGTGACCCTTAGGTCATAAGATCCATTCCTACCAAGACCAAAAAATAAAATATTAAAAATCAGTTTCTCCAACAATCCCCCACGTGAATGAAAAACCTATAAAAAAATCAAAAATCGGAAAGCGAGAAATACCACTATAGGCAATAGGTGTCCATAAGGTCTTGAACCCTTGCTTAATGAGAAATTACCGGAACTACTTGATAGACAGTGAACGCGATGTCTTGAACTGCCATCGTTTGGTGTAGTTCATCAATAACTTCCACGCGTGATATCTCTCTAGGTGTTGTCAAGTTCGTGCCGTTGTCCATTTTGGCTCTGGAGTATCCTGTTTCTCAGAATGCTCTAGAGAATCAGATTCCTTCACATAGGAAGCGGCTCACTTACACATTCAGATAGGTGAGTTCCATGAAGAGTGTTTACTGCTACACTCCACTTCAATCTTAAATTGAAACTATAAAACTCATTAAGACTTAATAAAAAGTCATCATTCACATGCATACACACTATCACGTCTACACCATAGGGAAGGGACAGAGAATGAAATTCTCTGATAGTGTTTCCTTTAACCCACCACAAATTAGTTGTCTCATTCAAAACCTTGATCTTGGGATCTCCAGTCAGCAAGGTTGAATATCCTTCATGACAAGTTTATATAATGACCTAAAGCCTCACTCCCCTTGATGCATTACTAACTATCTCCTTGGACAAAACTTTCGTCAAAGGGTCCGCGATATTATCCTTAGACCTCACAAAGTCAACAGAAATAACGCCAGTTGAGATTAGTTGTTTCAGGGAATTATGTCTTCTACGAATGTGTATAGACTTCCCATTATAGTTGTTGTTTTTGGGATTAGCTATTGCATCTTGACTATCACAATGTATAGATATAGCTGGCACAAGCCTATGCCAGAGAGGAATATCCTCTAAAAAACATCTTAGCCAAGCGGCTTCCTCTCCTGCTTTATCTAGCGCAATAAACTCTGATTCCATAGTGGATCGAGCTATACATGTATGTTTGGAACTTTTCCAAGATACAGACCCACCTTCTAGAGTGAAAACATATCCACTTGTAGACTTTGACTCCTCTGAGTTTGATATCCAGTTTGCATCACAAAATCCTTCAAGGACGGCAGGGTACCTCTCATAATTCAAGTAAAAGATAAAAGTGTACTTCAAATACCTCAACACTCTAATAAGTGCATCCCAATGCTCCTGCCCCGGATTACAGGTATACCTACTCAACCTACTCACAACATAAGCAATGTTTGGTCTCGCACAGTTCATCAAATACATCAGACTTCCTATAACACTTGAGTATTTAATTTGTAAAACTCCATTACTCTTATTCTTTTTGAGTCTACAACAAATATCATACGGAATACAAGCAGGTTTACAGTTAAACTGATTATATTTTTTAAGCACAGATTCAACATAATGAGATTGACTAAGACTAAATCCATTAGAATTTCTTCTAATATTCATCCCTAAAATCACATCAGCGGGGCCTAAGTCTTTCATGTCAAAGTTCCCATTTAACATGTTTTTAGTGGAATTAATTACATCCATGTTTGTACCAAGTATAAGAATATCATCAACATACAAGCGTACAATCACATAGGCATCATTCACAAGTTTAGTATAAACAAACTTGTCAGATTCATTGATTTTAAAACCACTATAAATCATTACATGATCAAATTTTTTATGCCACTGTTTAGGTGCTTGTTTCAAATCATACAAATATTTTTTCAGTTTACAAACTTTGTATTCACAACCTTTCACTACAAAGCCCTCAGGTTGGTCCATGTAAATTTCTTCATCGAATTCACCATTTAGAAAAGTTGTCTTTACATCTGTTTGATGTATCTCTAAGTTATAAATGACAACAATAGCAATTAAAATCCTAATGAAAGTAATTCTCGTAACAGGTGAGTAAGTATCAAAGAAATCTACATCTTCTTTCTGTTTATAGCCTTTATCTAACCTAGCTTTGTATTTTTTCATAATCCCATCTACCTTATGTTTCATTTTGAAGATCCATTTACAACCTATGGGTTTACACCCTGAAGGTAAGTCTACAATCTCCCACGTACTTTCTGTATGATGGAATCCATTTCACTAATGGTAGATTCTTTCCACCATGGAGTTTCAGAAAAAGTCATGGCTTCTCTATAAGTCTTTGGATCAGTCTCAGCTAAGCATGTTATGAAGTCTGGCCCAAAAGATTTTTCAGTTTTAAGCCTTTTACCTCTTCTAGGCTCAAATTCAACTTCATCTTCCTCTAAAGGTAATGTATGAATGGTCGAAGGGATATCTAGGGGATCAACACATATCATGCGAAAATCAAATTTCAATGGAAAAATATTTTCGAAGAACACAACATCCCTAGATTCTATAATAAAATTCATACCAGTTTCAGAAATTTTAGAACTTACAACCATAAATTTATATGCAGTAGTATTCTCAGGATACCCTATGAAGACACAATCAACATTTTGGGGTCCTATCTTAGTTCTCTTAGGAGGAGGAATGGAAACCTTAGCCAAACACCCCCACACTTTGAAGTATGCATAAGAAGGTTGTCTACCTTTTTATAGTTCATATGGAGTTTTATCTGATCCTTTAAAGGGTACTCTGTTCAGGATATAACAAGCTAAGAGGACGACCTCCCCCCACAAGTTTGCCGATAATTCTGAACTAATCAACATGGCATTCATCATCTCCTTAAGGGTTTGGTTCTTCCGTTCAGCCACACCATCTGATTGTGGTGAATAAGGAGGAGTGATCTCATGAATAATTCCATGTTGTAAGCAAAATTCTCTTATAGAAATTTCATATTCACCAGCACGGTCAGACCTAACTCTTTTAATGGTAATATCTAATTGGTTTTCAACTTCAAGTTTATACATCTTAAAGGCTTCTAAGGCATCGTCCTTACCCCTGAGCAAGTATACCTGACAGTACCTGGTACAGTCATATATGAAAGTTATAAACCATTTTTTACCTCCTCTAGAGTTGATTTTATGTCAACTAGGTCTGAATGAATTAATTCTAAGGGTTTAGAGTTTCTCTGAACATTTTTTCTAAAAGTTTTTTTAGCATATTTTGATTCTACACATACTTCATATTTATGTTCATTATCCAAGCTAAATTTGGGTATGCAGCCTACGCTAGCTAGTTTATGCATTTATTTATAATTTACATGTCCAAGTCTACCATGACAAATATTTAATGACACACAAACATAAGCACAATAATCAATTTTATTCATTTCATCAGAGGTTAAATTAAGTTTATAGAGACCCTCAGTCTTATAACCCTTACCCACATAACCCTTACCCTTAGTGACAATAACTTTGCCAGATTCAATTACAACTTTAAAACCCTTATCATCTAAAACACCACAAGAAACAAGATTTTTGCAGATGCCAGGAACATGAATAACTTCATTCAATGTGAGAGTCTTGCCAGCAGTGAGCTTCAGCTCAACTTTGACTTTTCCTACAACCTGTGATGCATATGAGTTACCCATGAGAGTTTCTCCCCTTCTGATAGGAGGTGAACATATATCTGTTTCCACAGACATGATTGGTAGCACTAGAATCTACCCACCAGTCTCTTATATTGGTTACCAAATTAACTTCAGACACCGTACCAGAAAACTCGTTCTTGTTGTTTTTAACCAAATTAGCATTGTTTTTCTTGTTATTAAAGTCTTTACGTTTTCTATAATGAATTGTCATATGGCCAGGAATTCCACAAACATAACAAGCACCCTTAGTTTTACCAATGCCAGATTTTGGTTTCTGAAACATACCTTTCTTGTGAGGACTAGGCTTAGGGTTGCGTTTGCTGCTCTCACCCTTTTCAGTATTGGAAGACTTGTGTTCAATTATATGAGCCTTGTTGGACATGTCTCTTGCAGAAGATACGTTCTTGTATTTGGAGCACAGTAACTCTTCCACTTGAATATTCTTACCTAAATCAACCATAATGACTTCACTAGTTTCATTTCTCAATCTACGTTTCTATTCGGACCAGGAAGACGATAATTTCTCAATCACAACAGACACTTGAAAAGTTTCATATATCACCATTCCTTCAGCAATAATTTCATTGATAATACGCTGAAGTTCAAAGAATTGATCAACCACAGATTTGTCATTCGAGATTTTATATTCCAAGAACCTAGCTACCAAGAATTTCTTACTTCCAACAGTTTCAACTTGGTATTTTGCCTCTAAAGCAGCCCATAAATCAACAACATAAAAATTCTCTTTTGCATTGTAAAAATCAGATGGTGTATCCTTTAAGCAATCCAGAATATGGTTTTTAGCCATATAGTTCTGCCTATCCCAACTGTCCAATTCCCTTTTATTTCCAGCATCATTCAAACTTTCATCAAAAGATTTCAGAACAAAATCATCTAGCATATGAAAACTTAGGAAAAACAACATCTTTAATTTCCATCTATTGAAATCCTTCCCACTGAATTTTTCTGGTCTGTCAACATCATTTTTTCGCAATATTACGAAGAAAATATTGTGTTAAGATTGTTGGTTCTGCAACAATAAAATACTAAAAAAAATGACGTTAACGTCAAATAAAACTTCTGAAATTTAAACACTGATTTGAGGGAAGAGTCACTTGATCATCAAACTGTCCTTAACACAATAGTTCACCGGTACGCCTCAAAAATGAGTGATGCTAAATACCCAACAATGAAGTTGTATCCATGATAAAAATGTCCGATACAAATATTGTGTATCACTACAATACTTGCCCACTCAAACGAACTCAACAGCAAGATGAAAGAAACAAATAAACAAGCAAATGCGCAAACAAAGCAAGAAGAGAGGAAAAAAGCCAGGGATAGTAGCCTGCTCTGGGATGAGTTGAAATAAAGAAAATGTTTTTCTTTTATAGACGAAAAGGAAGAGAGAAATCAGTCCAGCAATTAATTTTGTGTCTACATAATGTTGTAAATCTGTATCGACATAATGAAGTAAATCTGTGTCGACATAATGTTGTAAATATATGTCGACATAATGATGTAAAGAAAAAACGGGCAGAAAATATCGACACATGTTGTAAATAAAATTATATTCACCGGGACAGACGCCCCCAATAAGACAAGATTTGTATTTTGAAATTAACTTCGTTAAGGAAATAATTCAAAAGTATTCACCGGGACAGACCCACACCCGAACCCGAGCCCGGCCCGCCCGACCGGACGACGGCGGCGTGCATGCTTCAGTGCAAAGCACCGCGCGTGTGTGAAATGTGTCAACTAGACCATTTCCCAAGTCCTCTCCCCCACATAAAAGTGTGTGTTGACCCAAAGGGCCACTCTTAGATGCAATTTTCTTAGTAATATGAGAGGCAACATCTTTAGTTTCTCTTATGTGGGACTAAAGGTTTCATTCACAATTAGTGAAAATGAGCTAGTGTCCTTAGTGACCCTTAGGTCCTAAGATCCATTCCTACCAAGACCAAAAAATAAAACATTAAAAATCATTTTCTCCAACAATCCCCCACATGAATGAAAAACCAATAAAAAAATCAGAAATCCGAAAGTGAGAAATACCACTATAGGCACTAGGTGTCCATAAAGTCTTGAACCTTTGCTTAATGAGAAATTATCAGAACTACTCCATAGACAGTGAACGCGATGTCTTGAACTTCCATCGTTTGGTGTAGTTCATCAATAACTTTCACGCGTGATATCTCTCTAGGTGCTGTCAAGTTCGTACCATTGTCTATTTTGGCCCTGGACGTTCCCGTTTCTCAGAATGCTCTAGAGAATCAGCTCCATTCTCATAGGAAGCGGCTCACTTCAAAATTCAGATAGGTGAGTTCCATCAAGAGTGTTTACTGCTACACTCCACTTCAATCTTAAATTGAAACTATAAAACTCATTAAGACTTAATAAAAATCATCCTTCACATGCAGTCACACTACCACGTCTACACCAAGGGAAGGGACAGAGAATGAAATTCTCTGATAGTGTTTCCTTTAACCCACCACAAATTAGTTATTTCATTCAAAACCTTGATCTTGGGATCTCCAGTCAGCAAGGTTGAGTATCATTCATGGCAGTTTATATAATGAATTTAAGCCCTATCCCCCTCGATGCATTACTAACTATTTCCTTGGACAAACCTTTCGTCAAAGGGTCCGCGATATTCTCCTTAGACCTCACAAAGTCAAAATAAATAACGCCAGTTGAGATTAGTTGTTTTAGGGAGTAATGTCTTCTACGAATGTGTATAGACTTCCCATTATAGTTGTTGTTTTTAGCATTAGCTATTGCATCTTGACTATCACAATGTATAGATATAGCTGACACAAACCTATGCATCAGAGGAATGCCTTCTAAAAAGCATCTTAGCCAAGCGGCTTTCTCTCCTGCTTTATCTAACGCAATAAACTCCGATTCCATAGTGGATCGAGCTATACATGTCTGTTTGGAACTTTTCCAAGATTCAGACCCACCTTCTAGAGTGAAAACATATCCACTTGTAGACTTTGACTCCTCTGAGTTTGATATCCAGTTTGCATCACAAAATCCTTCAAGGATGGCAGGGTGCCTCTCATAATTCAAATAAAAGATCAAAGTGTACTTCAAGTACCTGATCACTCTAATAAGTGCATCCCAATGCTCCTGCCCCGGATTACAAGTATACCTACTCAACCTACTCACAACATAAGCAATGTTTGGTCTCGTACAGTTCATCAAATACATCAGACTTCCTATAACACGTGAGTATTCAAGTTGTGAAACTCAATTACCCTCATTCTTTTTGATTCTACAACAAGGATCATACGGAGTACAAACAGTTTTACAATCAAGCTAATTATATTTTTTAAGCACAACTTCAATATAATGAGATTGACTAAGACTGTATCCGTTAGAATTTCTTCTAATCTTCATCCCTAAGATCACATCAATGGGGCCTAAGTCTTTCATGTCAAAGTTCTCATTTAGCATGTTCTTAGTGGAAATAAGCTAATGTCCTTAGTGACCCTTAGGTCCTAAGATCCATTCCTACCAAGACCAAAAAACAAAACATTAAAAATCATTTTCTCCAACAAATGATTGATACATTACTGCACTACATTTCACCGTGACTTTCCCTGAAGTATTTGGACAACTTGCTTTGCTCTTAACTTGATGCCTCTTAAAAACTTCTTCAGAACTCGTTGCTGGTACGATCCTCCCTCCTGCAGTGAAAATATTTCAGCAGTGTCACCAAAGTGGAAAACACTAATTGTTATGAGGTTAAAGGGAGTATCTTACAGTTCGGATCAACGTGCGCTCAATTCTTTTCTTAATGGCAGCATACAGGTCATCTGGGGTCACCTCGCCTTTTCCAAGAGTCAGACCATTGAGCAATAATCTATTCCATTCTTCTTCGGGTGCCACAACCATATTATGACATCAAGGATGTTACTTTCAACAAAAACATATCACTTAGGATGTGCATATCAATTGGTCTGTAGGAGTATTCATGCCAAATCAGTTTGATAAGGTTCTATTTTACTTAAATCATACTCCCTCCGTCCCGGAATAGGTGATCTATTCATCTGTAAATTTTGTCCGCTATTAGATGACCTATATCATTAAACAAGAAGATATTTCTAAAACTACCATTTTAATTGATTATTTTTAGTTTAAGAAATATGTATAATTTGATAGCCATGTTTATATTCGTTATGTAGGTGTTTTAAAATGCTTTTCAATTGTATAAAGTTTGTGAAAATTCGTCGTATATTTTGAAAGATAAATCAAATCTAAATTTTACTAATTATTATCTATAAGGTATAATTGTAAAAAATACTTAAAAATACTCCTCTCTCATTTTCGCTTTTAAAATTGTGTAAATTTAAACTAGGTCACTCATTCCCGGACGGAGGGAGTACTAAATACGAGAAATACGAGAAAGAGCAATAAAATTTTACTTTGGAGTAGTGAAGTCAAATATGAGCAACTCCAAAGCAATGGCAGTGAAGACATGACGTGCTTATTCTAGTTGATGGGCATCTCATAGCTTAAGCATTAACTATTAACTAGTCCAATTTGTAAAAACCATCATTACTTGCTTCTACCATTTTAAAGGATTCATGTTTTCCTAAGGTAGCAGTCAGATTTCAGAAAACCAGTACCTTTGATTATATTCTCAAGGAACTCCTTAGCTTTCAAAATTTCATTCCCTGGACCAGAAAACATAAACAAAAAGCTCAGTGGGATGGGATCAAAAACAGAAATTACTATGTACGCAACAACCTAACTGCTTACAAAATTGTATTTACTATTTGCTCTTATTCCTTGGCCACAATACCTTTCATGGCATAACTACGTTTAGAGAGAGTTCTTGAAGCATAGAGTTGCAATACTTTCTGCAACGTAGCTGCAAGTCCTGGTTTATCCACGTCTTCATTTGCCTACAAATAACTGATTACAAAATCAGCAGCTCTACTACGAGTGAACCCTTTTATTGACTAGATGGTAACAATTAATCATGGTGTGCAACAGATTTATCAAAAAATAATAGCAAACCAAAGACCAGAAAGAAGAATCAATAACTCACTTGCCGTAATTGCGCATTGACTTCGGCAAGAAACTCCTCATCCAATATTTGACCCTCTTGTTCCCGTTGATTTACTTCCTGGGGTACGACCAAACGAAAAGGCATCACATAATCTGAGTGTGTCTCTACCCAGATAAGCAGCAGGTGTTAATAATGTTACCATCTCAGTTTTTGATATATTTTTTGAGGTTTTTATAAATTAATTTATTCATCTCCAAAAAAATATATATCTTAACTTGGTCCAACTAACTCAACTCTTACTTACTTTCTCCATCTGAACAAGGGCCTCAGGATCTCTTGGAGGCCATGCAATCTCTTCCTCAACGTCCACTACAGGCTGTAAAATACTTTTTAGTATATCTGTAGATGATTCTATCTTCTCCTGCACGGAATAAGAAATGGAAACAACTTACGACAGAAACTAGTAAAAGTTGACGCAGAAGCAATAAACAAAAGCTACCAATCATAAACACGGTAAATCCATCAGAAGTTGAAAAGACAGAATATCCAAGACTCCAAGCTTACTCTGGTCTTACTGACAAGGCGATCCACAATACTCATAACAGATAAAGCCAATTCCTCATACTCTTTCTGCATTGTAGTCATATTAGATGAAGCTTAGCAACTTCCATAGGAAGAAGAGCAATGATGTTAATCTTGAAACACCATTTTAAAAACTGAGTCATAATCAACCAAGTCAAAAACCATGCTTTATCACCTCGGACTTGCATGTCTCTGTTCTAGCAGCAAGACGAATCCAGAAACTCTCACTGAATGCAAGAACATTTTCAACAACAAGCTTTTGAAGCTGTAAAGGAAGAAAGAAAGAGAGAGATAATAAGTTGCATCCCTGCATAGTTGACCTTTCAGCTATTTATATAATTTTCTACTAGTTGAAATCTCTGTCGAACTCCTACCGAAAGTAAAACGACGAGTGATCCAAAGAATTTAAATGTGACTCTCCACTTACTTCTTTCTCATTTGAGTCCCTTGGAACATCCACAATCGTTGGACTAAAAGACGGACCAAATCTAAATTTAGTTTTTGGTCCGTCAAAACTCAAGCGCAATGGTGCCATCATAAATAAGTTATGGTCTGGATTTTTCACTGTTCAGAATTAAAAATGATCCCAGAAATGGACTAAACCCAAATATAGTGGAGTGTTCACCTAAACATGCGCCCTTTGCTAGGTGTTACGATGGATTTCTGTCTGGTTACATGCGTTTATCTAGACGTGCGTCTCATCAGACGGGCGTGAACCAAATGTCCGCCCCATCAGGCGTTCATCCAAAAGGACACCTCATCAGGCGTAAAGCCAGACGTACTCCTGAAATCAAGCGTTAGGCTGGAATAACGCCTGTATTGAGCGTTTGGTTGGATTAACGCCTATAGTGGACGTGCGCGTAAGACTACGCCATTAGTAGGCGTGCGCGTAAGACTGCGCCTGTATATGGGACGTTCGACTAGATTAACGCTTACTAAGATATAACGTATGTTTTATTCATTTACCATTGTGCATCTATGTAGGCACACGCCTAATGTATATTGAAGTTCATTGACTGTTTAAGCGTGCATGGTAAAATGTTAACTTTAATTCAAATGTTCGCGCAATGTATATGAACGCTTATCTCTTTCATCAAATGTTAATTTAAACATAATTCGAATGTTCATTGACTGTTTTCTTGTTTATAAAGGCGTGGTAAATTATGAATGCCAGATGCATTTTATTTCAAATTAATCATCAGGCGTTCATTCAGCCCTCCGTCTAATGAGACGGGAGTTCGGCTAGGGAAGCGCCTGATACTTCAAGCGGATGTCTAAGCTGCGCCCGTCTCAGCTGAAACATGTACCAGCTGCACGTGTTGGAAAAATGACGGGCGTTTGGCTATGATTCCGCCCCATCAAGCGTTCGGCTAAGAGAGCGCCTGTCTCTGGGACGTGCATTTAGGGGTGCGTCTATGATAGACACATTTTTGAGTCTAAATTGTGCTCGATTATCTATTTTGATAGTGTTCGATTTTGTACTATTTATGAGTTTTTATGTCTTTGTAGGTATTTTCGAGAAATAAATATTTGTGGAAAAATCGGCTCAAAAAGTGATAAAGGCACCCAAGGAAAAATTGTTAAAGGCACCCCTCTTTCAAAATTCAAAAACCGAAATTGGCGGGAAAAGAAAAGCTTTACGTGAGAAACTTCTGGATGATGCTGAACCGAATTCAAAGGGGTTTAAAACTTTTTTTTGATATCCCAAATTGAAGAAACACCCAAGATATGATCAACACACGTTAACCAGAGTGATTCACGCTGGAAAAATCGCTGGAAAATTCATGTCACAGCCGGAAAAAGAAATCCTCTCGGATTCGGATTAAAAGTATTTGGAGTTGGATTTGGATTGTCTTTTGCATTCTAATCGGTTAAGGAAGGTCCCTAGGGTTCATAATCCTACAAATAACAAAGAATAACAAGAAACAAGCAATCCAGAGCAGCCGGAAAAATTCCAGGAAAAAAAGAAAAATCTGCTGGTGGAAGAACACGAAGAACTTAAGGCTCCAAAGAACTGTCATTTTCTCTGTCGCTAAACCCGTTGTTAATTCATTCAAATTTATGAAGCGGCCAGAGTCCGTACTTACTTCTGTTCTCTTCAGCCACACAAAGAACACTCTCTGTAACATTTATAAGCGTATCAAATCTTCGGTGTTACTTTTATTTCATCATTGTAAACACTTTTTGAGTTATGAAAAACTATTTTGAGAGTGTTTCCAACATGATGAGCTAATCACCATCACTGGGATGACGGAGGAAGCTATTTTTCTAATAATAAAGTGGTAATTCTTATTTTATTTATTTTTTGTAATTATTTTACAATTATTTGCTTTGAATTAAAATTGGAAAAAATAGTTTTTATCAATTAGTTGTGTTTTCTTTTGATGGTTCATGCTGGGCTTAGAGATTTTGATGTCTCATGCTTTCGATTTATAACTATTATTTTGAAAACCTAAGTTTGGCAATATTTATGATGAAGTGAATATACGAGTTGCAAGAGTTTTATCACTTGAAAAATTTGCTAATGGTGGAATCCTTAGTCTCAGTCCTTTCCTAATTTGAAAGCAATTTTACTTTAATCTGTTTTATTTTTAGTTATTAAAAATTAGGTTTAAAATCGAATCTTTACAAGTCTGAGTATCGAACCTTTCTACCACTATTTAAAAATTATATCAATTTTTGGCGTCGACGAAGCAGATTTGTCTTTAGGTTTAGAGTTTTAAATTTATATTTAAGTTTTTATTTTTGTTTTTAGTATTATTTTAACTTTGTTCTATTTACGTTTCTTTGAGTATTTCTCTTTTTGCTACAGGTTTTGGATTTTGGATTGAAAGGAAATCGAGCCAAAGAATTTGGTGATTAAAGAATTGGAGTTAAAGTTAAAGCTGAAAGAACGGAAAAGAAGACAAATAATTTTATTTTTAATTAGATTTTATTTGTTTAGAAAATTTTATTAGGAAATTTTATTATTTCTGTAATTTTTCTTTTATTTTTGGACATTTTTGGACTTTGGACTTTATTATTTTAAACCCTACAAAAGGGTAATTTAAATATAAACTGCAAAAGGGAAGGACGACAATTACGATATTGTCTCGGCCCCTCGGATTCGTACACTGAGACAGGAGTTGGTGGCACGAGTCGGCTTCAAAGGTTCATCCCCCGTCTGGTACGGGAGGTAAGACTCGATCAACCCACGAATCCCCTGCAAGTGGGTTTACTGTATTCCTTCGTATTTATATATGTTGAGGAACTGAATACGGATTTAGTTTTCTAGTAAATGGCAAGAACTGGCCATATAAGATAAAGACTCGGATTTCATCACCGTTTCCTTCTTGCCCGCTTTAGGAACACGTTACTAAACGCGAACCTAAACCTTAAAATTTTGAGTTAGTTTTCTAGAAAGAGACCGATAGGGTAACGAGCTTAGTTTGATTTGGTTGAGTCAGCCTTGCTTGTGATTGTTTAGAATTCCCTTCCAATTAGGATTTATTTTTTTAGTTTTTTAGTTTATGCCAAGACCACTCGAAGTCATCACTTAGCGAGCTTGGAAAAGAGATACTCTAGGTCGTTTGATCAGTAACGAAGGTACTTCTAGTCCTTTGATAACACAAGCAATGGCAACTTTAAAAGCTTTGTTGAACCCGACTAGGACTTCCCGTCCATCATGTATCAAGTTAGCTGAAACTGAAGCAAACTATGAGTTGAAACCTGGGACCATAAAGATGCTCCCAATCTTCTTAGGGAAATAAAATGAAAACCCCTATTTCCATGTTAGGGATTTTGAGGAAATATGTAGTACCATCAGGATTAAGGACTTAGATGATGAATCATTGAAACTTAGACTGTTTCCTTTTTCACTAAGAGACAAAGCCAAATCTTGGCTATATAGTTTGATTTCCGAGTCAATTGAAACCTATGAACAACTTACATCTTCCTTTTTACAGAAGGTTTTCCCTAGGCACAAAACATCATTTATTAGGCAGCAGATTTGCACATTTGCTCAACAAGAGGGGGAATCTTTATATAGGTATTTAGAAAGGTTCAACGACTTAATATCACAATGTCCTCATCATGGTTTAGAAAAAATAAGGCTAGTTCATATCCTCTACGAGGGTTTAGATTATTCGACAACAACCATGGTTGAGTCTTTATCTACAGGTGGGTTTGAAAATCAAACTGTCGATGGTGCGATGAAATTTTTGAATGAAATCGCCGAAAAAACCCAGCAGTGGGAAAACAGAAGGGAGCCCCGGAAAACATATCTTCTAAGTAGAGAAAATGTCAATAGGGTAGAAGGATCTTCTGAATCAGAGGCAAAAATAACAACTATTTTGGGAAGGACAAACCGTTGAAGAGCAAGCCTATGCTATTTATAATAACACTAGATTTGATAACCATCAGAAGTTTGACCCTTATTCAGAAACCTATAACCCTGGTTGGAGAAACCATCCTAACCTTTCTTGGTCTAAGGGCCAGAGTCAAGGCCAGTCTACTAATTCTAAGGTTCCCCCAGGTTTTGGTTATACTAAGAATCCTTCAGAACTGGTACAATTTCAGAATCCTCTAGGAAAGACGATCATGAGTTTAGCAGAGTCTGTCGCCTCGTTAACTCATAACACTAAATATTTTCAGCAATCGATTGAACGAAATTTAGAAGACAATAAAAGATGATCCATGCTAACTCTCAGGCTATTTCTCATTTAGAAACCCAGGTTGGTCAAATCGCTGAGTCTTTGAGAGAAAGAGAAAAAGGTAGGTTTCCTAATCAACTCCAACCCAATCCTAGAGGAGTTCATGAAATATCTTCTGGTGAGAAATCATCAAATCATGTGAATGCAATTAGAACCCTTAGGAACGGTAAAATACTAGACAACAAGGTAACTATGCCTGATAGTGAACATACTGTAGTTCACCCTTCTGATCCAGTAGCTGTAGAGACTGATAAAGTCTCTTTACAGCCTGAGGTAGTCCCTCATAAGCCGGATTTTGTGCCTAGAGCCCCGTTCCCACAACTGTTAGCACCAACCAAGAGGGAATCCAACTTTAACGACATAGTGGAGGTTTTTAAGCAAGTCATGATCAACATTCCATTATTATATGCAATTAGGCAGATTCCTTCTTATGCCAAGTTCCTTAAGGATATGTATACGCGAAAGCAAAAGCTTAATGTACAAAAGAAAGCCTTTTTAGCTAGTCATGTAAGATCGATTATTCAGAACAATACAACCCCTAAGTACAAAGACCCAGGTTCCCCAACAATTTCTTGCACAATAGGTAACTACCGTGTTGAAAAAGCATTACTTGACTTAGGAGCCAGTGTGAACTTACTTCCGTACCATGTGTACCTCCAGCTAGGACTTGGTGATTTGAAACCTACTCAGATAACATTGCAATTAGCTGATAGGTCTGTGAAAATTCCTCGTGGTGTCATAGAGGATGTTCTTATTGAGGTCGATAAGTTTATTTATCCAGTAGAATTTTGTTGTCCTTGATGCGCAACCTGTCCCTGAGCTAGAGAATCAGATACCTGTGATATTAGTTCGCCCATTTTTAGCTACATCTAATGCGATCATTAACTGTTGAAATGGTATTATGAACTTATCGTTTGGTAATATGACTATTGATATGAATATTTTCAATATTAGTGACCAACCACCTGATCTAGACCACACATGCATTAAAGAAGTTAACATGATAGGAACATTAGTTCAGGAGTCATTACCAAATACTTTAATAGAAGATACCTTAGAGAAATGCCTAGCCCACTTTAGATTTGATGTTGACGATGATAGTGTTATTAATGAGGTGAATACCTTGTTAGATTCTGCACCTTTGATGGACACTTATAATTGGAAAACTAATTTTGAACTTCTACCAGTTCATAAGTCCACCTTATTTCCTTCTACAGAGGAAGTCGAGGGTAGTTTTGACCTTAAGGACTCTACAATCAAATCAATAGTTTTTAGTTCATCTGAGATTAATGTCCACCCTAAGTTTGGGGGTACCGATGATTCTTGTGATTGTCAAGGATCCATACTTAAAGTACCTAACTTGGGACTTGACATATGTACCTCTACCATTTTACATGATCATCTTCAAACTAGATTCTCTGAGCCTGGTGATGTCCATAAAGAAGCTCAGTTGTTAGAAACCCATCCTCTGGTCGATGTGGTTTACCTAAGCGATAATACCAAGATTGACTTCGTTTTCTCACCAAAATATTTTCTTCCATATGTGGGAACGTATGAATTTCAAATGTGTCAGTTATAAGTTTTGAGACTAAGCCTAATTACTTTAGGGAATTAGAATCGACACATTTGTTTAAGAATGACCACCTTCATAGTAGTCAATTGTGTGAGTCAAATCTGATTGACTTTGAGGATCCATAATTATTCAGGTTATTATTATGTGCTTCTAAGTTCTTAATTGAGTTTTTCCAGACTCTTCAACCTGATCCTGTTGATCCTGCCTACGAGGAAATCCAGCTCCATGAAAATATTTTATTTAGACCCTTTTATAGAGCATGAACCTGAACCACAACTATAAGTAGTTGTCTTAAGCAGAAAACTAGATAAGGGTGTGCTCGGTTGGTTCATTTTCTTGGCCTGTTGCAGTTTCCTCTTATTTTTGATAGCACTATTTGATTCAGATGACCCACAATTGTTCCGACTATTGCTATATGATTTTATGAGGTGACTAATTCTTTCTAAGTCTGGATGAAGACTTTAAACTTAGCACTTCTTAGGAGGTAACCCGCGCGACACGGTAATATCTTTCCTTAACTTCTTTTCTTGAAGTGGTAACAGTTTCTCCTTGTTCATGCTTTTAATCATTCATCTTTAGAAACATTGAGGAAACTGAGTTTGGGGGTAAGGGAGAAAATTTTAATGAAATATGAAACTCTAAAGTCTAGAAACTTGTGAACAATTCAAGATGACACTAACCATTTTAGGTAGATGGAAACTTAGCTCTTTTTCTATAGGAATTGGTGTGCCCAGCTAAATGGTCTATTCATAAAAGGACAAAGTTCAGGTGTTAGAAATAACATGATAGTTGTCACCATATCTTGGAGTCATCTCGACCATATCACCGTCTGTTTTTATTTTTGCAATTTTTGTGTTTCTCTAATTGATTTGGTGGGGCACCAATATCGAATTGTTATCACCGCCAGGATGGAGTAGAGTGTTTGAGATCAAGCCCGTATTTAAAAAAAAAAGAAAAAAAAAAGAAAAAAAATCGAGTATTGACACTTTGATAGCAATATGTGTGTGTTCTCCATGTCTCTGTCGCCTGCGTGGAACGCAAGATCCATGGGAACTATCATGTAAGATGCTGATAAGGACCATGCGCTTGGATTCAATTTGATCCAATCATGTTGTCAGTATATTTAATAATTATTTTATTTTCAATAAATCGATCGATGAGACCCTTGTATATACCAGTTGAATCGATATTAGTATAATGATTAAAAGACCAGTAAGAGCATATCCCAATCCATTAGGATTCATCCTGGTACTGACCTTCATACAGATATGGGAAACACCGTTCACCTTAGTCAACATGCGCAAACTTCATTTTGTCACATCCATCTTCTAAATCTTTTTATGTGATTGAACTTTGATAGATTCTGAGTATTGTGGTTGAACGACTATCTGAGTAGAGCTTTGTTTTCTTATATATTAATTTTAGTATGCTTGAGTAAAAACTCGTGTACATCAATTGGACTCATATAGGGTAATGATTTCCAGAGCCGAAGAATTTAGTATGCCAACTAAATAGTTTGTTTAGTGTTTATTCTCAATCGTTCACGAGTACTTAAAACTTGGAGTAAAGGTTTTGTGGGTATACCTCTTGTAAACCCTCACGAGACAAAACTCGTCCACTAGGGACACCTAGGGGTTTAAAGGCTTATTTTACATATGCTAAATGTAGTCGCGATTCCTGCGAAAGTGAGTTAGGATTTATTTTCTAGATTAGATTTGCTCGAGGACTATCAAATAGTAAGTTTGTGGGTATTTGATAGACACATTTTTGTGTCTAAATTGTGCTCGATTATCTATTTTGATAGTGTTCGATTTTGTACTATTTATGGGTTTTTATGTCTTTGTAGGTATTTTCGAGAAATAAATATTTGTGGAAAAATCGGCTCAAAAAGTGATAAAGGCACTCCAGGAAAAATTACTAAAGGCACTCAGACAGTTGTTAAAGGCACCCCTCTTTCAAAATTCAAAAATCGAAATTGGCGGGAAAAGAAAAGCTTTACGTGAGAAACTTCTGGATGATGCTGAACCGAATTCAAAGGGGTTTAAAACTTGTTTTTGATATCCCAAATTGAAGAAACACCCAAGATATTATCAACACACGTTAACCAGAGTGATTCACGTCGGAAAAATCGCTGAAAAATTCATGTCACAGCCGGAAAAAGAAATCCTCTCGGATTCGGATTAACAAGTATTTGGAGTTGGATTTGGATTGTCTTCTGCATTCTAATCGGTTAAAAAAGGTCCCTAGGGTTCACTAATCCTATAAATAGCAAAGAATAACAAGAAAAAAGCAATCCAAAGCAGCCGGAAAAATTCCAGGAAAAAAAGAAAAATCTACTGGTGGAAGAACACGAAGAACTTAATGCTCCAAAGAACTGTCATTTTCTCTGTCGCTAAACCCGTTGTTAATTCATTCAAATTTATGAAGCGGCCAGAGTCCGTACTTACTTTTGTTCTCTTCAGCCACACAAAGAACACTCTCTGTAACGTTTATAAGCGTATCAAATCTTCTGTGTTACTTTTATTTCATCATTGTAAACACTCTTTGAGCTATGAAAAACTATTTTCAGAGTGTTTCCAACATGATGAGCTAATCACCATCACTGGGATGACGGAGGAAGCTATTTTTCTAATAATAAAGTGGTAATTCTTATTTTATTTATTTTTTACAATTATTTTACTATTAATTGCTTTGAATAAAAATTGGAAAAAATGGTTTTTATCAATTAGTTGTGTTTTCTTTTGATGGTTCATGCTGGGCTTAGAGCTTTTGATGTCTCATGCTTTCGATTTATAACTATTATTTTGAAAACCTAAGTTTGGCAATATTTATGATGAAGTGAATATACGAGTTGCAAGAGTTTTATCTCTTGAAAAATTGGCTAATGGTGGAATCCTTAGTCTCAGTCCTTTCCATAATTTAAACTCAATTTTACTTTAATCTGTTTTATTTTTAGTTATTAAAAATTAGGTTTAAAAATCGAATCTTTACAAGTCTGAGTATCGAACCTTTCTACCCCTATTTAAAAATTATATCAGTCTATCAGCATGCGTTTTTTTGGTTACGCCTTCCACGAGCGTTCACCAAATATCCGCCCCACCCAAACGTTTTCATAGACGTACGCCCGTTTCAACAAACATATATCTAAACATGCGCCCAACTACATGCGCTAGCTTAGACAATCGCCCTATCAATTTTTATTCGTACACCGTTGGATTTCAGGCGGACCAAAAAATAAAAAATTTATTTTTTGGTCGTTTGGTATACTCGTTCCACTGTGGACGCTCTTAACACATCTATCAACCTATCCACTTCCACGGTTTGTTTAAACGATTTCTCTGCATCATTGACTGGAAATACCAAAGTTCTCCTGTTTAAACCAGATGTACTATTATTATTATTATTTTTCGTCAGTGTGCTTAAACAGAATACTTCACAAAACTAGAACAGTTCTCTAGAAAGAAAAGGAAAAACAAGTCCAGCAATATCGAAGCATAAAGCAAAGTCTAGCATGTCAGGAGATACCACTCGACTGGGTGTCAAACTAGAATTCATTTCAAATTAATCAAAATCAGTTCTTATCGCCTTATTGGCCTTAAGGTCCCTAAATCTATCAATGCAGCTGTGACATGGTCCGGCAGGCACCAGCGATGATTATTGGTCTAACTGGTCCAGACCCATATATCATGCAAAACCCATGGTTGGATCATGATTTTGAATCTATTTTTCCAATTTGACTTCTCTAACAATTAGAAAAAGACGGACAGCACGTCATTAACTGACAAAAATAGCAAAATCCGAGAATGAACCAGTAGTTCATGATATCCAGGAGAGGTAATGAGTAACAAAATCTACAGCCTTCATTCAATTGAATAAAAAACAAACACAGTGAGTGCCAATCCAGTCAATGTTCATCTATATTTAGTTCTTTGTTTTCCCTATCTATGTGTATTGTTCATCTATAGTTATTTCTTTGTTTCTCCTATAAATTTACTAGCTTTGATTTAATTCTTAATTTACACAATAAAAACGATACAATACCTCCTTGTAACGGAGGTGTTAGGAAAGATGCTTTGTTCTTCTCCATCATGCCCAAAGTCCTAACTTTCCATGTCTGTGGATTATAACAGAAGAAAAAAATTGACAAAAAAGAGAAACATCCTCAGTACAGTAATATCAGCAAAAGTGACAGAGACAGGGGACGAGAGACCTGGCAACGGTGGGTATGGTGTGCTGAAGAAAATGAGTTTTTAACTAAATTTTTTTGGTCTTGGTGTGGTTTGATCTTAGGACATAAGGGTTCTATGGATATTCACTTATTTTTTTGAGTGAATGAAACTCTTTAGTTTAGTCCCACATTGGGTATTTTAGAGAAGGATGTCCACTATATAACTATTGTCATATGGATAATTAGACAAATATGGGTGGAATGAGTGGACAAACAATACATGGCCCAACCCATGTCATATGTGTGAATACCATGCACCAATTCCTATGTCTACTCGAAATTATTTTTGTAAGTTTTTCTTGAGGAAATTAATTCCAAAAATATTTATTTATGGGAAAATTCATTTTTCGTTTTTAATTGTTTTACAAGAAACAAAACCTTGTTTTATAAGAAAACCTAAACCTAACTTGATTTGCAAATCATCCCAGAAGCGGCTATTATCATGTCTTCTTTTCACCATCTTCTAGCTTTGTTTTGCGCTTTTGATTGTTTATTTCCATTCCTTCCATGTTGCTAAGTTCAAGAGTGGGTAGTTTGTATTGTGCTAATACAAGCTATATCGCGCAGTCTTATCCTGGACACATCTTCGCACGTTGGGGTTTAGCATTACTCTTCTCGAATATACCTTTGAACTAATGTGTGAAGGACAACTTGTTGAACATGTGATTCTTCCCTCATAGTTGTTCGTGGTAAAGTTGTTTTCAATTCAGTTCTTTATATATATTATTCTGATACATCTAACGTTGTTGTTCATTGTTGTAAAATTCCAACATGGTGGTGATAGAGTGAAGTAGGAAAGAAACCACATCTCATAGGGGTAGCCATTGGAGAGAAGCATGGAGAAGAGACTATTCTGATGAAGCGGATAAACTATGTAAGGTATCGGAGAAAATAAAGTTTCTAATCAAATACGAGAATTTTGATGAAAAGTACCTCTATTTTTTAAAAAGTTTTCTAAAGTACCATTTTTTAAGAAAATTTTTGATTTGGTCCAATCTTAGGTGGTCCCAGGTTAGTTTGGTCCACCGATAAATAAGGGAGATTAGTTTGGTCCTTATTTATTTAAAAATGTTAATATAACTAAAATAACCTTTCCCTTTCTTATTTTTTTTCTCCTTTATTAAAATATAAAAAAAACTTAAAAATTAATTATCTCTCAAATCATAAGTCGAAAATTAACAAATTTTATACATTTGGAAAGCTCTTGACGAGATTTATCCAACGAGTACCAATTGTAATATTTTTCGAAGCTTTAATCTTTTCAGTATTGTAATGGTAGTTCATATTCAAGAATGAACACTATTATAGAGTATGGTAGTTCATTTCTAGCAGTTCATTTTTTAGAATGAACTCGCAATATTGGTAGTTCATTCTAGGAGTTCATTTTGTAGAATGAACTCGTGATATTGGTAATTCATTAATCATTATAGTATTTCATTTTGTAGAATGAACTCGTAATGTTGGTAGTTCATTATAGCAGTTCATTTTGTAAAATGATTTCTTAATGGTAGTTCATTCTATTTTGTAAAATAAACTCGTAATCTTGGTAGTTCAAATCTAGCAGTTCATTTTGTATAATGAACTCATAATGGTAGTTCATTATAGCAGTTCATTTTATAAAATGAACTAGTATGGTTTTTCTAGCAGTTCATTTTGTAGAATGAACTCGTAATGGTAGTTCATTGTAGCATGTAATGGTAGTTCATTCTGTAAAATGAACTGCAAAGTTAGTTCGTTACAATAGTAATTCTTTCTAACAGTTCATTTTGTAGAATGAACCCGTGATGAGAGTTCATCTAGCAGTTCATTTTGTAAAATGAACTCGTAATAGTAGTTCATTCTAGCATGTAATGGTATTTCATGATGTAAAATGAACTCGTAAAGTTAGTTCATTATAATGTTAGTCAATTCTAGCAGTTCATTTTGTAAAATGAACTCGTAATAGTGGTTCATTCTAGCATGTAATGGTAGTTCATGATGTAAAATGAACTCGCAAAGTTAGCTCATTACAATATTAGTCAATTCTAGTAGTTCATTTTGTAGAATGAACTCGTAGTGATAGTCTATTTTATAGTTTATCTTTAGCTAAACGATAACATAAAAAATAAAGCTTCAAAAAATAGTGAAAATGACATTCATTTTGTAGATCTCGTCGAGAGCTTTCCGAATATATAAAATTTATTAAATTTCGACTTATTGTTTGAGAGATATTTAACTTTTAAGAGTTTTTTTTACTTTTAGAAGAAAGATAAAAGGGCATTTCTGACACTAATTTAAGAAATGATGATGTCATTCCATGTGGGTAATGCTCACCCTAAGACCAAACAGTAATATTTGGACCAAATAGACATTTTATATTTTTAAAAGGACCAAACAACGATTTGACCAAGTCAACGGGACCAAATTAACATAATATTATTTATATTAGGACTAAATGATAGTTTTCCACTTCTTTTTTTTACCGTTCTTTTTTATCTTCAGATAACGGTTTCCATTTAGTTAAGTGCTAGGTATCAGTTATCTCACCTATTAAAAGTCAAATTCACCTCTGAATAAGATCTCTTTGTGGGGAGGGTAAATGATTCGACGATCCTGAAAGCGGTTTAACGATCCTGAACCGGCTCGGCGAACCTGAAAGTAGTGTAACGATCCTGAACCGGGCTCGACGAACCTGAAAAGTGATGTAGAAGGAAGATTCTCCACCAACCAAAAACCCCAAGACAGTTGGAAATTATGAAACCTTTTGGGAAAAATGTAACGAACCTGAAAAGGGTGAAACGATCCTGAACCGATATCGACGAACCGGAAAAATGATGTAGAAGGTCAACGTGGCTACAAATAAAGGGTAACTAGGTAAAATTTAGAAAAGTAAACTAGTGTTAACTAACCTAGATAGAAAAAACTAACAATGAGGGCACTTTAGAAAAGTTTTAAATATCGGGGGTAGTATTTTAAAATGGGTCAATAAAACGGGGTACTTTATCAAATTTCTCAAAAAATATTTTTGATATTTGTATGATTTGAATTTGGGATCTATAAGTCTCTAAGGTTCACTAGTTATTTTCACCCTTGTGCATAAAATGTAACCTTTTGTTCCATATTACTAGGTTTTGAGATTCTAAGAGCAACTCCAGTGGGATTGGCAAATTGGCCAATTTGTCAATTATACCTCCATAGTGGGATGGGAAAACCTTAAAAATGGTTTGGCAAACCCTCAGATTTGAGGGTTTTCCATACGCGTCACAAGTTGAGTCGATCAACGGCTATTATTTCTGTGCCTATAAATTCAACCAAATTCAACTTCAAAATCACACCTTCTTAACTCAAAAATTCTTCTACTTTCACTTCAATCTTAATCTTTCCATTTCAAAATCTTAATCTCAACTTCTATTCAGAAAAAATTGGTCATCTCATCACAAACACAAAATACTTCATCAGGAAAAGGTTCGGGAAAGCCTCGCAGTGTAAGGTTTAATCTGCTTGAAGATAAAGTTATTTACAACGACTATGCAGCATTTACGATTAATCCTATCAATGGTGTTAATCAAACCCATTCAAAGTTTTGGGAGAATTTTTAAACAATTTGACCAGAAAACTGGATCCAAATAAACGTGATTATACCGGATTGCCATGTCGTTTTCATGCAATCAGCAAAGAAATGAACGTTTGGGTATGCGTGATGACGCAAGAGAATCGCCAAAGAGAAATCGGCGATACTGCAATTGAAAAAACCCAGTAACTAATTTATCAAGTTGAAACTGCAGATGCGAAAAAAACTCGAGAGGCGTGGCAAACCAAAAATGTTTAGGGTTTCAAACACGAAGCATATTTCATCATCCTTAAAAAGCTGAACCGATTTAATCCCGAACTGTTGGATATCAAGTACCAAAGAAATCCCCTTACGAGACACCCAACGTTTCTCAAGGGTCTTCATCTACTTATTCTTCACCAGAAACAACCTCAACCCCAACCCCCAATATAGGCTATCCCAACATGGTAATTTTAATCTTAATGTTAATGGAAATATAAAAGATATGATGGACCAGGCAACAAAAAATCTAAAAGGAACAGAAAGGCGGCTCAAGAAGCCTCTGAATCTTCAACTTCAGATATCAACTTTCAAGAGTTTTTGAAAAAAAAGAAAATATTGATATTGTTAAATTAGTAGAGCGTAAGAAAATGGCTGCAGAAATTAGGAAAGGTCACAAGGCAGTTGCACAAAAAAAATTTAATGCACACATGAGATGAATCTTGGGAATTGACATGTCAATGATGAATCAAACAAAACTGCAACTTTGGCAAGAAGACATAAATCAAATTCAAGCACAGAAGGCACATCAACTCCCAAACTCACTTGAGATTAGGAGGAGTATGAGGATAGCAATAATATCATTGTTAAACTAGATTAGTTTATTAGTTTTGAAATTTGGATGTAGTTTAATTTCGATAGAATCCTTTGTTTTGCATTCAATTTAATCCTTAGTTTCAATTTCAATGTTTGCTTAAGTCAAATTACACAAATCAAATTAAAATAAAGAAATAAAATCATTGAAATAATAACTAAAAAGTTTTTTTTAAAAAAATTAAATCATATGAGGGTTTCTTCTAACAAAATCATCCCACAAGTGTGCAGTGAGATCCTCCATTAGCCTTAAATATAATCCTATGTATTGAATTCTCGCTTCTACCATTCTATACTCTCTTGCGGGCACATAATGAAGGGGTTGAACATCTTTCCTCAAATCTTGATGTGGATAACTTGTCCAACTGGGATCCCGTCGGGACTCCTCTATTACCATATAATGCAAAATAATGCAGGTGAACATAACCCTATTCATTTCTATTGGTTTAAACAAACGATATGGTCTACTAATTATATGGAACTTCCTCTTCAAAATTCCAAATGCTCGTTCGACGTACTTCCTAACCGCCATCTGCTTCCCGTTAAAATATTATTTTACTCGCTCCCCTTGGGGTAATGCAGTGTAAGCTTGAAATAAAGTTGACCATTGTGGATAAATTCCATCCGCCAGAAAATATCCCATGTTATAGTTATTGTCGTTGACGGTGAAATTTACAGCTGGAGCACTTTCATACTGATGTGTGTCGTACCACGCCAAAGTTATTTATAACTTCTTCACTACTTATGATTTATATGAAGCAAAGGTAAGAAAGATTCGTTCCCACAAGGAGGTATTGGTTGTTATATGGTTTCGAAATCTTATGTAAAAGGGGGGATTTTCAGATTTAATGAAAGTAAATTAAACTAATTAAGAAAGCTAAAAAATTGTAGAAAAGAATCAAAGAGTTGAGAATATTGGTCAAGGTTTCGTTTTCATTTAAAAAACATGTTCTTGTACTAATAATTAAAATTGATATTTAATCTCGTTTTATCAAAAGCTCTAGAATACCTTGATCGCAAGAATATCCTGTAAATTTTCTCAAGTCATCAACAAATACATTAAAAGATGCGAGTATGAATTCTACCAAGAGAACAACCTAACGTGTAAAAAACATTAATCAAGTTTAATTTCCAAGAAGCATTAAGATTCATGAAATTAGGCTAATCCATGCAATTGAACGTGGAAAGCGCACTAATTCAATGTAACAATGGTCATGATCCACATATGATTACAAGGATATATCACTACAAGCTATAACCATATTTATGCTACTTGTATTCATGGAGTATCACTTGTGCGTATTGTAGAATCCAACTATTCCCTAACCAATAATAAAAGAACTAACTACTCATAAATTGGAGTTTACACAATTGAATTCAAGAAGAAAAGAAATTGCAAACCCTAGATGTGAGAAATCTTTCCCGCGCGAATCTACAAAAAAGAAGTAAAGAGGTGAAAAGAGAACTAAATAAAAACCTAGATATCTTTCCCTCTTGTTGAAATTGCTCTTATATAGCTTTCTCCCTTGTAGAATACCTTTTGGAGTAAAAATCTCTTTCCTTGTATAACTCAAACTTACAATTTCGAAATCTAGGTAAAACTCTAGTTTTCTACAACTAAATCAAACCAAAAACCCTTGGCCTAAAATCAGAATCATTAAGTGACGCCCATAGACTAATTAAGCCTAAAACAACCAAGTCTTTCACGGAAATTCTCTTAGTCATTTTATCAAGCACTTGGTGTGCAACTCCTGGTTGTGTTTCCGGCAGGAGATTTTGTTTGTTTATTTCAATATTTTAGCTCCTTCCCTGCAAGTATTCATCACTCAAATTCATAAGACTCACGTACACAACCTGCTCATTCACGATAATAACATACAACCCGGTTTCTATCCTCACTCGGACTAGGCACTGCCCATCTCTTGTCATTCAAACTATACCCCTGAAATTCTAAAACCATCTCGCCATACTAAAGCAACAATCAGAATAGAAGTCTCCTCTCAAAACCCCATCATCCAAACCTGGACCAGTCATTCAAGCTTTGCAATGAAGCCATACACAACAGCGCCTCCTATTCTCACTGATTCTCTCTCCCATCTGCAAGAACTTGTTATTCAAAACAAACCCATTGTTCCTAAACATTCAAACACACAAACCCATCACATGGAACTCGATCCACAACCATAAAACACATGTTCTAACTGAATTTCAATTCAACTCAACTCAACTCAAACTCCATCAGCGACTTTATCCTTCTCCCTAATTTCACCATTCTTTCTTTCATAATTCAAACCCAATCTCTCGACTACAGCCACAAACCCAAACTTTCAAAACCCAACTTATTTAATTCACCTGTTGTTTTTCTCTTCTTGCTCAAATCTCCATCTTCTGACCTTCACAGACTCGTACAACTTGCTGTACTCCTCTCTGTCAGTAAACTCTATTCTTCTCATACCACTTTTCCCTTTAAATCTCTCTTGCTGCCAAATTCTCTTCACCTAACTGATTTTAGGCTGATACAACTCTCTACCACCAGTTCGAACCACATGAAGACCTAATTCCTCTCGGTTTCCCTTTCTTTTATCGGCAACCCATATGTTTGTGTAGCTTCTTCATCTCTCAGAACAACAATAAAACCATCTGCTCTACTCTCCATATCTTCTCTCAATCCTTTACTCAGCCACACGAACTTCTACTTAGCCGACAATAACCCTTGGTCTAGCCATGCAGAGAACTTAAAGAAAATTGGTCGTGTATGAAAAACAATAGACTTTGGAGATATCTGTTAGGTTAATAGGTAAGAGGTAGCCCTCATCAAAGGATGTGCCTGTATTTAGTAGTATTCTATAGGAATTAATTGGTTGCTCTGAGCAATTAGTTTTTCACACTTTTATAAGCTTCTAGACTTTCTAGCTTTGAGTCCATCAACACCAAATGTCTCCAGACAATGCATTGAACTCTTAATTCTCTTCTTTTGTTTCATGTGACTCCAAAATACCTATAAAACTTAGAACAAATGTAAAATACACAAAATTCAAGAGGAATAACTAAGAAAAGCATAGAAAATTGATATTCAAATTATGTAAATTAAGCTCCTATCAAATTCCCCTACACTTTCCTTTTGCTAGTCCTCGAGCAAACTAACTAAACTAATTTAAACTAAAATGTACAACTCCCTTTCGTTGAGTATACGGTTACACTTAGCATGTGTAACAAGCCTTTAAATCCCTAGTTGTCCCTAGTGGACGAGTCATAGTCTCGTGAGTGTTTACAAGAGATTTACCCACAAAACCTACTCCAACAATCAATTTCTGCACATTATCAAGAAGTTAGAAAAGAACCTTTTTTTCTGATGATCTCTAAGAAACGAAATCAACCACTATGCAAGGATGGGAATGCTCACTCACATTCTCATCCAATCTACAATCAACACTACTCTCACAGTGTGCCATAAAAACATCTTCGTCTTCAGCTTCAACTGTAGATGATGAACTCTTGAACTTCATAGAACTTCGACATTTTCTTACTCTTTTCTTTTCAAATTCTTGTTGCTTAAAACTTATTTAAAGATTTCTTCTTTCCCACGCCTTTAACGAATAAATACAAAAAGAAATATACACTAAAGCAATAATTATTTTTTCTGATTTTTTTTTATTTTTTATATATTCTGATTTATTTTTTTAATTTTTTTTAGACAAGAAATATGAAATACAAATTGAAAGAATAACAATGAAACTAATATGACCATGGGGAAAGGACTTAACCACTTGATTCTTCACAACTTGTATTGTCTCGATATCATAAACTTCAATAACTCTCATCTTTTGATATTCTTCGCTCTTGTACTTAGTCTTCAACTAGGATATAAAATTCTACTCTTTGTATTGTTACTTCACTTTGAATCTGAATTTGCTCTTTCTTGTACCGTTGATTGTAAACCTTGAACGTCTTCAACTTTTTTCAAATTTGTGTTATTCATCTTGTTAATGATGATGGTGTTTCTATGGACCTGTTGTTGTCAAGAGATAGAGAGAGAGAATGACGCCAACTTCAAATCAAACTACAAGGTATGGTTTTTTTTCGCAATTCTGATGTCACCCTCATGATTGATAGAATTAGCACTCAAGAGATCAAAAAGTAATGCTGAAATGGTGTGAAATTGAGTAGCTCATCATTCTACTCGGAAATAACGAAGATGAAACACTCTAAGCGGATAAATGTTGAAGGTTTGGTGCCTCACTCGTATATAGGTAGTCTCCACTAATGATTGATCAGCTTCTCTAATACTGTATTCTTTATGCACTTAATTCGCCACAAGCGGTTTAAGTCCCTTTTTGTCGACTATTGTCTCTCAACATTTAAGAAACCCGAATATAGTTCTCTAATACTTCAAAGTGACTCTAAAATACCTAAAAGTTGGAGGTTTCATGCAAAAAGTTACAAGAAAGTTGAAAATTTTCTGCCTAAGAAGTGAATACTTAAGCATTCTATATACTTAACCACTCCCCCACACTAAAACTTTACATTGTCCTCAATGTAACTTGACTCATCCAATGTAAAACAAGGTGGGAAATCCTATAATGATATGAAAAATTCAGAAAAAAAACAAGAAAAAATAAAAGAAATATTAAACCAATGGGTTGCCTCCCATACAATGTTTGGTTTAAAATCGTCAGCTCGACTCTCTGGTCGCCCGTAGAAAAATAATATGAAAATTTGGGGATCCACCCATATAAATACCTGCATTGTAAACAATAACTTCATACACAAATTATTATAAGAAAAAAATAATGCAAGTTATCGCTCGATAGAAGTTTCCCCCACACTTAGTCCTTTCCACACTCGGAAGTGGATAAAGAACATAGAATTCGGGAACCTCTATGGAATCCTCTTTAAAAACCTGCATAGTATGAGAATCAGATATTTCCGATGGCAGATATTTAGAAGCAAAGTAACTAAACAATACTTTTGAATGACATACATTCAAGACAAAACAAGGTAAAGGAAAATGATCAATAGTCAAAGGTTTAGTCAAACCTTCCAAATTCTCTTGTATTACGGGATCCTCATCTTTCTCAAATATTTCTAATAAACTGATGAAATTTTAATTTATACTGCAAGAGCACGACTATCAATGAGACAGTATACAAGCACGGTTCGTTCCACAGGGATTTCAGAATTGCAACTCCTAGTTTTTAATTAAATAATATACTAATAACAAAAAGGATAATTTTTTAATGAATACATTAAATAAAAAATAAAATAAAATAACTCTACAAATTAATTAACCAAGAAAATAAAGGTCTAGGGTTTTTGATTCTACTACTTTTGATATTTGTACAATTAACAATTCAATTTCTTAAATCTACTCTCAAATTACTCAAAATCATATTGAACCCAATCTCATGCTTTGGAAGATAAAACGTTTTAAATTTAATTATACGACTTTCGTCGTTGCACAAAAGTATAACTTCCTTCACTTATAAAATATCAATATCTTTAAAACAGTCCAGAACAATTAAAATAAAACATTTTAAAAGAGAAATTATTAGTCATGAATAGCATAAAAGAAAGTAATTGTTGTCTAAAAAATAAAACAATTAATTAATACACATCAAAAATAGCTTCCTCCTACACCCTAGATAAGAAGATTACCTACTCATCGGAAAAAGAATAGAACAAAAACCCATTTTATTCATCAATTTATAAGAAATTACAAAGAAGAACTGACCATGAGCGTCGCAGAAAGAGTAAAACTCTTTAATGGATTTTGCGACAACTTCTGTATGATTTAAAAACCAAATTGTCGTTGTGACTATTCACAAAACCGTTGCCTTAGCTTTTACATTCAATAGCTTTGGAAACGGCTATTAATCACAGTTTATGGTAGCGTTTTGTTCTTCCTTCTCCTTCTTCTTCACTTCCACGAGTAACAGCAGAAAAGTTTCTGGATTGATTTTTCTTTTATTTCTGGCCAAGCCAGCCTCCCCCTGATTCTTCCCTTCTACCCTCTATTTATAATACAACATTAACACCTCTTCAAATCTCTTGAATATTCTCCATTCAATTCAAAATATCTCGGTGATTTGTTCTTTCCTTGAAACTCTGATTTTTTTCTTTTCGTATTCGATTTTATTTCTTTGTTCTGAGTTGTTTCCTTGCTGTTCGATATACATAATCCTAAGGAGATAAAATCTCCTTTATTGCACAAAATTTTCACCCGAGTATTACCCGAGAGTATCTTTCCTATTTTAATGAGAAACAAATTGTTGTTGAGATTTTTATTTGATTTCCAAGTCCCCCATATTTTTAAAACTCCTCTAATTAAGGTAAGATAAGATTCGTGTATTATAATCTCCAAATTATGTCCAAATCTCATTCACCATTAACCCACATAGAGAGAAGAATTTTTTCCGCCAAAAGTTGAATTTAAATTTGAGAAAGGGGTGCCCTTACCCAAGCCTAGGGTTCCTTTATCAATTTACTTGGGTGCCTTTATCAATTCACTTAAGTGCCTTTAACACTTTTCTGGGTACTTTTAACACTTTCAAGCCATCTTTTCCACACTTGTTTATTCTTCAAAATACCTAAAATTATAGAAAATAACAATATTAGTACAAAATATGAGAACTATTAATACAAATATCAGATCAAATAAGACATATAAATGGGTTTATCATGAATTACTTACCTCTTGTATACCGTGGTCCTATATCAAAATTTCCAACCATTCTTCGTTAGTTTCCGCCTCAGCAAGAATTTCAGCATCAAATTTATCAATATCATCCTCAGCAAGTTCGATTGGGTCTTCCATATTATTGCTCAATTCGGTTTTATTCTCAATCACCATCTCTTCAACACTCTCGTCATTTCAATCAAATATAGCTGCAAAGAAATCAGTTAGAACAATAATTTCATTATGCCAAGGTTTCACCTTTTGAATAGGAGAGTGATCGTTATTATGATCCGGAATTGGTATAACTTCATCATTGTTACAAGAACTTTTAAAAGGTTCACAATCATCATCGTATTCCATAGAATAACGTCGATCACGCTCCTTTCTTACAACTCTTTTAGATTCAATAACTTATTCATCTGATGCTAGGCCTTCATCGGTCAATTGATAGAACCTTCTTTCAAGTTCTCTCAAACTAGGTTGCCTAACACCATCACTTATGGTGGAGTTTTTAGACCTGGTCTCTTACCGTTGAATGGGTGAATGATCATAAATAGGACATGATGTGATTTTAATTTATACCGCTAGAGCACGGCTGTCGATGAGACAGTATGCAAGCACGGTTCTTTCCACATGGATTGATAAAATTATATCTAGTTAATAGACATGAATTTGGTTTAGCACAAATTTTGTGATTGAAAAAATCATACTAATTTGTAACGAACCTTGCTTGAATACTAATTAACTATACAAATTAATTAACCAGGAAAATAGAGGTCTAGGGTTTTGGATTTTACTACTTTTGATGTTTGTACAATTAACAATTCAATTTCTTAAATCTACTCTCAAATTACTCAAAACAATTTTGAATCCAATTTTATGTTTTGGAAAATATAACGTTTAAAAATTAATTATACGACTTTCGTTATCTCATAAAAATTTAATCTCCTTCGCTTATAAAAAGTCAACATCCTAAAGACTATTCAAAACAATTAACTCGAAGCATATTTAGAAGAGAAATTATTAGTCACTAGAAAGCACAAAAGGAAGTAATTTTTGTCTAAGAAATTAAATATTAATATCAAACATAAAAAATAGCTTCATCTGCTACCCTAGGTAAGAAGATTATCTACTCATAGAGATAAAAATAAAAGAAAATTGATTAAAAAAAATTAAATTTATTGAGTAAGAAAAGCTCACAATTTTTATTTATTTCTTTATCGATTTAACGACTCACTCCATGAGTAGTACAAAGAAGAACTGATCAGTTGCGTTGCTGAACTGTTGAGCAATATTGAATTCTTTAATGATTCAACGAAACCTTCTGCGCGCTAATAAACTCTCAATTGTCGCAGGTACTGTAGAGAAAACCATCACCGAAGCTGTTGAACATAAAATATTATACCACAGTTTTTAACGACAGTTTCTGGACACGGTTTCTTCTTCTTGTTCTTCCTCTTTTCGAACTCAAGAACCCTAATTTCTGAAAATTTTCTATGTTGATTTTCTTTTGATCCTGGCAACAACCAGCCTCCTCAACTCTTCCTCCAAGTCTTGTATTTATACTACACACATCAATCAACTCATATATCTTGTCCAAATCCCCGAGAATAAATTTGTTTTAATGAGATAAAATCTCGGCATAATTTTTCTTTCCCTCGATCAATGATATCTTGATGTTGTTTCCTTCTCGGTGATATTATTTTGATTCTGTTACTATTTTAGGACACCCGAGAATGAATGTTAAGGAGATACAACCTCCTTTAGAAAATCAGATCAATCCCGAGTATAACTCGTCTTCCTTTTTAACGCAATAACTAATCTTTACGTGATTATGTTTGATATTTTTGATGTTTCCAATCTTTTAAAACTCCTCTTAATTAAGATAAGAATATATCTTGTCTAAAACCGTCAAAATCTTCCAAAATCAATTCACCGAATCTTCTCAGGCGAGAAGAATAATTTCCCGCTTAATTTCTATTTTTGAATTTGAGCATGGTGCCTTCGAAAAATACCTAAAAATATACAAAATGATTATATTAGTACATAAATTGAGAAAAACAATATAAATATAAGAACAATTAAGACATAAAAATGTGTCTATCAGGACCAAGAGTAGATTTAGATACACCATCATAAGGGTATTGAAAAATTCGTTGCATCTCCATTATCATAGTAAACATTTGTTTTCTAACACTAGGAGAACTATTATTAAAAACATAACTATTCCCCCTCCTAGTGATTGTTCACTTACATACCCTCCATAAGAAGCTTGGCATGTATGAGAATAATCAATAGGGTACGTAGAATATTGGTCATTACCAAAAGATTAATTGTGATTATACTCCCCGTATGGTTGGTAGTTGTCATAGTGTTGAGTTCGAAAACCAAATTGATTGTTGTAATATGCTCCTTCCATGAAAAATAAGTACCTGAAATAAGATTCTCAAAACTAGGTTAGAATCGAAAATAAGAAACAAAAATCAGAAATAAAACTAAAAATAAAACTAAAAACAAAAATAAGAAATCAAAAAAAAAAAAACAAAAAACAATCCGCTGCCTCCCCGGCAGCAGCGTCAGAATTGATGTGAGTCATACCACGCAAAAATTATTTATGACTTTCTCACTACTTATGATTTATATGAAGCAAGGGTAAGAATATGAAGCAAGGGTAAGAAAGATTTGTTCCCATAGGGAGGGCTTGGTTGTTCTTGTACTAATAATGAAACTAAATTAAACTAATTAAGAAAGCTAGGAAATTGTAGAAAAGAATCGAAGAGTTGAGAATATTGGTCAAGGTTTCGTTTTCATTCACAAAACATGTTCTTGTACTAATAATGAGAATTGATATTTAATCTCGTTTTATCAAAAGCCCAAGAATACCTTGATCGCAAGAATATCCCGTAAATTTCCTCAAGTCATCAACAAACACAATAAAAGATGCGGTATGAATTCTATCAAGAGCACGACCTAACGTGTAAAAAGAAATAATCATGTTTAATTCCCAAGGAGTATCAAGATTCATGAAATTAGGCTAATCAATGCAATTGAAAGTGGAAAGCACACTAATTCAATTTAACAAAGGTCATGATCCAGTATGATTACAAGGATATATAACTACAAGCTATAACCATATTTATGCTACTTGTATCACGGAATATCACTTTTGCGTCTAATAAACCCTAAATTAGCTACATATATGATTATGAGTTCAACCAATTTGCAACTTGACTAAACAAACAATTAAGTCATACATGGCAATGTTTATGGTGAATCATGAACGATAAATATGAGACAAAACTAATTTATTATTCATAGAATCAAGTATGTAGAATCCAAATATTCCTTAACCAATAATAAGAAAACTAGCTACTCATAAATTGGAGTTTACACAATTGAATTCAAGAAGAAAAGAAATTACGAACCCTAGATGTGAGAAATCTTTTCCGCGTGAACCTACAAAAAAGGAGTAGAAGAGGTGAGAAGAGAACTAAGTAAAAACCTAGATATCTGATGTGTTTTAGAATATTGGTAAAAAGTGTTCGATTCTCGAACTTGTGAAGGTAATGATTTTAGAAATAATAAAAACAAAGCAAAATAAACTAGAGATGTTTTTAGAAAATATGGAGAAAACCAGGAATCAGGATTCAGTTATTTCCCACAACTATGTGATTAATCATGTAATTCTTTTTAAATAAATTAAGCTTAGATATTGCCAAAATAGGTGTTTATGCAAACAAGCAGAGGTAAATCATAAGCATGGAACATCAATGTTCGTCAACCCAGCATGATCCATCAAACAAAAACACCACTACTGAATGAAAACCGTTTTTTTTATTTCGAAACTATGCAATTTAATAGATAAAGAATTATAAATAAATTAAATAAAATAGACTTACCACATAAAATTGAGAGAAAAACCTCCTCCATCATCCCAGTGAAGGAACTTAGCTCATGGTGGAGAAAACTTGCTCAAAAGATCTTTTCATTGCTCAAAATATTGATTACAAGGAGAATATGATTGCACACAGTCGATTAGATACGGCTATAAGTGTTGCTGGAAACACTTCAGCCCGTAACAGAAAACAGTTCAAAAGAATACGCAACAAGAAACAGTTTTCTGTTGCGTTTTGAAATGAAGTACGGTTTCTGTTTTAATGAACGACAGTTTCCTGTTTTAGTGAACGACTGTTTTCTGGTGTAGCCTCCTTCGTGTTCTTCTTCGCAGCAGCAGAAATTTGTGTTCGTCTGTTAGCTTTTCGTCTCGTGATTTCGAGCAATTCTAAGCTTCCCCAATCTCCTCCCTCAACCCAATTGATCTTCCCCTCTATTTATACCATCCCAAGCCTTAAATCACATTAAAACTTCCTTATAATTCTTTTTAGAAATCACCGAAACAAATTCTAAAAATAGAATTTTCTTCCCTTTCTCTGTTGGTTTGATTCTATCAAGAGAATGTTGTTTAAATCTTTCTCTTCTTCCTTCTTATTACCCAATTTAATTCTGCTTTCCAAACCAAGAGAAAATTTCCAAAAAAACATGATTTCCAAAAGCCGATGGTTTCCTATTTACGCTGTTTGGGTGAAGAAGAATTTTCTTCCCGCCAAAATGCGATTCAAAATCCTGGGTGTGGCTGCCCTGATCCAAAAGATGGGTGTCTTAATCCAAGTTGAGGGTGCCTTTAACATTTCTCCAAAAATACCTAAAAAGCAATAAAAACCATATGAGTATAAAAATTAAATACCAACAACATATAAAATTGAGACTAAATCGGACACAAAAATGTGTCTATCAAATACCCCCAAACTTATTATTTGCTAGTTCTCGAGCAAATCTAATCTAGAAAATAAAAAAAATCCTAACTCACTTTCGCAGGAATCGCGACTACATTTAGCATATGTAATAAGCCTTTAAACCCCTAGGTGTCCCTAGTGGACGAGTTATAGTCTCGTGAGGGTTTACAAGAGGTATACCCACAAAACCTTTACTCCAGATTTTAGCGACTCGTGAAAAATTTAGAATAGACACTAAACAAACTATTTAGTTGGCTTACTCAATTCTTCGGCTATAGGAATCATTACCCTATATGAGTCCAATTACTGTACACGAGTGTTAACTCAAGCATACTAAAATTCATATCTAAGACAACAGAGTTCTACTCAGACAGTTATCTAACCACCCATCACATGAAAAGACTTAGAAGATGAATGTAGACTGTAGAAAGTCGCAAATGTTGACCAAGGCGAACGATGTGTCCCATATCTATCTGAAGGTCAGTACCGAGATGAAACCTAGTGTGTCGAGATACTCCTCATTTATTTTCAACAGTTACTACTAACTAAAATATTTACAAGTTCCCATGGATCCTGCGCTCCATGCTTGCTTAGGCGACGGAGACAGGGAGAACTTTAAAATACCAAATACTATTTTTTCTCAATTTTTTTCTAACTTTTTTCGATTTTTTTTTCTTTTTTTCTGACACCTAATACATGTGTGTTCCCATGGATCCTGCATTCCACGCTTGCTTAGGCGACAGAGACAGGGGGACCACACACATAACTCTAAAACATTAACATATTATTCACGTGGGGCATGATCTCAACACACTAAATGTCATTCCAGTGCTAATTAACATGTCGATGCTAGGACCCACCAATACTCTCAGAGAAATACAAAATTGCAAATGATAAAACAAAACATGATGTGGTGGTGACAACTATCATGTTATTTCTAACACCTGAACTCTGTCTCCTTTATGAATAGACCATCTAGCTGGGCACACCAATCCTTATAGCAAAATAGCTAAGTTTCCATCTACCTAGAATGGTTAGTGTCACCCTGAATTGTTCACATGCTTCTAAATTCCAAATCTTATTAATCCTAAAAAGTCTCCCAATACCCCCAAATTTAAATTAAACAGTGTCCTCAATGTTTCTAAACACTGCACGAAAAGGAATTAGGGAAAGATATTACCGTGTCGCATGAGCATAAGTTACCTCCTTAAATCATATAGCAATAATCGGAACAACTGTGGATCATCTGAATCAATTAGTGTTATCCACAATAGAAGGAAACAGCAGGAGGCTACGAAGATAAACAATCTGAACACACTTTGATCCCTATTTAGGTAAACCACATCGACCAGTGGATTGGTTTTTGGCAACTGAACTTCTTTCTGAACAGGATGATCATTGGATCTAACTCGAAGATGATCTTGTATAATGGCAGACGTGCATATGTCAGGTCCCAAGCTAGGGACCTTCCTAAGAGTTAATGGTATAACACATGGAGAATGATAGTCACCCCCAAAATTAGAGTTTTCAGTGTCTCTAGATAGACTAATAACAATTTCCCTCATTTCCTGATCGTCAGATTCTCGAAAATAGTCATTTGCTTCTTCTAAAGTACAATCTGGTGGTGTAGAACCTAACAAAGTGCTCACTTCATTAATAACACTATCATTATCGCCATCAATTATATAGTTGGCTAGGCATTTCTCTAATGGATCTTCTAATGGGTTGAGCCCACGCTGCATCTCCCTAGACGGTTTGGATTCCTCCTCTGAATGGATCTGGTGCATACAAACTGTTGGGCTAATTCCCTTAATATCTGCTATGGTCCATCCTAAAGCTTTCTGATTGTCCTGAAGCACGGTTACTAGCATATTCTCTTGGTCACTATCCAAATCTGAAGCTACAATCACAGGTAGGTATCTGATGGGCCTAACTCATCAAACTCTAATCCAAAGTGGGCTAGACATTTTTCTAACGGGTCTTCTATCAAAGTGTTTGGTAATGACTCCTGAACTAGGGTCTCTATCATGTTGACGGTTTCTAAGGTGGGGTCATCTAGCTCAGGTGGTTGATTACTAATGTTGAAGATATTCAGCTCAATAGTCATGTTACCAAAAGACAAGTTCATAATACCGTTACGACAGTTAATGATCGCATTAGATGTTGCTAAGAACGGGCGACCTAGTATAACCGGTATCTGATTTTCTGGATCAGGCACGGGTTTGGTATCAAGCACAACAAAGTCCACTGGATAAATAAATTTATCCACCTCAATCAAAACATCTTCTATGACACCACGAGGAATTTTCTCAGACCTATCAGCTAACTGCAAAGTCATCTGGGTAGGTTTCAAATCGCCTAGTCCTAGCTGGAGGTTCACATGGTACGGCAGTAAGTTCACACTGGCTCCTAAATCGAGTAAGGCTCTTTCTACCTGGTAGTTTCCTGTTGTGCAAGCTATGGTTGGGGAACCTGGGTCTTTGTACTTAAGGGCCGTACTACTCTGTATAATTGAACTTACATGACTAGCTAGAAAAGCTTTCTTATGTATGCTAAGTTTTCGCTTTCGCATACACATGTCCTTAAGAAACTTGGAATAAGCAGGAATCTGCCTAATTGCATCTAATAATGGAAGGTTGATCGTGACTTTCTTAAAAACTTCAATTATTTCATTAAAATTGGATTCCTTCCTAGTAGGTGCTAACAACCTTGGGTATGGGGCTCTAGGCATGAAATCGGTTCTCTGAGGGGTTGCCTCAGGCTCGTCAGAGACTTTATCAGTCTCTTCAACTATTGGGTCAGGATGAACTACAGTTTGTTCACTAACGGGCCTAGTTACCTTGTTATCCACTACCTTACCATTCCTGAGGGTCGTAATTGCATTCACGTGACTGGATAATTTCTCCCCAGTCGACATTCCATTGACTCCTCTAGGATTGGATTCGGGTTGACTAGGGAACCTACCAGGTTCTCGCTATTTCAGAGCTGCAGCAATGTCACTAACTGAGGTTTGTAAACTAAAAATAGCCCTTTTTATGCTCTGGAATCTCTGCTCATACTTATCGTCATTGCAGGGCTGAGTTGTACCAGCCGAATTCTTATAACTGAAGCCTGGAGGACCTTTAGCATTACTAAACTGACCTTGAGCCTAGCCTTTCGACCAGGAAAAGTTCGGGTGGTTTCTCCAGCCAGGGTTATAAGATTCCGAATACGGGTCGAACTTTCTCTGGTTATCAAATCTAGTGTTATTATAAAGACCAAAAGCCTGCTCTTCGAATTGGGTGGGCTCTGAACTACTAACTTGATTCATTTCGACCAGTTCTAGCCTTCTAGATAAGGCTTCTATTTGGGTTTTTGAATCAAAAGATCCTTCTACCCTATGAACATTTCCTCTTCCTATGAGAATTGTTCTTTTTGGCTCCCTACTGCTCTCCCACTGCTGGGTCTTCTCGGCGATGTCCCTCAGAAGTTTCATCGCCTCAGCAGGAGTCTTACTGTCGAACCCTCCAGTTGACAAAGACTCGACCAAGGTTATAGATGCGTAGTCCAAACCGTCATAGAGGATCTGAACTTGCCTCAACTCCTCTATACCGTGGTCTGGGCATTGGGACAATAAATCATTGAACCTTTCTACATACACATACAGAGACTCTCCCTCTAGCTGGGAAAACGTGCATATTTTCTGCCTAACAGACGAAATTTTGTACCTAGGGAAGAACTTCTGAATAAACGCTGAAGTAAGTTGGGCATAGGTTTCAACTGACTGAGGATCCAAGCTGTATAGCCACGACTCGGCTTTGTCTCTTAGTGAAAAGGGAAATATTCTATGTTTAATAGACTCGTCATTCAAGTCTCTAATCCTGATTGTGCTACATATTTCCTCGAAATCCCTAACATGAAAATATGGATTTTCGTTTTCTTTTCCTAAGAATAATGGAAGCATATGGATGATCCCGGGTTTCAGTTCGTAGCTCGCTTCAGTAGCGGCTAACTTGATGCAAGATGGACGTGAGGTCCGGGTCGGATTCAACAAATCCTTCAGAGATGTCATTGTTGACACGGTCTCGGGAGTGACTAGTTCACTCTTAGTTGGCTTCTCAAGGTTAAGGTGAACTACGAGTCTTCCACTAATTAACCTACCTTGAGGGTCTCTATCCCAAGTTCGCCTTAAGGGCGTTCTTGGCATGCAAAAATTGAATCCTAACAAGAAATTAATCAAACACAATCGTGCCCTGACTCAACCAAATCAAACCTAAATCTAGCAAACAACAAGCATGATGTCTCCACTTAGATTGTTTCTAGACCAGCTTCTATTCTTTCAAAAAGCAACTAGTTACAATTTTAACAAACCTCTTAGAACGATCTGAATTAGATTAAGTCGAAGAGAAACAGGAGAAGCTCAATGGAGCTTTGATACCCCTGTCTCTTTGGCACTTTTCCCTGGGTTACAAGGCGGCTCTAATCAACTTAAAATAATCTTCCTGAACTTCGAGTTAGGCTAATAAAGTAACCAGTACAGTCTTTTTGAACGATTTTCCAATAAGCTCGATACCCTATAGGTCTCTTTCTAGTCAAGATTTTAGGCTTAGGTTCGCGTAGGTTTCGTTTTCCTAAGGCGGGCAAGAAGAAGACGGTGATGAAATCCGAAACCTTATCTTGTATGGCCAGGCCTTGCCCTTTACTATGCAAAAATTAAAGTCCGTATTCAGTTCTCAACATATATGCATACAAAGGCGTCCAGAAAACCCACTGACAGGAGATTCGTGGGTTGGTCGAAGTTTACCTCCCGTACCAGACGGGCGATGAACCGTTGAAGTCGACTCGGGCCACTAATATCCTTTTCAATAGTGTGCGAACCCGAGGGGCCGAGACAATATCGTAATTGTCGTCCTTCCCTGCACACAGTTTGATATTTAAAACTACCCTTCCGTAGGGTTTAAAAATAATAAAATGTCCAAAAAATGTCCAAAAGAAAGTCCAAAAAGTGTCCGAAAATAAAAGAAAAATTACAGAAATAATAAAACCCTAATACAATTTTCTAAACTAATTAAACTAAACTAAAAATCTAATTAAGAAAAATAAAATTTTCGATCTTCTTTTTCGTTCTTTAAGCTTTTCCCTTTAACTCCAAGTCTTTAGCTTTAATTCCAAAACTTTGGCGTACTCTCTTTTCAATCCAAAATCCAACCTGTAGCAAAAAGAGAAATACCAAAAGAAACGTAAAATAGAACAAAGTAAAATAAAAAAGTAAAAACCTAAAAATATTAGAAATAATGATTTTAGAAATAATAAAAACAAAGCAAAATAAACTAGAGATGTTTTTAGAAAATATGGAGAAAACCAGGAATCAAGATTCAGTTATTTCCCACAACTATGTGATTAATCATGTAATTCTTTTTAAATAAATTCAGCTCAGATATTGCCAAAATAGGTGTTTATGCAAACAAGCAGAGGTAAATCATAAGCATGGAACATCAATGGTCGTCAATCCAGCATGATCCATCAAACAAAAACACCACTACTGAATGAAAACCGTTTTTTTTATTTCGAAACTATGCAATTTAATAGATAAAGAATTATAAATAAATTAAATAAAATAGACTTACCACATAAAATTGAGAGAAAAACCTCCTCCATCATCCCAGTGAAGGAACTTAGCTCATGGTGGAGAAAACTTGCTCAAAAGATCTTTCCATTGCTCAAAATATTGATTACAAGGAGAATATGATTGCACACAGTC
>JAJJMC010029624.1:863176-940112 GCA_023531435.1 Papaver californicum
CCTATTTACGCTGTTTGGGTGAAGAAGAATTTTCTTCCCGCCAAAATACGATTCAAAATCCTGGGTGTGGCTGCCCTGATCCAAAAGATGGGTGCCTTAATCCAAGTTGAGGGTGCCTTTAACATTTCTCCAAAAATACCTAAAAAGCAATAAAAACCATAATGAGTACAAAAATTAAATACCAACAACATATAAAATTGAGACTAAATCGGACACAAAAATGTGTCTATCAATATCTCTCCCTCTTGTTGAAGTTGCTCTTATATAACTTTTTCCCTTGTAGAATCTTTTTTGGAGTAGAAATCTCTTTCCTTATATAGCTCAAACTCTTAATTTCTAAATCTAGGTAAAATTCTAGGTTTTCACAACTAAATCAAACCACAAACCCTTGGCCTAAAATCAGAATCATTAAGTGAATCCCATAGACTAATTAAGCCCAAAAAAACCAAGTCTTTCACAGCAATTCTCTTAGTCATTTTTTCAAGCATTTGGTGTGCAACTCCTATTTGAGTTTCCGGTAGGGGATTTTGTTTGTTTATTTCAATCTTTCAGCTCCTTCCTTGCAAGTATTCATCACTGAAATTCATTAGACTCACGTATACAACCTGTTCTTTCACGGCAGTCATATACAACCCAGTTTTTATCCTCACTCGGACTAGCCACTTGTCACAAGGTGCACCAAATGGCTCAACACATGGATAACTCACCCTTGTGCACCACCTTGGCTAGCCCCTTTGGCTAAATGGCTAGCCTTCCATTCTAGAATCTTCTCTTATTTTTCCTTTTCTTAGAACATTCTAGAATAGTGTAGATACTTGTGGATAAGAGTGGAATAATCTAGAAGTAGATCCTAGCCATACACTTGTATAGATCTTAGATAATTTTCTAGAACATTCTTGGCTCCTAACTAGTATAAATAGGGATGCCATTCTCATTTGTAATCATCCAATAATCCAACAATCCAAGTAAGAGAGCAATACACACTTAATTCTCTCATTCAATCATTCTCTCTTGTTCTTGAGTGTTCTTGAGCGTTCTTGAGTTTCTTGTGAGTTTTGATCTTGAGTAGTTACACAAAGTTGTGTTAAACTTTATTTGGGAGGCTTACTTATCTAGTAACGGAACTCTAGACAAGTGTCGCACGGAGTAAAGTCGAGGCGAAGGACCGACCCCGTAACAAATGGTATCAGAGCTACGTTCATACTACTCTCGGTAAGATCTCTCACCATGTCTTCAAATGATGCAAATGTTGTTATCACTAACATTAATGAAAAGGTTGAGAAGACAAAGAAACAACAACGGGATAAGTCAGTGGGCCCCCGTTTAGAATCTCGTGTTGGATCACTGGAAGAAAAGGTAGAAAAGTTGAACCTGGATTTAGGAGAATCCATGGAGCAACAAGACGATTTGGAGAAATCGATGGAGGTCTCTTTTGAGACGTATCAGAACGAGATAGGTGCACATAAGCATGAGGTAAATGCTCATGTGAGGATGCTGCAAGCTCAAATCGATGAGATAAAGACCCTAATCCGGGGAAATGCGATTCGTGGACCATCTAGAGTGAGGGTACCAGAACCAAAGGAATACTCCGGCGCAAGGGATGCTAAGGAGCTGGAAAACTTTCTATGGAACATGGAAAGATACTTCAGGGCCACGGGCCTTGATGACGAGCAAGAATGGGTCGACATGGCGACCATGTACCTGATAGAAGATGGATTATTATGGTGGAGAAGAAAATATGCAGAAATCGAGAGAGGAGTCTGCACCATCACTACTTGGGCGGAGTTCAAAAGGGAGATCAAAGCCATGTTCTATCCGGAGAACGTTGAGCATAAATCTCGGGACAAACTTCAAAACTTGAAGTATTCAGGTACCATTTCCGAATATGTCAAACAATTTAATTCCCTCATGTTAGACATATTAACAATGGCAGATGAGGACCGCTTCTACCACTTCAATCGTGGCCTACCTCGTTGGGCTTCTATGGAACTTCAACGAAGAGGTATTACTGACTTGTCCAACGCATTAAGCACTGCGAGAAACTTGATGACTTTTCTAGCAAATCTGATCAACTTTCCAAGAAAAAGCCATCCAAGCCATTATCACAAGTAACAGGTGGGGGAGACAGGTACTACCGCGATAAGCCACAAACTAGCCGCGAAGGGTCCAATCCAAACAACGGGTGGAAAGGAAGGCAAGATAACCGTGTGAAGAAATGCTTCATTTGCCAAGGTGACCATCTTGCCCACAGTTGTCCCAAGAAGAACTTGCTCAACTCATTGATTGCGGAACAAGAGGAGAAGACCGAGGACTCACACTTGGGAGCCATTCGGTTAAGTGCAATCAAAAGCCAGCCCAAAGCACAACAACCAGCACCAAGGAAAAGTGCAAGCAAGGGACTTATGTACGTGGACATAAGTCTAAACGAGCAGAAGACCAAGGCCATGGTCGAATCAGGCGCAACACACAACTTCATCTCTAAAGGAGAGGCCGAAAGGTTGAAGTTGAAGGTCGAGGCAGACTCGAGCACAATAAAGGCAGTAAACTCAGCAGCCATACCGGTTCATTGAGCGGCCAAGGGGGTCGACATGAAGGTTGGTGCTTGGAGAGGAATTACTGACTTTATGGTGGTAAAGATTGACGATTTCAGAGTTATCCTTGGGATGGAATTCTTGGATCGTGCCAAAGTTGCGGTGGTGCTCTGCCTCGGAGTAGTTAGCATCAGTGACGAGAAGTCCCCTTGCGTGATCCCAGCCACCCGGACCAAGGAGACTTGCTCGAGCACATTATCGGCTCTACAACTGAAGAAAGGAGTTCAGAAGGGAGAACCAACCGTTGTAGCAGCCATCATGGAGGAAAGAAAAGAACGGGACGAGGTTGTTCCGTTGGAGATGAAAAAGGCTTTGCAAGAGTACCAGGACGTGGTGCCAACCGAGTTGCCCAAGCAACTACCACCTAAGAGGGAGGTGGATCATCAGATCGAGTTGGAACCTGGAGCAAAGTCGCCCACCATGGCCCCATCTGGCCATAGTCCATTGGAGTTGGCCACAGGCCAACAACCTCTAATGTCACACACATTCGCTGGAGGTTATAGAGGAAAGTGCTACGCCGCTTTTCAGTTCACTAAGGAGTTGGATGAGAAGCATGACCTGGACAAAGCATTCTCGGAGAAAGCCTCTCAGCGTATGAAGAAATGTGTAGGTAAGAAAAGGAGACCCGTATCTTTCGAAGAAGATGACTTAGTCATGCTGAAGTTGAACCCGCAACAGTTCAAAGATCTTCGGAAGGTACATAAGGGACTCATTCGACGGTACGAGGGACCGTTTCGCATCATCAATAATGTCGGGAAGGCGTCCTATATATTGGAGCTTCCTAGCCACATGAAGATCCATCCCGTCTTTCATGTCAGCTGCTTGAAGCCATATTATGCGGATCAAGGTGACGAGTCTAGAAGATTTACCAAGAGATCCCCATTCAATATGATTACCTCTCTGGACAAGCAGGCTTCAAACATAGAGTCACACAGACGTGTCTCAAGAGGAGGGCGAATTTACAAGGAATATCTTGTCCGATGGAAGGATCAACCAGACAGTGAAGCCAGTTAGGAACATGAAGACTCACTTTGGAAACACAAAGATCTCATCGACAAGTACAACGCGACAAGGACGTCTGAGAATTCGGGTGGGGGAGAATGTCACAAGGGTGCACCAAATGGCTCAACACATGGCTAACTCACCCTTGTGCACCACCTTGGATAGCCCCTTTGGCTAAATGGCTAGCCTTCCATTCTAGAATCTTCTCTCATTTTTCCTTTTCTTAGAACATTCTAGAATAGTGTAGATACTTGTGGATAAGAGTGGAATAATCTAGAAGTAGATTCTAGCCATACACTTGTATAGATCTTAGATAATTTTCTAGAACATTTTTGGCTCCCAACTAGTATAAATAGGGATGTCATTCTCATTTGTAATCATCCAATAATCCAACAATCCAAGTAAGAGAGCAATACACACTTAATTCTCTCATTCAATCATTCTCTCTTGTTCTTGAGTGTTCTTGAGCATTCTTGAGTTTCTTGTGAGTTTTGATCTTGAGTAGTTACACAAATTTGTGTTAAACTTTGTTTGGGAGGCTTACTTATCTAGTAACGGAATTCTAGACAAGTACCGCACGGAGTAAAGTAGATGCGAAGGACCGACCCCGTGACACACTGCCCATCTCTTGTCATTCAAACTATACCCCTCAAATTCTAAAACCACCTCGCCAGACTAAAGCAACAATCAGAATAGAAGTCTCTTCTCAAAACCCCATCATCCAAACCTGAACCAGTCATTCAAGTTCTGCTGTGAAGCCACACACAACAACGCCTCCTATTCTCATTGATTTTCTCTCCCATCAGCAAGAACTTATCATTCAAAACAAACCCATTGTTCCAAAATATTCAAACACACAAACCCATCACATAGAACTCGAGCCACAACCATAAAACCCATTTTCTAACAAAATTTCAATTCAACTCAACTCAAACTCCACTAGCGACTTTATCCTCCTCCCTGATTTCATCATTCTTTCTTTCATAATTCAAACCCATTCTCTTGACTACACCCACAAACCCAAACTTTCGAAACCCATCTTATTCAATTCACCTGTTGCTTTTCTCTTCTTGCTCAAATCTCCACCTTCTGACCTTCACAGACTCGTACAACTTGCTATACTCCTCTCTGCTAGTAAACTCCATTCTTCTCAGACCACTTTTCCCTTTCAATCTCTCTCGCTGCCAAATTCTCTTTAGCTATCTGATTTTAGGCTAACACAGCTCTCCACCACAAGTTCGAACCACATAAAGACCTAATTCCTCTCAGATTCTTTTTCTTTTATCGGCAACCCATCTGTTCTTATAGCTTCTTCATCTCTCATAACAACAACGAAACCATCTGCTTACTCTCCATATCTTCTCTCAAGCCTTTACTCAGCCACACAAACTTCTACTTAGCTGGCAATAACCCTTGGTCTAGCCGTGCAGAGAACTTGAAAAAAACTAGTATGAAAAACAATAGACTTTGGAAGCAAAGGTTAAAAATTTATTCAAAGAAGGGGAAAAACAATCTGAACCAAAAAACAGGCACAAAATACAAGCGAAAACTAGGTTACAATCCATAATTGCGTCCCATTTCGTGACTAGATCCCTAAAGAGTAATATGTAAACTAGTTATTTGAGAAACCCGATTGAAATATCCATCTTATGATCTTAATTATGATTTCATTCTTTACCCTACCTTTTTTCTTCTCCATTACTCGTCTGTTCCTCTCATAGCAAATAGCCCATGCTACTGCGAAAGGAATTAATGGCCACACCTTGTTGGATAATTTCCTTCCTTTACTTACCTGCCAATATTCAAATTGCTCTTTTACATTGTTCTTGTTTACCCAAGTTGAGTCCATCCATGAGGTAAAATACTCACAAATGGCTTTTGAATATGAGCATTCTAGCAGCAAGTGATCCACCTCTTCTAATCTACCATTACAAAAACAACAGTTTTTTTCATAGATGGTACAACCCCTTTTTATCAGATTGTCCTCTGTTGGTATAGCATTCTGAACTGCTTTTGGAGAGATCTATTAGGTTAATAGGTAAGAGGTAGCCCTTATCACAAGTTTTGCCTGTATTTAGTAGTCTTCTATATGAATTAGTTGGCTTCCCTGAGCAATTAGTTTTTCACACTCTTATAAGCTTCTAAACTTTCTAGCTTTGAGTACGTCAACACCAAAGATCTCCAAACAATGCATTGAGCTCTTAATTCTCTTCTTTTACTTCATGTGACTCCGAAATACCTATAAAACTCAAAACAAACGTAAAAGACATCAAAATACAAGAGAAATAATTGATAAAAATATAGAAATTTAATATTCAAATTATGTAAATTAGGCTCCTATCACATACTTCAGTTCTTCAAACAAAGGCGATTTATAGAAAACATTGATGTCGTTATTTGAACCCGATAATTAAAAAAATAAATCATATCCAACAATCATAAGAGGCCGCCTCTTCGAGAACAACAGTTGGTTTTGTGTAGTGGCCCTTATACTTACCTTTCCATGCATAAGGATATCCATGCCACACCCAATGCATACAATCAAGGCTACCTAGCATTCCGAGAAAGCCTCTCTTGGTGTTTCAACTAGTAGTCGACCGACATCATCTAACGTTGGTTGACGTAAAAAACGTGAACCAAAATGGTTGACTACAGTTTCGGAAAACATTTTGAAATTTTTGTAAGTTGTTGTTTTTTCCATAAGACAGTACTCATCACAGGCATCCGCAGGCATCCGCAGGCACACCATAACCTAGAATCCTTAGGTCTGCATGACCTTTTGTTCAGGACTATGTCCTTGTATGTTTAGTGTACCAAATTGATAGTTAAATTTAGGGTTTACCCGACAAAGCTCTCCAATAACCCGCATGACCAAGTGTTGTGGCATGCAGAAGCGACGTTCAAAATCTTCATCAGAGTACAAGATTCTATTAATAAAATAATCACGCATCATTTGTTGATATCTATGTGTGATTATTTCCACGTCCATCTTCTTCTAAACACGGTTGTTGGTTCTGGAATTCACGGTATTTGCCCTGTGTATAATTATATCATAGTTTTGGTCATCCTTCTCTCATCGCCTGAATCTTCCTCCATTTGATCAACTGTTGCATAATTCCTTGATCTTGATGGAGCCATAATACATTTGTGTTTCTTCATTTTCTAAATTAGGATCCATATAATGAATGAAATGACTGAAAAACAAGTAATAATATGTTGAAGAAAATGGAAGTTTTTTTTTGTGAAAATAGAGAATTGATTGAAGTTGATTGTGTTTAAAATTGGTGAATAAATGAGATTTATATAGTTTTTGGGTAAAAAATAATGTATCCTTTGTCGACCTATCCTGGGTCGAGCGGCTCTACTTGGGTCGATCGGTTCTATTTACCTCGTTTTTCCAATTCCCCACTACTAAAAGATAGGTTTTGCCTATCCACCTGGCTTGGAAAATTGGCCAATATGCCTATGCCCACCGGAATTTCTCTAAGTACTCTCTCCATTTATCAAAAATTGAGCTACTGTTATAAACCTAAAGTTTAATTATTATGATTCCCCTGTGTCTAAGATTAAAGTTTATATATCTTGGGCAGCAAGTCTCCTATCTATATAAATAGATAATCAAACTCTTGTATTCTACACACATTGAATAATATTTATCTCATCCTTCTCTCTATCTTGTGTTCTCTTCTTTTCTATTTTCTAGTTTCATAACACGTTATTAACACGCTCTACGATGAACTATCGAATCGTTTGTAATAAATAAAAATCAATAGAGATGTATTACGCAGTCGTTTCTAGCTAAGGAATAAAGTACAAAAATGGAAATGTGTAACAAAAGAAACTTACGGCACTATATACTCTGTATGTCAAACACAGGTGTGATTTGTATTTCAAAGCAAAGCATTAAAGAAGGACCTATGAGTGGTATTTTATTGATAGCTAGTTTGCTAACTCGATACCAATTTTTTAAGGTATAACATCTGATTTTTTTGTCCATATTATTTTTTCACCGTGTATAATGTTATTTGTGTAATAATTATAATACATCTATTATAGGATTTTTGGTCACTAAATCAGTTTGTATTTGGGTAAGCCAATATTTAATATTGTTCTTTTGTCTAAAAATAAAATGAGATTTATATCTATGCATCCATAAATGTTGTTTAAACATCTGCGATGGAACTTATATCTTCGATGCATCCAATTTTTTGTGTTGGTGTAGTTGATAACCATTGGTTAATCCATGGTGTACATTTATCCGGTGTTGGTGATTAATATTGTCGAATAAATTTGATTTGTATTCTTCTCAAAACAAATTTATATAGAAAAATAATAATTCATCGAATAATGATTTACAATTTCTATTCCTTTAATGTTATTTATGTAATAATTACAATACATCTATTAGAGGACTTTGGTCATTAAATCATCTTATATTTGGGTACGTCAAAATTTAATATTGTTCTTTTGTCTAAAAATAAAAGGAGATTTATATCTATGCGTTCATAAATGTTGTTTAAACATCTGTGATGGAACTTATATCTTTGATGCATCAAGTTTTTTTTACTGGTGCAATTGATAACCATAAGTTAATCCATGGTGTACATTTATAGGGTGTTGGTGATTAATATTGTCGAATAAATTTGATTTACATTCTTTTCTAAACAAATTTATATAGAAAAAAAATAATTCATCAAATAATGGTTTACAGTTTCTATTCCTTTAATGAAACTGTAATCATCAATAATTGGTGTTATCGCAATTTGATTACCTTTACGGTAGTTAATCACGTGGTTCATTAACCTACGGTCAATTAAGTTTGGTATTTTCTTCCTATATATGAAGATTATGTAATTTTTATTAACGTATTTTTTTTTGTAAGAAACCATTTGTCACCCACAAAGTGGATTTTTACTATGCGATAAACAAAATAACAAAAAAATTGTCGATACGAGTTTGATGAATTGTAGAAAACAATTGGTGTTGGTTTTCTCCATCGTTTCTAAGATTCAAGAAGATAGATTGGCATAAATTTTTTCTAAGATTCGAGAAAAACTTTTACCATCAAATATGGTTTTATCAAATAATAAACCATTGGTTTCTATTCCTTACAAGAAACAATTCACTAACCCGTAGTGGATTTTTAAAGCAAAGTGCGATAATGATGTCTTTATTTTCTTAAAAATAATCATATAAGCCAATTGAAAATAGTTTTATCTATTGATCCTAAACGGATGAGTTATAGCTACTATGGTATTCTTAATTCCAACACTGATGAAACAAGAAATTATTGCATTCCTAAAGGATATTTAACAATTTTTACTTTTTTCCTTATCGTAATAATCGCCAAAATTTGAAACCATTCCCTTGATCTTTTGGACACGGTAGGACATAAAATGTCAATGGGTGTACACCCGTCTTGTTAGCCTTATTATTAGTGTTTGTAATGACTATATTTATGTTGATTTAATTTTTATTTGGTAAAAAGTGTCTAATTTTTTATTCATATAAATTGTTATCTCGTCATTTTTATAAGTCATTGGAGATTTATTTATATAAATATATATTTCCGATCAATGATCATCTTTATCCTATAAATAGATAACATGATTAGGTATTACTAGTTAAAATTTTAAAATAATCCACTGTAAATTCACCGTTGAATGTATCTTTCTATTTGGGTGATGTTTCTGAAATTTCTGGACAGTTTCCCTTTGTTATGTATTTGACTATGTTCGACAATCTTGATGATATTAAAATGATTTATAGACTTAACAAAAGTTGTACATTTATGTCTTACCTTTCATTGTGCCTTGGAATTGATTAATTTTAAATTATTATAAATTAATTAGGAATATTTTGGTAACATGATGTAATATGCTCAATTTTTATGTTGATCTTTTAAAATCAATAACTTATGATCGGGCCGTTAGTTTGGTGTGAAATTTGTATATGTTATAAATAATGGTGTCAAGAATGTTCAATAAAACTTAGAGGGAGATCGGACAAAGTTATCACCATGAAATAATTAGTATCAAATGTCTGCAGTTTGTAAAACTTATTCTTATTAGCATATATGCTTGAGTGAAATACATCATTACTTGTTTGTCATATTATTTGATGTTATTTGTTGTAAAAAATGATTTATAAAAGGAAATGAGTTCATGTTTTTCCGTTAGATGGAACTTGGTTCCATACTAACGACGGGTAATGATTCCCAAGAGAGAGTGGGTAATGATAGGTGGGCGTACAAACCAATGTTTTCATACCGTGAACTCATGTGTTGAAATTTAAATGGGTGAATTGTTGAATGCGTTAATGGTTATTTGAATTGATGTGTTGAATCCTAAATTGGATGATTTGTTGGAAACATTATTGGTGTTGTGAACTCGTACGTTGAAATATAAATTGGATGATTTGTTGAAAAAATTATTGATATTGTGAGCTTATTTGTTGAAAATATATTTTTGACTCCTCGAAATTATGTCACATATTAGTGTTGTATCTTAACTTTGATTCATTGATATTGTTATGCATATTTTGAGATTAGGAATGCATTCTACTGAGCTGTCATCTCACCACAGTTGACATTCTTATAGATTTCATGGAAGTTAGAAGTGGAACTAAGAAGTTAGTTACTTTGATGATTGTGTTGCTTTTCTTGTAATTGCTTGAAGTGTAATTTGGTCTAAATGTTTTGTTGAAATATTGTTACAACTGTTCAAATAGTAAATTCATATTCTTAAATTCATGTTATGTAAAGTTTCAATTATGTAGCATAAAAAGTAAGTTAATAGAGAAATACACATAAGTCTCTTTCCGAACCGTAACGTCTTGAGTTCGGATCTCCATATGGGTTTGATCCTGGTTCGGAAATCAGGGTGTTACATATAAAGCTTATGCCTCTTGAAAAGGAAGGTCCAGTCACATCTGGCAGAGGCTACAAGTAGTGCTTCAAATAAGACTACCAAAACAAGATTCACATTTGTAAACTTAATATCTCTTCCCTTGATGATGATGAGATTATAACGCATGTGGGAACTGGTACCAATAAATTTTGAATTCTTAAAATATGCATACACCATATAATTGTATGGGATCGTTGTAAACTAATGATTGTCGAATATTTATTTACAGTGACTACTGAAATAAGAAATGATGGTGGTTGTTAACCGCTCTGCGGAGAAGTATCGACATATGTGATTGGTAGGCACAAAATCCAAATTATGTTGGATTGAAATCTCTTGAACATCGTAATTTTTAGATCCAAGACTTAACACCTTAAACGTGCAAGCCTGAAATCTAAAATTTATAGGTTGGTGCAGTCTCCTTGCGTTATATGAGATAAATGAATGTTGTAAAAACGATTTGAGGATTGGTTCAATAATACTTTGTTCACCCTATATGGTGCATATAGCGTGGTAGTCCGTATTGCATTCACACAAGAAATGTGTTTAGGGAACATATTCGAATTTATAATCCTTAGAAGATTCAAATTATATTCAGGCAGACACCTAACTCAATTATATCATGTTTAACGATCCTTTAAGTGTTATCTAAAAGTTTTGAAAATTACCAAAATCTGGATTAGTTGATGATATCAACTTTATAGGTCTTTTGAAGAATCCTAAAATCCACATTTAAGTAACACAAATTTTTATTTTTATTTTTCTTGATATGCAGTTTCAGAATTATACTTGCATAAAATTTGTCTACTAAATAAACTATACATTCGGTTTTGATGCTTTTTTTTCTATAATACTCATATAGTTGAGTTAGCATTCGTAAATACGTCAAAAGTTGTACTCTTTTCCCTTCATTTCAGGTTTTGTCCCATATAGTGTTCCTGAAAAAGTTTTAACGAGGTAATATCTCGTTTGAATTGAATTTTCATGCAAAATGTTGATATTGTGCTCTTTTTCCTCTGTCAAGATTTTGTCCCATTGGGTTTTAATGGTAAGGTTTTAGTGAGGAAATTTATTATAGCATTAATTATCAAATTTGGTGTTACCAATAACAATAGGAATGTCAAAACTACCGGGGATCTCTATATTTAAGTGAGGGTTTCTTTTGCAAGATATTAGAAGCGTTCTCACCCACACTCATTACCTATTTACCGGTGAGTCTTCTTTTATTGGTACATAAGTCCTTTAGAAATCTCGCGTACTTGGAGACTTGTTTGATAGCATAAATAAGTGGGATGTTCACATGAATTTTCCTGAAAAAAATTTTAAGATCTCCTTATCTTGTTCCTCCTTTTTAGAATTAGCAACCTGTAAGGAAAATGTAAAGGAGGAACATAAGTAAAACTAGGAGGTTTGGGTAACTCATCGGTTTGGGAAGAGTCAATATTTTCTTTCTCCAAAACCGTCCAATTAGGGTCTTCACTGCTTCCTGTAGCAGTAACTTCTGGTTGCACAGTTCATGTACCATTCTCAATGTCACAACATAGACATTCTCCCTTGGATTAAGAGGTTGAGAATGGAGTTTCCTACTATTTCATGCCTTCAACTGATTCAACTCACTTTCCATTGACCCGACCTGTATTTGTAACTCCTTGATAGAGTTATAAGTCTTTTATTGGCTATATTGAAACATGGATATAATGGTGTTCAGATTTTCATCCTGCTAGAACCCTAATTAGGTTGTTGTTGTGGCAGAAATTGTTGTTGTTGATACCCATTCTGGCGGTTGAAAGTAGATTGTTGAACTGCAGCTTGATTCTTAGCATATCTTAAGTTGGGATGATCTCTCTATCCTGGATTGTAAGTGTTGGAGAAGGTATCATACCTAGGCCTATGCTTATTTGGAGAGGTTACATTGGATTGTTAATTACCATATTCATAAGTTGAAGAAGATGGTGGTGGAAATACCACAACTATAATTTGTTGCTTCATTATTGTTAGGCTGCCTATCTGTTGACAAACTTTAGTGTCCTCGCCAACTTCCTTAACTCTCCTTACGAGTGATTCTGAACCACGACTTGAAAATTGTTGAGAATTTTCTTGCCATGTTCTCAACTAACTCTCTAGCATATGTTAATGTTTTTTTCATTAATGCACCACCACCTGCAGCGTTGAGAAGATTTTTATCACTTGCTAGGAGACCTTCGTAAAAATACTGGATGATCAATAAGTCACTTAATTGATGGTGCGAGTAGCTGGACACCAATTTTTTGTAACGTTCCCAGCATCCATGAAATATTTAACCTTCCATCTATTTTATCCCACATATTTCTTTCTGAATTTGGATCGCCTTTGATGCAAGAAAGTACCTCTCTAAGAAGAGTTTCCTCAAACCGTTCTAGGTTATGACACCGCCAGAAAGCAAACAGTATAATCATTCCTTAGCGGTATCTACCAAGGAGAATAAAAAAACACGTAACATGACTCAATTTGCGTCATTGTCTTTTGGTAACATGGGCATGACTATGTTATGGAAATCCATTAGATGTTAATTTGGTTCTTCGTTAGTCGTTCCACGAAACTTTGGCAACTCTCGGATCAACCCTGGCTTGAACTTGAAGGTGGATGTTATTTGAATACACCATTGTTGCGTATACAGCTTGAGAAGCAAATCCTTGAGTGTATTGTTTGCATCACCCATTTATTCTTCTTGTCTTCTTGTTTATCTCATAGTAGTATTCCCTTGCGAGTTTAGATTCCAATTTGTGGATACCCAAAAGGTTTTGGTTTCGGTTTCGGTTTGGGGGCAAGAAGATAAGTACTTGAATTTTTTTTTCTCAAAAACTAAGTTAAAAACTAAAAATCAAAATAAAATAAAATAACAATCCGTTATGCCTCCCCGACAACGGTGCTAAAATTTGGTCGGTCATCCAATCAAAACTATTTCAAGTTCTTACTTCAGAAATACAAACTAGAGTAAAGTATCAAGAATAATTTCGTTCCCACAGAGAGGCAAGTGATTGTTAATTAATTTGATTACTTTTAAAATTGGGGTGTTTAAGATGATTGTAAACAAATTTAAACTAAATTAATAGAACAAAGCAGTTTAAGTTGTAAACAATAGAATGAGAAAAAAATTTAGATGTTTCATCTTCCATCTTCCATCATCAAACATGTTATCAACCAAATCAAACTTAATATTCATTCTCTCTTTATATCAATAGACATAAAATATCCCAGCGTGCGATTACTCAGGTAAAATTCTTATTACCATCAAAGACGCATGAGACACACTTTGAATTCTTCTTACTAGATAACCTGATGCAAAAGAGTTTAACATATTGAAAGCATTAATCTCTATAAATTAGGCTAACCTAAGCAATGTTGCGCAAGAGTCAGTCAAATTTAACTTAGGTTTCACTTCTACACATAATTGCATGGAAACATCCCATCGTTAGAAATTACGATATGCTACTTGTGATTAGAGTTCTTTGACAATTCCATATCTCAAACTCTAGTCTAGACCTAGATATGAACCCCTGCTCATTTAGTTCACGACTTAAACAAAAAAATATTTAATCATACATGACATATTAATGGTAGAACATAAAAAATAATAAATAGATTATGAATACTAAGAATGAATACTTTAATTAATAAACATGTTCTAGACTTCGAACTACATCTCTAACCAATAAAAGAAAATTAGTTCATTATAGATTTCTTAAAATCCATGGAAAATAAAAAGTAGAAAAATAAGGCAAACCTTAGGTTGTAGAAATATCTCCAAAACTTCAAAGCTCTATGTTCTTCTCTTCTTGTGTAAAACTCGTATCCAAAAGGATATCCCGTTCAGGTTTAGAAATTTCCTTTAAATAGGTATCCATGTATATAAGTCTCGTGCATCAAGTTCCAGTCGAAATAGGTTGCATAAACTCACCAAAAATATAGCCAAAAACGTCAAACACAAATCTGTACATGAAGGAATTTCTAGCAACCCCCATATGGGCCGCGCATGTAGAGAAAAAGTTCACTCATATATATCAGAGAAAATAAATTTATTATGAGTTTCGTATTTTCTCGACCGGTCATCCATCGGAGAAAATAACTTTCTTCTGGATTTTAACTTCCCTCGGTGATAATTATGACGGAGTTTATTTATTTATTCTGGATATTCAATTTTCATGTTTACAAGTTTCCTTCTCTCAATTGTTCCCATATTTTCTCACTTCAAACACAACCATAGACCTTCACTGCCTTCTCAATTCCATCTCATTAACCAATTATTGGCCGTCTTACCACCATCACCAATCTTCATCTTCAATGGAAGCTATCATCACGACAGTCGCGAGTTATTCTTCTACTCATCTTCCATCATCGTAATGGCAACAACTCCATTAAACCATCAAACCATATGGCCTCTGCCATTTCACTATAACAACAGAGTCGAGCTCCACCATCAATCACTGAAAAAACATGGCTCACGGATTTCTCGGTTATACCAGTTTTCCAAACAAGACAAACTCGTATCCATTGTAACTAACTCCTCCATCATGAGCTTCTCCCAGTTACCATCGTAGTTAATCACTGATCAATCATCATCACTACCACCATTAAGAAATAACAGTTGGAGCTCCATCTCGAGCATAACCCATATCTTCTAACAGAGTGAGCGTCCCAGTGATGCCCATTCGAACTCAAAATTGCTCAAACCAAAACGACCACCTGTTGGATCTGCAACAATGAAAAATGCTAAACATAAGAAGATGTTAAGGTTAAGAAATCACTGAATTGATATCACACACAATGGACAGAGCCACCTTCTCAGCAAATTTCCCTTAACAAAATAGTCTGCGGGTACTCCTCAAGAATGAGAGATGATATACCCAAACATCAAAGATGTGTCCAGGATAGAACTGCCCGTTATGACTATTATAAGCACAATACTCGTCACCTTCAAACGAACTTAACAGCAAGATAAATGGAAGGGAAATAAACAAGTAGTGTGTGCAAAACAAAGCAAAAAGAGGGGAAAAGAAGACAGGATAGTAGCTGCTTCTGGAGTGTGTTAAAATGAAGAAATTTGTTTTTCTTTTATATGTAGAATAAGAGAATAGCTTTAATGGCTATTGATTGAAAAATCAATTCCGTGCATGAAGCACGGATATTATGTTTCAAACAGATTTAAAACGGTCAAGAATAATTCTCTCTTTAATTCAGCTAAAATCTCGCCGGGTCAGACGCCCCCCATATTTAAAACAAGATTTAATTTAGTCTTAAATTCTTTTAAGAAAATATATTTTGTTCAAAAAAGGTAAGTCTTGGTTGGCCCGCAGCCGCAGCTACGCCCGCTCCCGCAACACACACTCATGCCCGCAGCAGTAGCCACAGTAACAGCCGCACCCGCACCCATAGCCACAGCCACAGCCGCAAATCCACAAGTCCGCAAGCCGCAAACCGCAAACCTTAAGACGCAAGCGCACCCGCACCCGATCCCGAGCCCATGCGTGCGTGCTTCAGTGCGAAGCACCGCGCGTGTGTGAAAAGCATGGTTGCACCAACTAGCCCATAGCCTTAGTCCTCCCCCAACCACAAAAGTGTCTAAACCCCTAAGGGCCCTCCCTTAGAAGCAACTTTCTAGGTAATAAGGAGAGGAATCATCTTTAGTTTCTCCAATATGGGACTAAAGGTTCATTCACAAAAGTGAAAAATGAGCTAGTGTTCCTTAGTGACTTCTAGGTCCTAAGATCCATTCTCACAAAGACCAAAACATTTTAAGTTCATTTTTCTCCAACAAACCCCCACATGAATGAAAACCTGATGAAAATCAGAAATCATAAAGCGAGAAATACCACTTAGGCAATATGTGTCCATAAGGTCTTGAACCTTTGCTTGTGAGAAATTACCGGAACTACTTAATGGACAGTGAACGCGATGTCTTGAACTACCATCGTTTGGTGTAGTTCATCAATAACTTCCACGTGTGATATCTCTCTAGGTGATGTCAATTTCGTGCCGTTGTGTCCATTTTGTCCCTGGACGTATCCCGTTTCTCAGAATGCTTTAGAGAATCAGCTCAATTCTCATTGGAAGCGGCCCACTTCCACATTCAGATAGGTGAGTTCTATTAAGAGTGTTTACTGTTACACCCCACTTCAATCTTAAATTGAAACTATAAAACTCATTAAGACTGAATAAAAAGCCATCCTTCACATGCAGTCACACTATCACGTCTACACCATAGGGAAGGGACAAAGAATGAAATTCTTTGATAGTGTTTCCTTTAACCCACCACAAATTAATTGTCTCATTCGAAACCTAGATCTTGGGATCTCCAGTCAGCAAGGTTGAGTATTCTTCATGGAAAGTTTATTTAATGAGCTTAAGCCCCATCCCCCTTGATGCATTACTAACTATCTCCTTGGATAAACCTTTCGTCAAAGGGTCCGCGATATTCTCCTTAGACCTCACAAAGTCAACAGAAATAACGCCAGTTGAGATTAGTTGTTTTAGGGAATTGTGTCTTCTACGAATGTGTATATACTTACCATTATAGTTGATGTTTTTAGCATTAGCTATTGCAGCTTGACTACCGCAATGTATAGATATAGCTGGCACAGGCCTATGCCAATGAGGAATGTCTTCTAAAAAGCATCTTAGCCAAGCGGCTTCTCTCCTGCATTATCTAACGCAATAAACTCTGATTTCATTGTGGATCGAGCTATACATGTCTGTTTGGAACTCTTCCAAGATACAGACCCGCATGCTAGAGTGAAAACATATCCACTCGTAGACATAGACTCCTCTGAGTCTGATATCCAGTTTGCGTCACAAAATCCTTCAAGGACCGTAGGGTATCCCTCATAATTTAAACAAAATTTTAAAGTGTACTTCAAGTACCTTAACACTCTAATAAGTGCATCCCAGTGCTCCTGCCCTGGATTACATGTATACCTACTCAACCTACTCACAACATAATCAATGTCTGGTCTCGTACAATTCATCAAATACATCAAACTTCCTATGACACGTGAATATTCAAGTTGTGAGACTCAATTACCCTTATTCTTTTTGATTCTACAATAAGGATCATAAGGAGTACAAACAGGTTTACAATCAAACTGGTTATATATTCTAAGCATAGATTCAACATAATGAGATTGACTAAGACTATATCCATTAGAATTTCTTCTAATCATCATCCCTAAGATCACATCAACGGGGCCTAAGTCTTTCACGTCAAAGTTCTCATTTAGCATGCTCTTTTTGGAATTAATTACATCCATGTTTGTACCAAGTATAAGCATATCATCAACATACAAGCATACAATCACACATGCATCATTCACAAGTTTAGTATAAACACACTTGTCAAATTCATTGATTTTAAAACCACTATAAATCATTACATGATCAAATTTTTCATGCCACTGTTTAGGTGCTTGTTTCAACCCATACAAAGATTTTTTCAGTTTACAAACTTTGTTTTCACAATATTTTACTACAAAGCCATCAGGTTGGTCCATATAAATTTCTTTATCTAATTCACCATTTAGAAAAGTTGTTTTTACATCCATTTGATGTATCTCTAAGTTATGAATGGCAGCAATAGCAATTAACATCCTAATGGAAGTAATTCTCGTAACAAGTGAATAAGTATCAAAGAAATCTACACCTTCTATTTGTTTATTGCCTTTACCTACTAATCTAGCTTTGTATTTTTCTACAGTTCCATCTACCTTACGTTTCCTTTTAAAGATCAATTTACAACTTATGGGTTTACACCCTAGAGGTAAATCTACAATTTCCCAAGTATCATTCTGTATAATGGAATCCATTTCACTAATGGAGGATTCTTTCCACCATGGAGCTTCAGAAGAAGTCATGGATTCTCTATAAGTCTGTGGATCAGTCTCAGCTTAGCATGTTATGAAGTCTGGCCCAAAAGATTTTTCAGTTCTAAGTCTTTTACCTCTTCTAGGCTCAACTTCAAATTCATCTTCTTCTAAAGGTAATGTCTGACTAGTGGAAGGTACATCTAGGGAATCAACACATATCATGCGAGAATCATATTTTAAAGGAAAAATTTTTTCAAAGAACACAGCATCCCTAGATTCCATAATTGTATTCACACCAATTTCAGATATTTCAGAACTTACAACCATAAATCTACATGCAGTAGTATGTTCAGGATACCCTATGAAGACACAGTCAACAGTTTTGGGTCCTATCTTGGTTCTCTTAGATGGAAGAATGGAAACCTTATCCAAACACCCCGACACTTCAAAGTATGCATAAGAAGGTTGTCTACATTTCCATAACTCATATGGAGTTTTGTTTGATCCTTTAAAGGGTACTCTGTTCAATACATAGCAAGCTGAGAGGACGGCCTCCCCCCACAAGTTTGCTGGTAATCCTGAACTAATTAACATGACATTCGTCATCTATTTAAGGGTTCGGTTTTTCCGTTCATCCACACCATTAGATTGTGGTGAATAAGGAGGGGTTACTTCGTGTATAATGTCGTGTTCTATGCAATAATCTCCTATAGGAATTACATACTCACCACCACGGTCAGACCTAACAGTTTTAATGGTAGCACTCATTTGGTTTTCAACTTCTAGTTTATACATCTTAAAGGCTTCTAAGGCATCATCCTTACATTTAAGAAAATATATGTGACAGTACCTCGTACAATCATCTATAAAAGTGACAAACCATTTCTTACCACCTCTAATTTGACCTGATTTCATTCAACTAGGTTTGAATGAATTAATTCTAAGGGTTTATAATTTCTATGAATATTTTTCCTTTGAGGTTTTTTAGCATATTTTGATTCTACGCATATTTCACATTTATGTTCATTATCCAAACTAAATTTGGGTATGCATCCTATGCTAGCCAGTTTATTCATTGACTTATAGTTTACATGACCAAGTCTACCATACCAAACATTCAATGACACATAAACATAAGCAGAAGAAACAATTTTATTCATTTCAACAGAGGTTACATTAAGTTTGTAGAGACCCTCAGTCTTATAACCCTTTCCTACATAATCCTTACCCTTAGTGACAATAACTTTCCCAGATTAAAAAACAAGTTTAAAACCCTTATCATCTAAAACACCACAAGATACAAGATTTTTGCAGATGTCCGAAACATGAAGAACTTCATTCAATGTGAGAGTTTTGTCAGAAGTGAGCTTTAACCCAACTTTTCCTTTTCCCAACATGTGTTGCGGACGAGTTACCCATGTAAAGTTTCTCCCCTTCCCCTACCTTATGATAGGAGGTGAACATATCTATGTTTCCACAGACATGCTTGGTAGCACCAGAGTCTACCCACCAGGCTCTCACATTGGTTACCAAATTGACTTCAGACACCGTGCCAGAAAACTCGTTCTTGTTGTTTTCAACCAAATTATCATTGTTTTTCTTATTAAAGTCCTTACGTTTTCTACATTGCATTGCCATATGGCCAGGAATTCCGCAAACATAACAGACACCTTTAATTTTACCAATGCCAGATTTGGGTTTCTGAAACGTACCTTTCTTTTGATGACCAGGCTTGGGGTTAGGTTTGTTGTTGTCCCCCTTTTCAGTATTGGAAGACCTGTGTTCAATTACATGAGCCTTGTTGGACATGTCCCTTGCGGAAGATACGTTCTTGTCTTTGGAGCACAAAAATACTTGAATTTTCTTACACTGACTTCACCAGTTTCATGTCTCAATCTTCGTTTGTATTCAGATCAGGAAGAAGGTAATTTCTCAATCACAGTAGACACTTGAAACGTTTCATCTATCACCATACCTTCAGCAATAATTTTATTGATAATACGCTGAAGTTAAGGAATTGATCAACCACAAATTTGTCATTTGACATATTGTATTCCAGGAACCTAGCTAGCAATTTTTTTTTACTTCCAGCAGTTTCAGCTTGGTATTTCGCTTCTAAAGCAGCCCACAAATCAAAAGAAGTGAAGTTGTCTTTTGCATTATAGAAATCATATAGTGCATCTTCTAAACAGTTCAGAATATGATTTTTGTCAATATAGTTCTGTCTACCCCAACTTTTCAACTCCCTTTCATTTCCAACATCATTCAAAATCTCATCAAAGTATTTCAGAACTAATTCATCTAACATATGGAAACTCAGAAAGAACAACATCTTGGATTGCCATCTTTTGAAATCTTTGCCATTGAATTTTTCTGGTCTGTCAATATCATTCTTACCCATTGTTCCAGAAGAAGTAGCTATTGTGTTAAGATTGTTGGATCTGCAACAATAAAAAATGCTAAACAGAAGAAGATGTTAAGGTTAAGAAATCACTGAATTGATATCACACACAATGGACAAAGCCACCTGCCCAGCAAATTGTCCTTAACACAATAGTCCGCGGGTACTCCTCAAGAATGAGAGATGCTATACCCCAACAACGGAGATGTGTCCAGGATAAAACTGCCCGTTATGACTAGTATAAGCACAATACTCGTCACCCTCAAATGAACTTAACAACAAGATAGATGGAAGGGAAATAAACAAGCAGTGTGCACAAAACAAAGCAAGAAGAGGGGAAAAGAAGACATGATTAGCTGCTTCTGGAGTGTGTTAAAATGAAGAAATTTGTTTTTCTTTTATAGGTTTACAAAGAGAATAGCTTTAATGGCTATTGATTGAAAAATAAATTCCGTGCATGAAGCACGGATATTATGTTTCAAACGGATTTAAAACGGTCAAAAATAATTCTCTCTTTAATTCAGCTAAAATCTCGTCGGGTCGAACGTCCCCCACATTTAAAAAAAGATTTAATTTAGTCTTAAATTCTTCTATGAAAATATATTTTGTTCAAAAAAGGTAAGTCTTGGTTGGCCCGCAGCCGCAGCTACGCCCCCTCCCGCAACATACACTCATGCCCGCAGCAGTAGCCACAGTCACACCCGCAGCCACATCCATAGCCGCAATTCCACAAGTCCGCAAACCGCAAGACGCAAGATGCAAGCGCACCCATACCCGAGCCCGTGCGTGCGTGTTTCGGTGCGAAGCACCGCGCGTGTGTGAAAAGCATGGTTGCACCAACTAGCCCATAACCTTAGTCCTCCCCCAACCCCAAAAGTGTCTAAACCCCTAAGGGACCTCCCTTAGAAGCAACTTTCTAGGTAATAAGGAGAGGAATCATCTTTAGTTTCTCCAATGTGGGATTAAAGGTCCATTCACAAAAGTGAAAAATGAGCTAGTGTTTCTTAGCGACTTCTAGGTCCTAAGATCCATTCCCACCAAGACCAAAAACATTTTAAGTTCATTTTTCTCCAACACCACCATCAACCCGTGATCATCAACAACAAACCTTCCTCTCAACTCTCCCTGTTGCCAAACTTTTTCAACCTTTTAAATGAGAAGATAATATGTTCGAGTTAACAAAAGATCCACCTGCCCGCATAAAATATATCATCATAGTTAATGGCAGAAACTCTTGGTTGAACATTCCTTTCTGTTCGAATAGTTTGAATTAAGGAAGAAGATGATGCATCCCCGAGTAAAATTTTTGGAGCCTTTATAACTCCTAACTTCCCTTAGAGAATGAGCGGGTGCTCTTAGCAATTGTGACTGCCCTCAGTAAAAACTTTTTTTCGTTGACTTTCTCTTTACTTGTTCTGGATTTTCTTGGTTTTGGATCTTCTACGCCTGTATTGCTTCCATTTCCAGTTTTTTTTAGAGATGTAACCTAATTAAAACATAAAATAAAAACTAATAATAATACAAGGAAATTCACACAAAATCTAGCAAATAAATGTAAAAAAATGATATTCAAAATATGAAAATTATACATTTATCAATAGTCCATTCATCTAACCAGAAGAGATTAATCATCTCATTATTCAATTGAAAGCTTATATGGTCAGTCAAAAAAAAATAGATTTAAAAATGTTGTTCCACATACCTCTACCTTGTGATCTAGAGTCATCACTGGGAATCAGCTGCTCACCTTTATTCTTAAACTTTTTTTCCATAATTCTCCTCCGTAATGCCTTCTTTTCAATAAAAAACCTCCAAGTCCATTTAAACTTCATATCTCTACTTGTGCATCTAAGATTCTTGACTCTTGATACACAAAACTTTTTAGTCTTACATATCTTATATAAGGATAGACAACACATTTTCCTCCCACTCTCATCAAATTCCCAGAGAAAGTTTCCCATTAATCTTGTAAGTTTTAGCACCACACTAGCTGGCATGTGAATCAAAGACAAGAAATATATTAGTAAATTGGAAAGGTAGATCTTGATAACAACCCGTATGCCAGCCTTGTTAAGAAATCTCTTCTTCCAAGTTGTTAAATTTACCTCCATCTTTTGCACCACCTCATCCCATACAAAACCATTTCTAAATGCAGCACCCATATGCAAACTTAGATATTTAATAGGCAATTTTCGACTTTACAACCAACTCCAAAGTAAGGGAATCCATAATTTTTCATCTGCACCAACACTAACCATAGAACTCTATGCTTCAAAAAAAAATACATAAAAATCTTCTCCAAATTTAATTTCATTCATGTTAGCAATTCAAAAGTAGAAGGAATAAGTAGTAACTTCCTAATATCATCTACATTTGCATTGATAAATATTAAAGTATCATCTGCAAACTGCATATGAGATATGATGATACCATCCTGAGCCACATGATATCCATGAATTTGACCACCAAAAATTGCATCATTCACCAATTTAGATAACACCTCCACCACCAACAGAAATAAAATATGAAACAAAGAGTCTCTTGTCTCAAATCCTTAGAGGATTTAATCTTCTCAAAATATGTGAAGAAGAGATACACTACCTAATCCAACTAATTCATATCATGCCAAACCCATGCTTCTCTAACACAGAGATGTAACTAAGTTGGAGAATATCTAATCAAGTACATAATTATTTATTAGACAGTTCAAATTAAGTGAAGTAAGAATATTGTAAATATGAATTTACCAATTTTTTATTCTAGAACAAAATTAGAACTTATAAACTTAGGATTTTTTTATCATCAAAATGCCATCATGTTAGTCAGATATACTTCAAATGCAATTATTTTCGTTTGAATTCCACAAGATGATCTAAAAGCAAAAATAAAAGTATTAATTAAAGTCATATCTAAAAAAAATAATCATGTTTCTAAGGGAACTATAATTCACATGTCCTAATCTAGCATGACATAAATCAATAAAGCCAACAATATAAACACAATTATTATTTCTTAAGTTAAGTTTAACCGTTCTACTACAATAGTATCATTGGCTAATAAACATTCTATTCTTAGACGATACAACCTTGAAACCAACCTTGTTAACAAGTACTCCTGAAATAAGATTGTTCACAATGTCAGGGACATGTAAAACATTAGTAAAAGTATTTCTCAAAGTAAACAGAAGTTCAACAGGGCTTTTACCAATTACTTTGTCGCTTAAGTTGTTCGCCGAAGTAACATCATTTCATTCTCTAATAACCGGTTCGTATGTCTTGTAAAGACTTTTACCCTTATAGATATGAATGGTTGAACCAGTAACGTACAACCATCTAATAAGTTTTCCACAACATTTGCAACTTGCACTACACATATAAGTTTGCCATTCTTATTGATTGCATGCACTTCGTTTTTCTATTGTTTCTTTCGTTGATGACAGTCACGAACATAGTGGTCGGGTTTCTCACAGAAGTAGCAATCACCTTTATTTTTATCTTTCTTGTTGATATTTTTCTTCTTAAACTGAGTATCATTCTTAGGTTTCAAAGAACTTCATGTCTTAGATTCTTCCACATTATTAACCTTAGAAAAAAATTCAGTTTGCTGACTATACTTAATTTATCGTTTATGGGAGTCATCTTCAATACAAAGATGACATTGTAAACCTTTTAACTCATATTCAGTTTCAGCACGCTTAAGTTAAACCATCAAAACGTTCAAAGCGATTGAGAGTGGCTCATGACTCGCAGTGATTGTGCAGGAACGGTTAAAAACTAATTGTTGAAAACTGTTGGAAAGTTAGGCTAAAATAGAGGATAAAATACAATACAAGAATGTTGTACTTTTCTCTTCAAGGCTCAATTAAGATTCTTTTAGACAATTATTTATAATTGGCGAGTACAAATGGGTATGTGAAATATTACCGCCAGGATACAATGAAGTCCTTTAACAGTGTAATTGAATTCAAGGTTTGTAACCCTTGATTCAACCAAGAACATATAATAAAAAGTTTTTGATGGTGCTTTGACAAAAGAGAAAATAGAAAGCTTTGGTGTAATCAAATGAGAATCAATTCATCATCACTTATAAAGAAATTGCATATATTCAAGGTAGGGTTGCACATCGGGTCGGGTGGGTCGGGTTTGGCCTCACCCGTACCCGACCCGCCAGAAGGCGGGTGAAAGAAGTACCCACCCGCACCCAACCCGCCGTAAGTCGGGCCGGGTCGGGTGAGGGTGGGTGCGGGTGACCCGCCTGGTTGAGATCTCTGTCCAAACAGAAATCAATTCAAACAATTCAAACACAAATCTTTGTCCAAACAGAAATCAGCTCAAACCCAATAGTAACCTTCATTCAAATGGCTACAGTTAAAGCTAAAGACATCTATCTACACCAAATTGAAGTATTTGAAATCTACACCAGCACCCTGGTGTTCACTTACAGTCCACCAGTTCATTGTTGTGCACAAAGATTTTCTTATGGAGGAGTCTTATCATACCATAAACAAGCCAACTAAGATGGATTAGCCATCTAAGAGATGTATGAGGTTTGCCAACCAAGGAAATGAAGGGTACACATCATAAATGAAAGTTGTGTTTGAACATTCTCAAGACCAAGTGTTCTAACAGTAATATCATTGGCTTTACACAGATGCGGTTCTCTGCAGAGTTCTTAGCCTGGACCAACTTTAGGAATGTCGTAGTGTTCACTCATGTTTGCCAGATACTGATTGAAGTCTTGAATTCGATCACGGTGTGATTTGTTCGAAGTCTTTTCCAGCCTACAATGACTAAAAAAATATAAATAAATTAGTAGCTTTAAGTAAGAAATGTTTACCAACCTGTTGAGAGCTCACTTTCTTTAATTTCAGCAATTCGTTCATACTGCACCTTCTTTTGTTTGTTTTTTTCTTCTTTAACCCTCCATCCTTCACATCGAGAGCTTTCCCTTTAAGCTTCATCTTCCCAACAACAACATTATCATATTCCGACATCACTTCCTACAAATGTTAAGATCCAAGTCAGTCTTTACATTCATAACACTATCAGAATATCAAAAAATTATATATTCAAAACTTTCACCAATCCTATAACAGTTAACATAATTCAAAACCAAAAACACCTTAGAAACTAAAGATTTAAGACCTTTTCCCAAAACCCCCCAAATTAGGTTAAACGACTGAAATCTGCCATGAAAAGTTGGGTTTTTTCCACACACAAAAAAACCCCAAATTTTCCCTCAACTGATCTCTAGTAATTAAATGCAAAATTCATTAAAACCCTTTGTTCCCTATCACATATGTAAATGGAATCAATAATCCAGGGTTTGAAGAAGATTTTCTTAGCCATTGGAAACTTGTTATGATTGGGATTGAAACAAGACCAGGTGGTAATTTCTTAGGGGTTTGAAGAAGAATGAATAGAGCTTTTAGGGTTGCACAAAGGGAGAGTGTGATTAAGATTATGAACCAAATAGATTTTCTTTTACTTTTATGTTTCATCTTCTTCCAGGCCATCCTGGCCATTTCTTTTCTGCTGAAATTGATGTTACTGCTTCTACTGATGATGTCTCTTGTATTGAAGATGATGGATCAGGTGGTGATGAAGTAGAACCATTCACGATGCATTATGTGGCCATTATTGTGGAGAGCGAACGAGAGAGGGATAGAGAAAATCCCTAATTTTTATTTTTCCAGGGAAAGTCTGAAAGAGGAACAGACTTTATAAGAGAGAAGACATAACTTCTGGCGGGTTGGGAGGGTGGTTCGGGTGAGAGGAGGTATCACCCGCAACCGACCCGCCAGAAGGAGGGTATAAGAAAGTGTCACGGGCACCTAACCCGTTTATCGTCGGGTCGGGTGCGGGTCGGATAAAAATAGGCGGGTGCGGGTCGGGTGGCGGGTCTGGGTCAGGTTTGTGCAGCCCTAGTTCAAGGTGCTTGTTCATCCAGGGAAGGACCTAGAAATCTTGCTTCGTTAGGGATGAAATATTATTAGTTGCCAATACGGTCGACGGTCGCGATAATTTTTTTAAACGAATTATATAATTACTAAATAAGTGGCAGGGACAAGCCTAAAAATCTTACTTGGGTAGGGCTGGAATATTATTAGTTACCAATACGGCCGACGACCACGATAATTTTTTTTCAAAAGAATCGTATAATTTATAGATAAGTGGGATTCGCCTATAAAATACTAGATAAATAGACAAATAAAAGAATGAAATGAACAAATTCTATAATAAAACGTGATTTGAGAAATAAATTTATGGTTTATAAAAGAAAAATGGAAAATAAATATGGTGAGAAAAAAAAAAATTCATGTTTTGAAAAAGTTTAACTCTATCATGTCATGAGATTAAAACTAATCCGGCTAAAATCCACATTAGTTAACTATATAACAATAGATGGGTTGAACATAATTTTCAAAAAAGTTCCATAAATAGAAATTGTTGGGCCAAAACTAGAAACGGCTATAGCGTGGGTTAGCTCCTTGATAGGTCCATCTCTGATTAGTGAAATTTGTCAATAAAATATGATATAAATAGACAAATAAAAGATTTAAAATAAAAGATTTAAAATGAATAAAATCTATAATAAACGTTGGAGAAATAAATTTATGGTTTATAAAAGAAAAATAGGAAAAAAAATATGGTGGGAAAATAATAATTTATATTTTAAACAAGAAATTGGCTTAATTCTATCATGCTATGGACTAAAAACTATTTGGGGTAGAATATATATTAGCTAACTATTTGGCACAACCACCTCCATCAAGGGATGGATTTGCAATTGGATTACTAATAACCATAGGTGCTTTAGAATAATTCCAAAAAAAATCCACCACTCCCTTAAGCACAACCAATAGTGCCTTAAAACTGTTGGCAGAGTTAGAGAGTAGTTTTGACTCTACGTCAGCTCATGCTATTCAGTCGTTTGCCCCACTAGAGTCTCCCCATATCTCAGACCTTCCAAATCAATGCTATCTCCTATATTGTGATGCTAGTTTTGACGATAACTAACTCAACTGGTTTGGGTATGATCTTAACTGATTACGCAGGTACCTTCAAAGGATGTTGTCTCACTAAAGGAATAGCAAGATCAGCTGAAGAAGCGGAAGTCTAGCATTTTCAAAGGAATCAAATGGATGAAAAGCAAAGGCGTCGACTCTTTCTATCTTTATAGCGATGCAAAGAATGCTATCACATATCTTCAAAATAAAAACCATCAGCTAAGTTGGTTTAGTTCTACAATTTTAGATGACTGTTTTTTCACGTTAGATTCTTTCCCTTTCTCAAAAATAAAATATGTGAACATATTTTTTTTATTTGTATTCGATAAAGCGGCAAAATACTGTAGAAGAACAATGTTAATGGGGAGTGATAGGTGTTGAACCTACGTTCCTATCATTAACTGCGTAATCCGCTGTCTTTAAATGAATGCAAAAAATTTATTAAAAAAAAAACTATAACTTTTAGTGGGCTAGACACAGATTTTTTTAAATTGTTGGATAGCCACCTTTTTGTATAGGTCCTTCCTAATATTTATCACCAATAAATACTTCCAATGAATATCAATGATGGCTAATAAGAAAATTCGCTTCTGATCATTTTTGGGTCCAGCCATTTCTCTCGGAATATAGCTGGGAATTTAAAAATAGAGCACGGTAAAATGAATCCGGCCATTTTACATAAAATAGGAGCGGGTAAACAAAATGATATTAACTTTGGACGCTTGATCGAATGGGATTATGCCTGACAGTGCGAAATGAAAACCACATTTTGTGATGGATTTGAGTTTAGCACTACTAAAAATCTACATAAGTTATAGACTACCAAGACATCTCATTATAATAATTCATAGAAGGAAACATGCCAGCCCTGGTCATCCAGAGAGATCCATATGTAATATTATATTATCTGGCACAACTACCCTTCGTAGATATTAACGTTGTTGTTTGATTAAACAAACAACCTAAGACTAGATTGATCAGTGTTTCACCATGTGTAGTCCCATCCATGGCTTAGTACCTTCTACTTTCTCAACCACATATGACATCATCATTATCCACGCCTCCAACATTTCTTCTGTAATGAGATTAACTAGACAAATGAGATTGAGGTTAAATCAGTCAATTATGGTATCAGTCTAATTTAAACAGAGGGAACAACAGAACAGACAATGATGAGATTTCTAAGCATCTTATTACGTGTTGCGTAGATATTGGATGAAGGATGTGACATAACCTACGAGAAAATCTAGACAGTAACAACGTTAAAGGTATGTCTTGAAGTTCGAAACAAAAGTTCAAAATCCTTACCCGACATCTAATCAATCAATCAGTTCTAATAAGTATCAAAGCAGTAGTATTTAGATTTTGAATCTTTGATCAGGGCGTTGTCCACCTTGTATAAACATCCTCCCTCCATATACTTAAAGATCCTCGGTCAAAATAGCAATTATTTAATGGTTAATGAATTATGAACCACATCATTCTAATGTTTGTAAGTCACTAATGCTGAGTGTTCTAATTAAAGAAAATATTAAGACCTTTAACTTTGGTTAATTTGTCCATTGGTCCAACAAAGGATGCTCCAATAGGTAACATCATGCATAGCTAGGGTACAGCTTAGAAGTCTCACCTAGGGCTGCATAAACCCGACTCAACCCGCTGACCCGACACGTATCCGTCCAATTTTATCCGACCCGAACCCGATCTGTCGATGAACGGTCGGGTGCAGTGCTTTTTTTAAAACCCGTCATCTGGCGGGTCGGGTGCGGGTGATAGCTCCTCTCATCCGACCCGACCCGTCTATCCGCCAAAAAAATTTCTTATTTATTGGCCCTTGGATTAGATAGATCTTTTAATCTTAGTTGTTGATTGAGATGAAAACAAAGCCTAAGTCTAAGTCTCTTCTCCGTGTCTCTGGTTTCTCTCGACCTAAGCCTAAGTCTCTTCTCTTCTGCCGTGTTGAAATCTGTCTCTGGTTTCTCTCGATCTAAGCCTAAGTCTCTTCTCTTCTGCAGTGTTGAAATCTCTGGCTGGATTCTGTTTCGACAACATTTCTAGCCTATCAGGAAGGTAAACCACTAAACCCTTAATTTTTGATAATAAATTCCTTGATGTCTCTTCTCTTCTGCAGTGTTGAATTTCATGTTGCAATTTGGGGTTTCAATTTGGGGTTTTTATTTTCAATTTGGGGTTTCTGTAAAACCTAGTTTTGTGATCAGCTTATTGTTTTGGTTCTGGTTTTTGGAGCAGAAATACAGAATAATGACCTAAGATTTGTTGGGACTCTCTGAACACAAACAAAACTTGGAAGCATCTTTGGAACAGGTTTTGGATCACCTTTGTTTAGGTATGTTTGTGGACCACTACTACTTCTTCTTTAGGGATACTATGTAAACATAGTGTGTGAGTGAGACAATATGTTAAACGGTTACAAGTTGCAGTAGGATTCTGCTCATTCTATTGGACACTTTTATCTGCTGCACACTTTTGTTTCTACACTGCAGTAGGATTCTACTCATTCTAAATAGGGCAAGCTATTTTTGTGTTAAGTATTAAGTGATTCTGTTCATACAGCTGTTTATGGGTTTTGATAGTTCTAATGTTAGATCACTTGTATGCACTAATGTTGATCTTTTGACTGAAAGCTTGGATTGATGGAGATGCAAGGAATATGCAGATTACGTTGTATATAGAACTGGATTTCACTAAAGAATGCTAACAATTATGGTTCTCTTCACCACCAACTTTAAAAAAGATTCATTCTTATAAGAGCAGTGAATTGCATTTCTTTTGGGATATTATTGTTGATACACTTGTATGCACTAATGTTGATCTTTTGTTTCATTTGTTTCAATGACATAATGTCTCATTAACTAAAGGTGTGTGTCGTCATAACTGTTTAGTTAGAAGAAACATTTAAATTCAGTGTAGTTATATTTTTGTTCTCAAGAACTCGTGCTCTTTTGTAGTATGTGTTAATGGATGTCTTGTGATGTGTGCTTATAGCAGATGGTACTTTTCAGATTGTTTTGCATCTGTCTAAATTTTTCTAACAATAAAGGTATCCAAGTATGGTTTTGTGGCATTGTCAGTTTTGCTTCACCTGTAGACAACAGAAATTACAGAACAGAACTTAAGATTCAAGAACAGAACTTAACAGAACTGTAGGATTTGTGGAGTCTGGGCGGGTGACCACGGGTCACCCGCACCCGACCCGCCGTAAAGTCGGGTCAGACCCGACTCGATCCGTCCTACGGCGGGTTGGGTGCGGGTGAAAAGTCAAGTCACCCGCTAACTGGCGGGTCGGGTGCGGGTGGGGCCAAACCCGACCCGACCCACCCGATGTGCAGCCCTAGTCTCACCTACTGATCACCATGAGAGCTTGCAAAACAAAATTAAAAGATCTATGCATCTCGGATAACTCCACGTCTCCACCCCGAACTATATATACTTTTCGGTTTGCACAAATCTAATATCATATCATAGCGGGCAAACTAAGGATCACATAAAATGGATTCTATCCTAGCTAAGCCTCAAGTAAGGAGTCAATTACAAAAGTGGATCAATATATCCACTGGATAGAAATATAGTTGAGGGACGATGAGAAAATTCAACTGACCGAGATAATAAAAATAAATAAAAAATAAATCATATCTGTAAAAGATCCTTAACCACTTTGTCTTTACCCACTGAATTGGTTGCCCACATACATACCGCTTTGTTTGTATACGCTGAATTGTTGGATAGGGTGTATATTTCTACACGTTTTTCCTATATACCTTGAAGAATACTAGCAATCTGTTGTCTTTATATTTTACTAGATCGCTAGAAGCTGTCTGTTTGGTATCAACCCATGAGAAATCCAACCTAGTTTCTCGTAGAATAAAAATTTGGATCGATGGAAATGCGAAGGGTTCATTGTTTTGCATTCCTCCAGGATTGGAAAAATAATATTCTTTTTCTTTTAGATTGACAACTTAATTAAACAGAAATGCAAGTACCCAGAATTGTTGTTGAAGAATAAAAAGAAAAGAAATAAAAAAAAGGGTTATTTAACGTTGGGTATCTAACAAATGACTAATACATTGTTTTAGTACCCAATATTTAAAATATTAAGGGTTGGTATCTTGACCCGTCAAAGACTGTTAAGATAACTCGTTGACCTAACTGATCATTATCTATTATGTTAAAATTATTTATAAAAGTTAATTATTTAACGGTGTCAATTCACCGTTTTCATGTGATTCTTTAAGAAAACATATGACCCAAATAATTTTCATCTTGTGGTCACAGTTTGATTGATCCAGAGGCAACAATGAGTTTATCAAAAATACATTTCTATTACACCTTCCCTACTTCGACCTCTTTGATTTTCATGAAACAAACTCACATGATAGCAGAGAAGGTTGATTTTGAGAGAGTTGCCGGTGAGAATGAGAGAAGATAGTGAGATGAGTTACCCAGATTAAAACAAAAAGAGCCGAGAGAATAAATTAAGGAGATGCTCTTGTTGCTAGATATTTGAAGAACGAAAAATGGGTCTGAAATCTAAGTTTGATAAGAACTTAGAGAAATTATAGATGATGATTTATGGGTTTGAAGTGGTTTCAGTGGAAGTAAAGCAAAAGGAAACTTGGGTTCTTCTTAAATTTCGAATTGACAGCCAAGAGACATAGCATGTGGCGAGATTTGTTTGTTGTTGCTACCATTAAAATTGTTTGTGTTGCCGAGAAATTGAAATATAGAAATGGTGGTTGATGGGTTATAACTGTGGTTGTGAATGGTATTTCTGGCTAATTTGAAATATTGGTCGAGAAAATTTGGAGACTGTGGTTCAAAACAGATCGTGAAGGGGATGAATTTCTTTCTGGTTTTCTGTCGAACAAATGATTGGTGTAAACTGGGGATGGAGACTGTAAGCTTCTATTGTATAGGCTAGGCCTCTTTTATAGATCCTTCCCTACAGGATTCAATTCCAACTAAAACACATCATTCTCAATCCATTCTTAAAACAGTTTTAAACCCCAATTGAACCCTAATTGAAATCCCAAATTGTTGAATCCTATTGAACTTTGTTGAACCTTGATGGAATCCCAATTAATTATAAACACTGATTGAAAGTTTGAAACCCTAACAAATACTAGTTAAAACCATGTTCTTATCATCAACACGTAATCGTTAAAAATAATACAACCAATCTTCAATCTTTGCAATAACAAACATAGTTGTTTTGTTTTTCTTTCTGTGAGTTCGAGTATGATTATCCCCTTTTAAATGATTCCAAATCAACAAACATAAACATAATCAGTTAGAATGGAATGGTGGTTGATTCAGAAATGATGTATGTTTTCTTTGACGATTTCACACAGTCCACCAAGATCGAACAGAACAGAAAAGATATGAATTTTCTAAATCTATCTTTGTTAGTGTTGAAAGGGGAAATTAAAATGGATAGGTTGACTCAGTGGTGTTAGATTGAGACACATGGAGACTGAGATACATGGAGATTGAGACATGCGGCATGTCTTTAACTAGAGTTAGGATACTCTACCATTGTTATAATAGGTAAGGTTAATAAGGTAATAACCCATGTTCAATTATGAAAATTTTATCTAAGTTAAGTCAATGCATTGAACCGAAAGTCAACGTTAGTCAAGATATCAACTTTTAATATTTTAAATATTGGGTATCAAAATAGTGTATTTGGCATTTGATGGGTACTAAATGTTAAAAAAAATGGAGGCTTATATAATGCGAACCATACAGAGTGTGGAGTACCACAAAGTATAAGGTAAAAAATCTTGCAACAATCAACAAAGAAGTAGAGGTATGATGAGGAGGAGGTAAACCCTTGCGTTGTAAATAAAGAGGGATAAAGACATTACACTCCCAGAATAGAAACTATACCAACGACTTTTTCCCGCCCACCAAATATGGAAGTCTTGCATCATCACTCTCTTGTCTTTTTAACTTCTCTCTTTCTTTTCCTTCGCAACATAACTTCCCCCAACCTCAAAGTAGATTTGATTCATAAAACCCTAGCTTTTCTTATTTTACATTCATAAAAAGTTTCCTAATCATAATATATTTCTAGTTTCAGTGATAGCAGTAGTAGTCTTGTATGGGATCTTCTATATAGATCTGTAGTTTGTATATGTTACTGTTGTTGTTTCATTAGTTTAACATATTTTTGGTTTGCACCAGATCTCTAGAAATAGAGAAAAAAAAGAAAGAAAGAGAGGAGATCTAGAAAAGATGGGTAGAGGAAAGATAGAGATAAAGAGAATAGAGAACCCAACAAACAGACAAGTAACTTACTGTAAGAGAAGATCAGGGATTTTTAAGAAAGCTAAAGAACTTACTATTCTTTGTGATGCTCAAGTTTGTCTCATCATGTTTTCTAATACTGGCAAAGTTTGTGAATATATTAGTCCTTCTACTACGTAAGTTCATTCACATTAATCATTCCACATGATCAACAACATAATCTACCTATATATATATATATATATATATATATATATATATGTTTGAAAACCTAGCAGGCTAACTTTTTTTTTTTTAATTAGTATGAAGGAGTTTTTCGATAGGTTTCGACGGGTTAGCAATATAGATCTATGGGCTTCTCAATATGAGGTTATTAAACTAATAGTCTGATGGCTTTTTCCTTTTTCCTTTCTCCTCTTTTCTATTTTTGTTGTTTCTTTATCTATATTGTTACTGATGATTACCAGTTTGTTTTGTAGACTTTGCTAGAAGAGTTGCAAAAGCAAAAGGAGATTAACAGTAGACTAAAGAAAGAGATCAGGTAATAACAGATAATGGACTGTTACTAGTGTTTTAGAATGATCTAATAAAAATTGTTGTAACTATTGCTAGTTTGATGAATGATATTAATTACTTGGGTATGATTGCAATAGACAGAGGACTGGACAAGATGATTTGAATGAACTTACCCACAAAGAACTATGCAGTCTTGAGGAAGATTTGTTCAGTTCTGTTGTGGTCGTCCATGCCCGTAAGGTAATGTGATGAGAAAATACGGCTAGCTGTTTTATCTGTAGCTCTGAAATTCTCATCTTCTTTTTTTAGTAGGGGGGTTTTCACAACTGTTTTAATTACCTTTAATGTCACTACTGTTATCATCTGTTTTTTTTTATAGAGGTTCTAAAAACTATATTACCATTGATGTCACTCCTCTTTTCTTCTACTTTTTGTGATACGCTTGTATCCCAACTGGCCAAACTGGTGGTGAAAGTTCCAAATTAGTAATTCATTTTGTGTATATATTCTTGACCTTGTCTCTTGAAATTACCCGGATATAATAAACTTTAAATCTCAGTTCCAAAATCAAGTAAACTTTAAATCTATGTTGAATCCATGTTGATGCAGTGAATTCGCAAAACATTTAAACATTATTTTTGTAGCTAGCAAGTTTTTCCAGAAAAGATAATTGGTGATTGATTGTTAAATCCCCTTAATTAGCCACGTACTGAACTTGTGAAAGCTCGAAATATACTCACAAAAACTTGTGCGACAAATGTACACTGAGACTGAGTCTCAAAAACTTCGACTTGGTTAGTAAATTTGCTTTCATCCCCTTAAAAAACAAGCACCCATGCCCTAGGGTTAAGAATGTGCGTGTAACCTTATGCAATGTATAAGTTTGGCATCTTTAAACATTTGTTCTCAAACAACAAATTAAGGGGTTGGAAAAGGGGAGGATGAGAAAGAAGCGCTGTTGAGGGATTTAATACTTGGATGTAGCATCCCTTGTTGTTGTCTAGTGGTGGTAGTGACATCGATAGATCACATAACAATCATCCAATAGACTGAAAGGGGTAAATATGCTGATGTCTGTTAAGTTAGAGGTCAGCAACTTTGTGAAACTAATGGTGTACCATGATGCTCACTTCATAGTTCTTAATTCCCATCGTGAAATGGATATTTGCTTGGCAGATGAGTGATATTTTTTAGTAATTGAGTTGGGTAGTTGAGCCATTCGGTCCATGAGTATAATACTAGTAATACTGAAATGCAAAATTTATTACCTTTTGGTTCCTATTTTTTATCCAAATTTTCCAGTCATTGTGTTTTATTCTAAACTTGTCCAATCGGTTTGTTATTGAGTAACAGTATCATGTTCTGAACTCCCACACTGAAACCTCCAAGAAAAGAGTAAGTGTACTACATTTTCCTTCAATTCTCTTTTAGCTTCTCTCATGAACTGTTTCCTTTACATCTGAAAGTTTCATCATTCTGCGCCCCTACTTTGCAGAATAAAGCCATGGAGGAAACTCACAAAAATCTCCTACGTGCACTTTATGTAAACTTCAATCCTGCCAATAGTGTTATTCTCCATTAGGATTCTTTCTGAACTATAACATGCTTAGGATAATATCACGGATGTTTAATATTTAGAGTTTAAATTCAGCGAATTCCTCTTGTGATTAGTCTCAGGCTGATAGAGAAGAAGAGTTCATTTTCTATGCAATTCCTGCTGATAGGGAAGGCGATCACCATCGTGACTGTCTATCCTCATCGTCATCAATGAGAAGGCTGTCAATAAGTGGTGATTGTGAGAATTCGCAAATTACATTTCAACTTCAACCAAGCCAATCCAATCTTCACCACGCAGCAGGAGGAGGATACTTGTACAATCAACACTATGCTTGAGTGTTCAGTAGTGCTAGTTGATCGAATTGGAGGTAACATACCTCGATCTCTATCAGACTTATTAATTAAACTGAAACACATTCCAGTTGTATCAATTTAGGGTTGATAATTATAAATTGAACCACTACTACTATCTAAAGTGGAGGTACTGCCTATTGTATGAGTGTACGTTTTAGCCAATGACTCCAAAATGGGTACTTAGTATCCATAAACGAGTACTTGAATTTGGAATTTGGTAATGTATCCTATTGTATCTATCTTTGCTTCATCCCTTGTTGGTATTCAGAATGCTCTAACCACTAATGTACTGGTGATATTAATAGCTATAAGGAACTTTTTTTTGTAGTGTTTTCTGCTGGTTGTTGCATGGTCTGTTTGGTGATTTATGAAGTTGGGTGTGTGGTAGTTACTATTTTCACCAAGTTTTGTTACCAGTCGTGTTTCTTTTGCATTCTTATTGTCAAAGTAGTTATTTCTGGTTCAGCTTTAGCATTATTAGTTAAGCAATCATTATAACAAAAATATGCTTAAGCGCCATTTGAATGCAGTAGCTTTGTCTCATTCAATGAGAATCGTAGAACTGTGCCCATTTTAGTCATGGTTAAAGCATCTTTAATCGTAGTAACAGTCATAATAAAATTGTAAGTGGTGTTTTCTTTGCTTATCCACTTTGTATGTTAACAGTCAAAGATGGTCACTGAAAGATCATCTAATAATCATTCAACGACTAATCAAGTCCTCCCAAAAGAACTAGAACTATTCAGAACATACATAATTAAGTTTGTTACACAAGTCTTATCCAGCTTAACCTGGTATATTGGAGCATTAGGTTTGTTGTTGCCTAAGCCCATTGACTACATTCAGCATTCATTTGCAGGACATACATTGTCATTACCTTGTATAAGTGATTGTTGACAATAAAACTAATGCCACTAAAATGTTGATTAATAAAAAATCCTTAATTGGGAATACTCTCATAAATTGGTATCCTTTTTTCAACTAGGACTCCTCTCCTTCTCTTCTTCTCTCCTGACCTCATCAGAAACAAACATCATTTTTTTAGTGGATCCACATGACTTAATCATCAAATCTCTAACAGTCTTGGCATCACTAAACAAACGGGCCACGAATAAGTAGAACCAGTAGACATGAATAAGATTTCACATCGTGTTTATATCTTAGTTTTTCGGATTCAATCCAATTAAAAAAACCTAGAGCAGTTCTAGCATCAAGATTGAGATTATTGAGTACATTGCATGTTGAACCATACAGCCAGAAGACCAATTCTGAATCCAGTAAGAAAACCAATCCTGATACAAATGCCAACTCATAGTCTTTAGGATTTGTTAACAATATATTCTGTTTAGGATTTGAGTAGATTTCCTGTTATGTTTAGGATTTCCTGTTATGTTTAGGATTTGTTTAGATTTCCTACCTTATATAAAAACTACTCTCATTATATAAGAGAGTCTTCAGTAAGGTTAAAGTATTAAGAAAAATAAAAAACATCAGAATTATTGTTTCAACTTGGTATCAGAGGGGGTTTGATCCTATGGGAGGAGCTTTGCTCCTCTCCAACCATCACCACTAGTTCACGTTCATACCATTCCACCAGTATTTTCACTTTGCATTCACAGCATCGTCTCCTTGTATACTATCTTTGCATCACCACCAGTTCAGTTCCACTCCATACATAACACACTACAACAACAGAAGTTCACGACCACGGCAGCACAACAACACCATACTACCATCAACACCAGCTTCTAAATATCAATTTGAATCTCTTAACCAACAGAGAACACCAACATCATTTTTGAGTCTCTTAACCAATAGAGAACACCAACAAAAATTTTGAGTCTCTTAACCAACAGAGAACACCAACAACATCTTGAGTCTCTTAACCAATAGAGAACACCAACAAAAATTTTGAGTCTCTTAACCAACAGAGAACACCAACAACATCTTGAGTCTCTTAACCAACAGAGAACCACAAAACAAATACCAGCATCTACTATTTCTACTTCTAATACTTCAACAGGTAGACCACTCAGAATCATCAACCCAGACGTTTCATTTGTTGGGTAGGCGGAAACCTCTGAACCAACTAATTGGTTAAGTTTTGTAAAGACCCAACGTGAATATTTTCAGTTTAAGGCGGAACCTGTGAACCTGTTAAATGGTTAAGTTTCGTGACAACTCAGCAAGCGAAGCCTCTGAATCTACAACGATCAAGCTTCATAAAAACTAGAAAAGTGGACAAGTATCCACCGTTACCAAGCAAGCTACAGAAGACATACAAAATCTATGGAGACAAGAAAGCAAAATTAAGATGAGATCATATCGACGTGATGACAAGTCAGAAAACCAATCCATGGGCATGTATGAGCAAGATAAGCGAATCATGATAAGAAAGTTGAATGTTCACCAGCTACCCTTCAACTTGAGGGGAAGTGTTGAACCATACAGCCAGAAGACCAATTCTGAATCCAGTCAGAAAACCAATCCTGATACAAATGCCAACTCATAGTCTTTAGGATTTGTTAACAATATATTATGTTTAGGATTTGAGTAGATTTCCTATTATGTTTAGGATTTCCTGCTATGTTTAGGATTTGTTTAGATTTCCTACCTTATTTAAAAACTACTCTCATTATATAAGAGAGTCTCCTGTAAGGTTAAAGTATTAAGAAAAAATAAAAGCATCAGAATTATAGTTTTTACTTTACAAACATGTAATGGAGTTATTGATGGAACCAATTTGAGCAAAGATGGGTTTTTATCCTAATTTTTTGAATGAGAAATTAATCAAACACTTGGTTGGACAAATCAACTGATTCTGAGTCTAGGGAGTTACCAATTGGAGTGATTTAAGATGATGACTTAGCAGTGGTAATGTATTTTGACAAACGATTGCAAAGATTAAGTATATTAATATTACCTAGTTTATCCTTATTAATAACTCAAGATTTAATCATCTTGCGGCATCGAACAATGTTGATGAGGAATCCATTCATCGAGGATGAATCAGTGTACTTGTAAATATAAACCAGATAATTAGGTTAACAGCTTCATTGATAATTGTACATTGGTTTGGATTGATGAGGCAAACCTCGGTGACGATAAACAGAGGGATTAAACGATGACTGTTGGTACTAGGATTTTGTATAAATAGGAAGGTGAGTACGACTTCTGGTCTTGGGCATAGTGCGGATAGTCGCATACTGTAAATACCGATCGTTATTGTCGGTATTGTTTTGTCGAAGAACGTAATACCGACTAAAACAACCGGTATTGTTTGTTGGTTGAATCCAATACCTATAGGAGATACTTAAGGATAATTTAGCTATTACCAAAATTATTTAGGTAAGGGATTCCTCAAATTACTTCATAATGTTTTTTTGTTTTTTTTTAAGTCTTCAATCTCCAAAAGTAAACGTTGCAAAGAACAACTTGATTCCACTATTGATGATAAGAAACTTTGGATTTTAACGAGTTGAACTTGGTCTTTGCCCTTCTCCGTTGATAGACTTCAACTTCCTTGCTCATTTAAGCACTTGTAACTCCTTTTTGGATGATTCACCTAATATAACACATAAGATAGAAAACAAGAGTAATAACAAGTAATATGCAAGAATTTATAGGTAAAACAAGCATGGATTTTACACTAGAAACATGTGAATTAAGTACTTATCAAATTCCCCCACACTTAGTTTTTGCTAGTCCTCGAGCAAACTACTATCTAAACTAACCTAAACTAAAATACAACAACTCCCTTTCATCGAGGACACGGTTACACTTAGCATGTGCAACAAGCCTTTAAACCCCTAGGTGTCCCTAATGGACGAGTTATAGTCTCGTATGGGTTTACAAGAGGTATACCCTCACAACCTAAATTCCAACTTTCAAACGTTCCAGAGCACATGCATCCAAAGAGTTACGAAGACATAAAGTTTCTGCACACTAATAATAAGAAGTTAGAAATTCCAAAAAATATTATTTCATGCTTAACTCTTGAGTTAGGAGAAAACCACCATATGAAAGGATCCAGCCTCAAGAGCAATCGAATGACTTCTGCCTCACCAATAAGGATTTTATGAAATTGGCACTCAAAAGACGTACTTTATGGTTCTCATGTGGGCAGGCAGGAGTGAAGATAGAAATCCTGCATACGTTGAATGTTGGGAAGGAAAAGGAATCTTCCGAATTATATGAAGATGTTATCCCATAGAAACATGGGACAGAAAAGAACATTTTTTTTATTAGTGAGCTCTAAGAAAGGAAACAACCACTATGTAAGTATGGGAACGCTTACTTAATTCTCACCTGATCTACAATCAACACTACTCTCACAACATCCAATAGAAACGTCTTCGGTCATCAACTGTCGATGATGAACTCTTGAACTTCTTAGAACCTTGACAATTGTAATTCTTTTTCTCAATTCCTTGTTGTTTGAAACTTCTTTATCAATTTTCTTCTTCCCCACGGCCTTATTGAATGAAATTAAAAGGAAGTACACACTAAAGCAATGATAAACATTATTTTATTTTATTTTCTCTTTTCTTCTTTTCTATTTTTTTTCCGACTTTTTTATATGTTTTATTTTTCGCTTACTTTTTTGATAATGCAAACTGAAAAATAAATAAAAAGACTAATAAAACTACTATGGTCATGGGGTAAAGACTTTACCACTTGATTCTTCATAATTTGTATTGTCTCAGTGTCATGAATTTCACTAACTCACATCTTTTGATTTCTTTCACTCTTGTACATTAGTCTTCAACAAGAATATAATTTTGCTCTTTGTATTGTTGCTTTACTTGAATATGAAATTTGCTCTTTCTTGTATTGTTGCTTAAAAACCTTGATTGTCTTCAACTTTCCTTCAAATTTTTGATGCTCCTTTTGTTGATGATGGTGTTTCTATGGACCTGTTGTTGTCGAGAGAATGATGCCAACTGCAAACAAGACTACAAGATAAAGTTAGCAATTCTTATGACACCCTCATGATTGATAGAAATAGCACTCAAGAGATAAAAAAAATTAGTGCTGAAATTGGTGCGAAGTTAGGTAGCTCATCATTCTACCCGGAATTTGCGCAGATGAAACACTATTAACGGAGAATTGAAGGTTTGGTGCCTCACTCATGGGTATTGAATGATCAACTTTGTAATATTAAACTCTTTACCGGCAGTTTAAGTCCTTTTTTGTCAGCTCTAGCCTCTCAACAACTAAGTAACCCGAATATAGTTCTCTAATACTTCTAAGTTCAGTTATTTCGGTAAGAAATCCGTATGTAAACTTAGCTAGAAGTATACAAAGTGACTCTAAAATCTATAAAAGTTGGAGGTTTTCATGCAAATATGTACAAAAAGTTAAAAAATTCTACCTATAAAGTAAAGAGTAAAAACTCTATATGCTTAATCATACATATTTTCACACAGTTATGCCCTCCACACAGAAAACATTTAATGGTTAAAGAGAGGGAAAATTAAAAATATATCCCGGATTCATGAAGTTGATTGATTGACGGAAGCAGGAGTTGATTTAACAGAAAAAATATGAAGTTGATTAAGGATATAACTGTCTAAAAATATGTATCTAACGGAAAAAATAAACATATCTCTTAATTCCAGCTGTTACAGAACATATCCTCGACTAAGGGGTATAATTTAGGACATGTTCCTCAAAATCCCTTTTAATTTCTGAGCTATTATTGGCAAAAACTGCTACAACAAAAATGAACATCTAATCTTCAAATTCTATATCGAATCCCGCCCCTTTTTCATTTCAATATATGAGCTTGACATAATTTACATAAGTCTGAAGGCAGGACTAGTGGAATTTTAAAACAAGCGTATCAAGAGAGCTTACTCACTATTTGCAAAAATAAATCCAATACCAAGAAGTCCTGATCACTACAAGGACTATAATGAGACACAATGACTAGGAACAGAGATATTATTTACTAACATGACATTACTAGTAGAAAGGAAAGGTTACATTTTTCCTCTAATAAAACATTAAAGGTTAGCCTTCTATCTGTAACACTCATCTGACTAATACATAATTTACAATTTCAGCACGCCTCAGCTTATAACATGTGCATGCTATTCCGAGAGTAGAATTACTCAGAAGAACCTGCCAATGCAACAACACCAAATTGTTAGATAGAAACAATAGGCTGCAAGAAGTAATTCTGAATGCTTGAAGTGATTGTGCATGAAGAGGTACTATGACAAACCAATGATGGTCACAGAAAAACTTGCAACCAAGAAGACATCTATTGGATTTGGTAACTAGTGCATCATAAAGTTTTCTGACACATCTTAGGTGCAATGATGGTGGAGCAATTAACCATCGGCTTCACACAGAATGCACAAACAACTGCAGACATCAAGTTTCAATTCAAGCCAAACCATATGCTGTTTAACTTGATATCATACCTGACATTCTAGAGTCAGATGCATCCTCTTGAGGAGCTTTCCCAGAATCTTTAGATTTGCTTCCCTGTTTTTGAACTCTCAAAGACCTCAACTTTGCTGCAGACTTAAAAGAATGTATCAAAGGAGCATCCTCCTCATCTTGATCTTCTTCTTCTGGACCTTCCTGGTCAGATGCACTAATAGACTCATCTTCTTCACTTGATTCTTGTTCATCAAAGAGTTTCTTCCCCTGTATATTTCGGCGTTTACGTGAACGACCTCGGCGACCCGCAAAAGTTCCCTCTTTGTCTTCTGATAGTAAGCAACAATATCAGCTATGAGTCTCATATATGTTAACCAAGGAAAAAGAAATAATGATGATCACAAACAGATTTAATACTGATGACAGCCTGGCAAAGACATACAGATCAAATGCATGATTTAAGACCCAACATTGTGGATGGGCTCCTTTTAGTACAGCACAGCTGAATACTGAGTGAAGGATCTTACGAAATAGATCCACAAACCACACACAAAAGGAACATGTTTTGTGTGGAGCCATGCGTAGCAACATTCTCTACCAGCTCAAAACTCAACCATTGGTTTGAGCTAGGACCATATGATTGCTCAAATTTTTGATTTGAGCTTGAGCTGGTGTGCAAGTATAATATTTTTAAGAAACTGAACATTAAACATTAAGGAACATTGAACTGCAGTGCAGAACTAACAGTCTAACAGTAAGACATAGACACTGTGTTTGATCAGATCCTGGATAACTAAACAATTCTAGTTAAGCATTAGAAAGAATGAAAATAGTTTGTCAAGAGAAAAGATCAGAGGTTGCTCTAGAAAAGCATAAAACTATGGGAGATAGAACATGGTGTTTTCAGACTTACCATTAAGTCCAGCATTCTTTGCATATTTCTCACGTAAAATGATCAACAAAAGTGACATAAGGACTCCACCCGCTAGGATCTTCATCAGTATTCACATTCTCTGTTCGTTTCTGGACATCCTTTAAGCTACTCACAGTACAACCAGATGTTACAGAATGCCTTTAATTTGTGTAAATTATCAAATATTATTTTAAATTTATAGGATGAGAGTACTTTACTTACATTTCTAGGATGTCTGATGTTGGAAGTCTATATACAAAATGTAGTACAGCTTCAAGGAAACTAAGCTGTCTTGGAGCATCCTCAAAGGAAAACAAGATGCCCTCTTTAACAATCTTAAGAATATCTGACCTATACTTGTTTCGAGCAGCACCAACGAATGTTTCAGCAAGCCGAGCAGCTAGGTCCTTACACTCTGTAAAAGACTTACTCGTTAAAGACTCATCATCACTTTTTGAAACTTCCAAGATGTGCCGATTATATGCCTGATTCCAAATCCAATATTAAAGAGATTAATATCTAACTCCAACTTGAAAGAGGATACGAACCTAAACTTACAGAAGTCAAACAAGACCTTATTCAAGCAAGTAATAGTAGAATAAGCTTGAATAAGTCTCTGAGATACAATGGTTTGTCTAGTGAAATTGTAGACTTCAAAGTTGAAACCCTTTTTTGCATAAAAAATAGATCAAATATGCCGAAAAACTTCGGCTTTTGTTTAAAATCGACCTCTCATAACTCTAGTCCCAATATATCAAGGTAAGACTAATCCCAAAACAAGATTCCAGAAAAAAGAAAGTGTCAATATCAGAGCTGACTTAAAGCGGTTCAGATGATTGCTTGTAGACTCTTATTGGTAGCAGTCTCAGCGAGCTAAGTTATACCCACTGTTTATTAGCAGGGTGTTAGAAAGTGAAGACTGTTCAGAATTCATACCCTTTTCAGTGATTCCAGAAATATATTACAAACATCTCCATTGTCTGTCTTCTTCAGGACAGTAATCAGCTGCTTGACAATCTCCCCAACATTCGTTCCATGCATCAAAAAATGTGATATGATTTCTGGACCAAGATAGTCCTGCATGAATATTTGAAATTAAAAATATTGTGTTGTCCGCATGGTATTGATTGTAACCTCCAACATCATGAATAAAAAAATAGCAAAATTCATAGGATTATGTTGCTTGATAAACAGACGGGTTATGTCAGACGGAAACCATATTCAATGTTCCCCGACATCTGACAGCGAGTTAGCAACATATTTATCGAATATTAAATATGAAGTAAAGAGCGGTAGAATCACAATTTTCTGCTTGGATGACCAGCATAAGTACTTACTGTACAGTCTACAGAAAAAAAAATTCTTACAAATGGGTCCTGTCCAGGGTATCCCAGATGCAGTTTACCCTGACTGAAGAGAATGAAATGCAACAAGATTTTGAATTTGGCGAGAAAATATGTCGTCACCTTAGGAACCGCATCACTTGCAACCAACTTTGATGCAGCAATCATGATTGCTTCTTTATTTGTCTCTTCTATGTATTCTTGATTAGCTTCATCATCTTCAATTTCATCCGTGAGGATGCATATTTAGACATGAAATAAAATCAAAATAATTAGATATAAGAAGCAGAAGGCCTTAACAATGCACGCATATATCAGTTAACTATATCAAAACATTCTCATGATTCATTACATTTTAGAACAAAATTGAGATAATAGCTAACATGAAAAATTTCATGAACTGGCAGTCATATGTTCAGCCTTACGAACTGAAACCTACAGAAAAGTAAACCCTATCGGCTTCTTGTGAAGCAAGCTGTGGGTAGCAATACGCCATAACGATGTGTTCATACATCATACTAATTATATGAAAACATCATCATGATTCATTACATCTTAAAAATAAATCAAGATAATAGCAAACATGGACAATTTCATGACTTTTACTCATAGGTCCACCCTTACGAACTGAAACCTACAGAAAATCTAAACCCTATTGGCTTCTTGAGAAGTGGTCTTGAGCTCGTACATGAATGCTATTGGCTTTAAACTACATCTACACGTTGTAATAACACTGTGCCACATGCATGCTTCATACTGCTGACTCTATCCAGCTTTTTTTTAAACGTGTCAAAATAGAAAGTTTAGCAAAGTTGGTAACCTGTATTGAGTTGTTGTTCACAAAGAGACCAGAATTTTTGAACCATATGCACGTCAGGACAAAATCCTAACCCTTCCAACTTTGATGAAGCAAAATTTGACTTTCTAAACACGAACCACATCTCAGCGAGTATAGCACAGACCTAAGGCAGAAGGGGAAAAAAAACTCAGTTACCAATATTACATCTTTTAACTGCTTCATATTTACTGTAAAATGTAAGAGTTCTTACTCGACAAGCAAGCAGCCTTCCATATCTTCCATCTCTCCCGGCTTCCGAATTGGAGTTAAGGAAGTATTCAAGTTGCTTAAACAAGGTAGTACGTTTGGACGATAAAGAATCTAGTGATTTTTGAGAAATACTTTCTTCATCTATAATAGACCGCAGACACCAGGCTACATGCATATACATGTTCAGAAGCAGAAAACATACAACCTGGAAATACATGAATAGCAATTGTAAGCAGATTTCGCACAAACAGCAAGGAACCTAAAAAAATTCAAATGGCAAATTGCTAAATTCACGTATGCACCTCGTCATCCATATTTCTGTTTTCTTCAAGAATCTTGACAAAATCTTTGAATAAGGTTTCAATGGGTACAAACTTCGCTAATTGGAGTTCATATAGACGTTTCAAATTAACGAGAAAAGAGTAGTCATCATCGCCTCCCTGAAATCTCGAAACATGTCAAATTTGAGATTTCAATCCAGTTGGATAACAATAAAGGTCTTAGAAACGACAATGAATATACCTCTACTTGTTTCATTGCAGATTTAAGCTTTGTTATAAGTTCATCCTCTAGCTCCTTTAATTTAGTGTGTGCACAATCTTGCAGGTCTCCTTGACTCTCAGTGGAACAAAAGCTCATAGCCTTTATACAGGACCTCAAAGGTTCTTTTTCACCATGTTTGAAGAATGCTTCATTGATGAACCGGAGAACTTTTTCAAAATTCTAAGCCAGCAATCAAAATTAGCAGGCAGCATGTGATGGGGAATCCTAAATTAGAAACATTATTCAGATGAGCAAGAGATGATGAAGTTTATGGACCTACCTGTTCTTGCCTCTTAAGGGAATACAGCTCGAGATTCATGTTCAGAATTATCTCTACCAACGGTGACACTTTGTCCTTGTCAGCCATGAATTTGGGCAACAGTTTTGGGTAATTATTCATCATTGCTAAAGTTATGTCCCGTCTATTATTTTCCAGTGCTTCCTAGCGAATATAAATAGAGATCTCAAAAGCATGAACAGAACAAAATAGAGAACAGATGGACCACACATCAATGAGACAAATTGAGAGTTTGGACATGTTCAGCAACTACTACTTACAGTAGAATAACTAACTTGTTGCAGGTTAGAGTCTCTAATTAAGAAGAAAGGGGGTTAAAACATGCATCACTTAAGTACCAATGTCCTGACAGAAATGCCAATATATATTCTAAGCTTCTTATAAGAACTAGTTGAGAAATGTTGAAAAGATAAGATTAGCAAGAAAGCCTGACTGAAGAGTGAAACCGGGGTGTTGATTACCTTTTGAGCTTTGTTGTAGTACTGCTTTCGGTTATCGGTAGCGGGTACAATCCTTTCTCCAACAGCTTTCTTAGCCGATGAATGAAGCAGTCGAACCAAGCTTGTGGCATCAACATCCGTAAAGTCTTTCCCAGGTTTCTCGTCCAAAAGCATAGACACAATGTACTTCCAGTCCTGCAAGATAGATGTAAATTAAATTAGCCTTTTTCTGGACAATTTTTTTTATTGAAGTCAGAATTCCTCTGGTATCCTTTGGTCCTTCTGCTGTACAGATATGAGATCTCAACTGAGCAGTGTTAAGAATGACTACTTCACAGTTTAACAAATTGAATGAAAGAAACTGATAATAAGTATAGCATAATACTTTCATAGCCTTCATATAATCCCAGACATCATCAATAACATAGGTTATTAGAATTGGATCTGTCGAAAACTCTCTCAGGATTTGCAGTAATCTTCCTAGATGAACATCGGAGGAGTCGTTCTCATCTCCTGGGAAAAAAATTCAGGCTGTTAATAACAAGAGTTGCTCAATCATACATATGCACATGATGGTGCAAGATATACTCAATTGGTAATACCTTTCAAGGTACTAAATTTCTGAGCAATCAAGTGATCATACACTAGTGCTCCTATTGCACGCCTGATTTCTGGTGGTTCGTCAATAAGCAAATCATACAAAGGACCCAAGTCCTCATCAGATAGAAGCTGATGTCTGCAACTCATTAACAAAACCAATAAACACCATGCAGAAAACCACTAAAAGATAGAAAAGTAAGAACTTATACCCAGTTTGTCACCAAGAAATATGATACAACGTTCATAAGCAATCATATACCTTAATAATTGTTTCAGAAGGCCTATGGCACACACAGAGACAGAAACATCAATGTCATCAGCGAGTTCGATCATTCGTTTTGAAAATCTTTCGGTGAAAAGCCCAAGTGATGGGACATTATCATCGACCTCATAGAGATTTTGCAAAGCAAGAATAGAACATTTTCGAACACCAGCATTCTACAAATGCAACAAGAAGATTAAGTCACTCAGGCTGATAAAACAATGGAAGAAAAAGATAAGCATATTCCATAATTTCTGTTAGATGATCAGTATACTTTGTCGTTTAATGTCCATCCGAGGTACTTCAAGTACAAATCTTGCAAGAACAATGAGGGATAAGACAGAACCCAGACACCAAGAGATTGTATGGATGACATCCGGATATTTGGATCGACGTCCCGGTAACGATGCACAAATAACCTTCAACAGAAAAAATTTATTAGTTAGGCGATGAATATTATAAATGGAAAACAGATTATTATCAGAAATAGCTAACTGAATCTTACCCTAAAAATAACTTGCGCATCATATTCTCAATCACATTAATCTTTTCCTGGGTCATTTCCAACCTTTTGCCTAGTGAATCCACACGTGGACCCTCTTTTCTTTTCTTGACTTCAGTTGTTAACTGTCTCTGTGTAGTTTCACGCTGAGACCCCAACATCTTTGCAACAGTTATGAAGGATGTGACAAGTTGGAGGCCAATCAATGAAGCAACTTGGCGAAAAACTCTTGGAGGAGAGCTAAGGCATGTGCAGAAAAAAATAGTCTTAGGGAAAGCACCAAACATGAAAAGCAAACTTCATCCCATAATAAAAACGCTGAAAAGTTGCGACAACCTACCATGACAATGCGATAACATAGTCCATACACTTTTCAAACAAAACCTCATCCAACAATGGACCATTTTGGCACTCAATGACCAGATTGTCCCAGAAAGATAAAAGGTTTTCTTTGAAGTTTTTGAACTCCTTCCGTTTAGAGCTGTGGTAATCTTCTACTTCACCCTGGGATTCAAACAGGAATAAATTCTAAATTAAAGCTAAAAATTGTGGATGCATAAGATAAGGATTATGGTAGGCGTGAATTTATACTTGCAGGTAACAATTAAAGTATGTATCTGAGAATCTTCGTATATGCAACAAATGTTTTTTTTTTGAAAAGGACGAAATAAAGAAAAGAATTCAGGAGTATGGGTAAATACTTTCTGGGCAAGCTCCACCAGACTGACCACCACATTATCCACTTCTGTGTCATCCAAGTCTTTCTCGATGAGAGAATATTTAGCTCCACAAACCTGCTCATCAACAACTTAATAAGACCTATGTGCAAGCAAGAGTAGGCAAATGAGACTGTGAAATAAGCCACTATTCTGAAATTAACTAACACTACGCATCTCATTGAATATATATGCATTCAGGTCATGACACAGCGCCTTAAACTATTTTCTATTTCCTACATTGACATCTATAAAAGTCACTCTCTAGAAAGGAAAAAGAAATAGAAAATCCAACTGCAACTGCAACAAAATTCAATGTTAGCATCACATCAAGCTAATGGAGATATTACCTCGAAAAGCATCATGAGCAATTCAACCATAGCAGATTTAGGACTCTTTTCATATTGCTCGACCCAGTTCTTGACCACATGGGGAATTTGCTTCCCATTACCTTTCACAGTATCTAGAAAAACACATCCAAAAACCCAATTCTCCAAATTTAAAACAATAACACCAAAATCTGTTAATTCATTTATTTGAACCAATAGAAGTAGAACTTAATGAATTCAAAGAGGAAGACACATCTGGGGGACATGAAAAAAAACATAATCAATTTTAGCTATGAAATAGATGCACTTAATTGCCAATATGGAACTATGATACCCCATACAAGCTGTTATTCTTGGTAGTTTCAACATTCTAATGCAAAATTTATTTCTCACACAATTACTAATAAGCAAGAACTTACTACACATAATGTCCAGGTTTAAACAGAAGCACACAATATTCAAATGAACACTAAAAAATGAAGAACTAAGTATTTCAATGGAACACAAAATTTGTTGAAAAAAATTACCAATCAAACTCAGATCAACATTTTTAAGGTTTCCTGGAACCTTAGGGCACACTTAAACTTTACATTGTCCTCAATGTAAATTGACTCCTCCAATGTAAAATCAAGATGTAAAACCAATGGGTTGCCTCCCATTCAGCGCTTAGTTTAACGTCCTCAACCTGACCTTCTGGTTAGCGTTCGTAGACCAACAATCTGAAAATTTGGGGATCCATCCAAATAATAATATACAGCTTTACAAAAAAAGTTAGCATGAGATATAAATATTGAAATTGTCAATTGGTGGAAGTTTCCCCCACACTTAGTCTTTTTAACACTTGGAAGTTTATAAAGAACATAAAAAAAGGGAACTTCTTTGGGTTCCTCTCGGTGAACCTGCACATTGTTAGAATCAAACACATCTAGTGGTGGATAGTTAGAAGCAAAATAATTCTTAAGAATTTTTGTATCACATATACCCAACCCTAAATGAGGTAGCTCCTTAAAAATCGGGTTAACAATCTTTTGGGGAACTATTTCGATTGGGGAAAGATTAAAAGATATAGATTTATGCAAAGGGTTAGTTAAACCTTTCACGATCTCTTGTATTACGGAATACTCATCATTCTTAAAGAAATTGAATGATCTATTTACCTCTTGAATATCGTGGTCCTCTATCAAACTTTTTAAAAACCATTATTCGTCAGTTTCTGGTTCAACCGAAATCTTAGCATCATTATAATCTCCGGTAAGCTCAATTGGGTCTTCCACGAATTCAATCAATTTGGTTTCTTTCTCAATCACCATCTCTTCAACACACTCATCATCAGAATCAGAATCCTTTCTAGGAAGTCTAGTTCATTGGTGCAAATCCTAAAATCTTCGCTTAAGTAAGTTACACTATTTATAATAATAGAAATATCGTATCTAGTCTCCTTATTTTGAATAGGAGAATGATCGTTATTATGATCCGGAGTTGGAATAACTTCATCATTGTTGCAAGAATTTTTCAAAGGTTGCTCATCTTTGTAATCATCATCAGAATTTTTGTCAACCTCACAATCTCCATTATCCCAACGGCATTGGAATTCCATCTTTGTGACCCTATTAATTTCCTGAAGAGTTTCCTCTGATGCTCAATCTTCTTCTATTTGCTCGAATTGTTTAAAGATTTTCATGATGTTCATACGTTTTTCGCCATTACCCACAATAGAATTTCCAGACCATATCTCTTGTTCTGGAAAGGAATGATGAAGAGGAGTAGATCTTGATTTGGTATCATGAGTTTTGATTTCCAAACTCTCTGACATCTGCACATTACTAAAAATAAACTGATTAGAAGTATAACTATGTTTCCATCCTCGTAAATGTTCCCTTACTTCCTCGTCATAAGGTTGTTGGCATGTATGAGAATATCCTTAAGGTTCCGTAGGGTAATTGTCATAGTCAAAAGATTGCTTTTGATTAACCCCCGGTATGGTTGGTAGTTGTCATAACTTTGAGATTGAAAACTGTATTGAATACCACTATTATATGATTGATCTTGTGCACCATACATGTTATTTTCGTAAGGAAACATGACGACTCACAAGAAAAAAAAACGAAAAATCTACTAAAACCAAAAAATTAAATAAAAACAAAAGTGATACTTACAACCTGTTTTCATAATTTACCTCCCGCTTTTGACGAGAGTTGTATACCTTCAACGAGTTGTTAACACCATGAAAACCTAAAAATCTGAAAACACTAAAGAAAAACGTGAAAATATCTAAACTACTAAAACAAGCTAAAATAAATAACAAATCAATTAGCAAGCGGCGCCAAAATTTGATGCGTGTTGTAAGTGCAAAAAATTAATGAATATATTTCCCACTAATTAACTAGTAATATAGCGTAGTAAGGATTGTTCCCACGGAGAGTTGTGTAATTGATAGATCATTTGGATTATCAAAACTAGAATAGATACTGAAAAGGGAGGTTTGGTTTAATTAACTAACTAAAAAGACAATAAGAAATACAATAAGGATAAAAAGATGATTAGGGAGTCCTTCGTCGTTACCAAACATTGACTGAATTAGTATACTTATCTATCTTTCGTCAGAATCACTCATCACTAATCGTAGAATAGCAATAAGCTCTAATATTGTATTCTTTCTGCACCTAATTTGTCACCGGCGGTTTAAGTCCTTTTTTGTCATCTCTAGCCTCTTAACAACTAAGTAACCCGAATATAGTTCTCTAATACTTCTAAGTTCAGTTATTTCGGTAAGACCTCTGTATGTAAACTTATCTAGAAGTATACAAAGTGACTCTAAAATCTCTAAAAGTTAGAGGTTTATGCAAAAAAAAATAAAAATTTTACCTACAAAAGCAAATACTAAAATCTATATGCTTAACCACTCCCCCACACTTAAACTTTACATTGTCCTCAATGTAAATTGACTCTTCCAATATAATATCAAGATGGGAAATCCTAATATGATATAAAAACTAAAAAGCAAAAAGCAAAAGACATAAATACAAAACCAATGGGTTGCATCTCATTCAACACTCAGTTTAACGTCCTCATCCTGACCTTCCGGTTAGCGCCTGTAAACCAACAATCTGAAAATCTAGGGATCCACCCAGACAAAAATCTGCAGTTCTAATAACAACTTCACACAATGATTATTATAAGATATAAATAATGAAACTGTTATTTGGTGGTAGTTACCCCCACACTCTACACTTGGAAGTGTATAAAGAACATAGAACAAGGGAACTTCTTCGGGTTTCTCTCGGTGAACCTGCACAATGCTAGAATCAAACACATCTAGTGGTAGATAGTTAGAAGCAACATAATTCTTAAGGATTTTTGTAGCATGTATACTCAATCCTAAGTGATTTAGCTCCTTAAAAATCGGAATAACCTTTTGGGGAACTATTTCTATTGGGGGAGGATCAAAAGATATATATTCATGCAAAGGATTAGACAAACCTTTTACGTGATCCTCATCATGGGTATGCAATGAACCATTTACCTCATATGTGTCATGGTCCTCTATCAAACTTTTTGAAAGCCATTCTTTATCAGTTTCTGCTTCAATCGAAATATCAACGTCATTATTATCCTTGGCAAACTCAATTGGTCTTCCACAATATTAATCAATTTGGTTTCATTCTCAATCACCGTCTCTTCAACAATCTCATCATCAAAATCAGAGTCCTCTCCTAGGAAGTCTAGTTCTTTTTTTGAGTATGTTAAACCATTTATAACAATAGATATGTCATATCCAGTCTCCTCCTTTCGAATAGGCGAATGATCGTTATTATGATCCGGAGTTGGAATTAATTCATCATTGTTGCAAGGAATTCCAAAAGGTTTGTCATCTTCATAATAGTCTTTATCGTTCTTTGGAATTTCAGAATTGTTTTGGTTTTGAGGCCATACTTCTTCCTCATCCTTATTTTTACCGAGTTGAGCAATTTGTTCGTATAATTTCTCTGAATTCCTTTGAATCTCTCGATGTGACTCTTCCCAATCATATTGTTCCTGATGTTGTTGTTGCAAGTCATCTAGCTTTCAATTGTGCTCATCTTATTGTTGAATAAATTGCTTCATTAGCCTTTAGAGTTCGTCTAACTTGGCACAAGTAGAATCTGTAGCACTAGAGAAATTATAGAAACGTAACTATCCTCTTATCCTTGTGATTGTTCACTTACATACCCTTCATAAGGTTTTTGGCATGTATAAGAATAACCATAAGGTTCCATAGGGTATTGGTCATAGCCAAAAGATTGGGTTTGATTATACCCTTGGTATGAATGGTAGTTGTCATAAGATTGAGATCAAAAACCGTATTGAATACCACTATAACGTGATTGATCTTGTGCACCGTACCTGTTATTTCTGTAAGGAAACATGAAGACTCACAAGAATGAAATATTAAATCCTAACAAAAATATAAATCCTAAAATAAAATAACTAAAAGTGATACTTACAACCTGTTTTCAGAATTTACCTCCCGTTTTTGACGAGATTTGAACACCTTCAACGAGTTGTTAACACCACAAAACCCTAAAAATCTGAAAATACTAATAAAAGAACGTGAAAACATTATAAACTACTAAAACAAGCTAAAACAAATAAAAAATCAATTAGCAACTTCTCCGCGACAGCGGCGACAAAATTTGATGCGTGTCGTAAGTGCAACAAATTACTCGATATATTTCCCACTAATTAAATAATAATATAGCGGTAGTAAGGATCGTTCCTACAGAGAGCTGTGCAATTGATAGGTTATTTAGATTAGAAAAAATATAATAAAAGTAAAGAACTAAGGTGGATTGGTTATAAGTTGACTAAAAAGAATAATAAAAAGATAATAAGAAAGAAAGATGATTGGGGAGTCCTTCGCCGTAACCAAACGTTGACTGAATTAGTATAATGATGAACACTTAATTTATATATTTTTACCACCATATTTATATTTGATAATGATTACATTTGTGCTAATTTATGGTTTTCATGTTATTTTAGATGGTATGTGTAAAATCTAAAGCTATGAATAAAACAAGACTATAATGGCTAATTGGGGTCAAAAATGAAGACAAATGAAAATTACGTGATGGCAGTTCAGTGTGTCATACTTCAAAGGACGTCAAATTACTGTACGCAACATTGGTTGTCTTTGGTCTGGTGAGTGTAAAGTGGAAATCAAAGAGAAAAAATAGAGGTCGAAAGAAGTGGACGTCTTCTACCTATAAAAGTGAAGTGAGAGCCTAGTCTAACTAAGAGACGTGGCTAGGCAAGTCTGGTGGCTTCTCAGCACATGAGAAGAAAGATGAAAGAAAAAAACAAGGGAAAGAGAAGTGGGGTCCGGTGGTGTGTGTGGCTCGGTTAGAAGACAAGAACTGAGAAAGGTGGAGAAGCATGTGATTTAGAGGGAATGATGAGAAACAAAGAGAAGTATAAAAGAAGAGAGAAGGCTAGGTTTTTCTTTGAGGTTTTGTTTGAGGGAGAGAGTAGGCAGGGGGTTGGAGGAGAGAGATTGGGGGAGGAATAGAGGTGGAGAAAGAACACCTAGGTATGACGGCTACGTAAGGGAGAGAAGGTGGAGAGACGGTAGAGTAGGATCGAAAGTGAAAAAGGTGGAGCTAGGCGGCTAGTAGAGGGGACAGTGAGAATGGGGTAGTCTGACGGCTGTTTTTGGGGGTAGGAAAAGTGAGAGAGATAATACCTAGAAGGATAGGAAGGGTGGGGTGAGAGAAAAGATTGATAGGGGAGAAGAAAGACAGCTGATTGAGACTGGAGAGAGAAGTGAAAGGTGAGAGAGAGGTCAGACGAAGAGAGACAGAAGACGTGGGGTATTAGGACTGATTAGAAGAGGGAGAGAAGGGAGAAGTGGAAAGAGACAAAGGATCTGAAGCAGTTTTGTTCCTTGTCTGACGGCTGGTGGTTTTTAAGGTTTATAGTGTACAGACGGAGAGAGGCTGGTGGAAGGATTAAGGGGAATTACGGTTGTTCTTCTGACGGTGGGAGAAAGTGCAAGGGATCAATCTTCAATAACACAGTGAAATCTCTATTATCTTTCTCTCAATTTATTTTTAACGGATTTTAAAAAATCCATCTCCTTGTCTCACTAATTTTGTAGCTAGGGTTTATATTGAAACCACTTAAAACTTTTAGACCAATTAAATTAAAGTATTTGGCACAGACGATTATGATTTGAATAAGATTAGTTCCATGATTTTGTTTATTGATTTAATGATTTTTATTAAACAATTGTTATTTCATTAGATGGTACATGATTGGCCTAGGTTTTTGATGTTCCATGCTTTTGTTATACAATTGTTATTTTGAAAATCTAAATTAGTTGTTGCTTCACCGGTTCTGTACAATACATTAATCTATACGCAGAATTAATAGAATAGCAAATATATTTGTCTACTTATTTGATATTTCATGCTTGGGTTAAATCCTTAAATGGGATATGCTTAGAATAGTCAGGTATTATTCGTGAACCTATAATTAGTTTCGTATAGTTTTCTCGCTAACGCAATTTGATGGTGTATGCATAGACTTAGAGCTATGCATCATGCTTAGGGCGTCACAGTGACATTTGCGACTCTAATACATATAATAGGTGATGTCAATAGAATGGACAATAGATAAATATTCAAGAATTATGTTTCATTTCAGTAATTGAATAGAAATAGTGGTGGATACTAAAAACTCTGGTTACCAACTCTCTCTGCTTAGTTTTTTTATTAGTTTAGTTTGTTTTATTATTTCATTCATAATTCTAAAAATCCGAAAATATTGTTTCTGATAGTTTAATTGAGATATTGATTACAATATTTACCCGTTCCCTGTGGGTTCGACCTGTACTTGTCGTTGTCTGCATTGTAGACACCGTGCGATTGTGGTTATTATATATAGGGTATTCCGAAATCCTATCATATACTTATCTATATTTTGTCAGAATCATTCATCACCAACCGTAGCAATAGCAATAAGCTTTGTTATCCCCAAAACTCCTTTTATCACTGGATACGGAAGCGCTCGACTACCAGATTCTATTCATCTGAGACACCATGAATAAGATCTCAAGGTGTAACCCAGTCGAATACATTAGGATTTGTGAATTTAGGTTGATCCTAGCATCAAACGTATAACTTCTTTCTGCTTACTAGTGTTATCTTCACACACGATTGCTCTACAGAATCCCTCTGCAGGGTCTTGTGTTCTCTACTTGTGTGGAGGTGTTCGACTATTACATGTATCTCACAACTCTTTACTAACGATAGAATGATCAATATAATAACTTGGTTGTGCACTCAAACAATCTAAGAATCAATCATAAACCCTAGATATAATGAATACAAACGATAATATGATTACAACTCCAAATAACTTGTATAACTAATAAAGCTTCACGCTTAGAACATTTAATTCATCCTTAATCAACAAAAGGTTTAGCTACTCATATAACAAAGAAGAATGGCTCCCCCTAAAGGGGTAAACCCTAGGTTTTAATGTATAAGTTGTGATATGAAAGGTAGAATAGATAATAAGATGATGTAAAAAATGTCTTGTTTGATCCTTAGATATCTTATTTTATAGTCTTCAATGATTGGCCCTCAATTATCCTCTCCTTCTAGGGTTTAGAATCCTTCCCTAACCATGTTTCGTTGATTTAGAAGTCCAAAACGTGTCTTAAAAGTGGCCTACGTCGATCTAGAATCGGTAGTATCAATCACCATATTTCTATCGATTATTTTTGTGAAGTATACGGAGACTTTTGGTCCAAAACATCCCATGATCGGTAGGCACGGGCTCCCATTATCTACCGATTATTTTGCTGAGTGTTTCGCTCTTTTCTTTCGGCTGTTTTGCTCATAACTTCCTCATACAAACTCGGAATGACCTCAATCTTTTTGCGTTGTGTTCGTATTTAAATTCTCTTCAATATTATGATAAGAAAATCTGGATTTTAACGAGTTAAACTTGGTCTTTGCCCTCCGTTGATAGACTTCAACTTCCTTGCTCATTTAAGCACATGTAACTCCTTTTTAGATGATTCACATAATATAACACATAAGATAGAAAAAAAGAGTAATAACAAGTAATATGCAAGAATTATAGGTAAAAAAAACATGGATTTGACACTAGAAACATGTGAATTAAGCACTTATCAATCAAACACACATAACAAAGCCTGTTAACGTTGATTTATCAATAGTTATATCCCATAGAAATAAAATCACTTGGATTTGTGATAGTCAAATTTTCAAACAAACTTGAGTGGCCTTATATAAGAAGAGAAGGGACGTAGAATAAACAAGTTTGATATATCGAAGATAACTATACCATTAGTTCATAACAAGTCCTCAATGAAAACTAAATAACAATCTAGCCTTCCACCAACGTTAAAACTAGAGACTTCATGATCCAAAAGAAGATTTTAAAAAAAATAATATAACGTAGGATGTTTCTCCTAAATAGATTATTCACATCTATTTCAAGTTAGCTTTTCCACACGACAAAGGTGTGTTTTGGGATGAATTTGCAAGAATATAAAATTTCATATTTAAAGTGTTATGACTAAGGAATTGTTTGGAAACAAGATCTACCAATATCGGAAATCTTTAAGATATGCAATAAATATATTCTGAAATTAGCAATGACCTAGCTTTCTCCAACTCATAATCGATTTTTCTCATAGTATGACAACTAAAATTACTTAGCACATAACCATATACTTGACTAATATAGTTACTAGATATATGCAAACCTCTGGGAAGTGAAAACATATAATTTTGATACCATAAATGATGTTAAAACATCGATATTATAGGATCTTTGCTTGAGTATCAAAGAAGTATACTTGAACAATAAAAAATTAGAGTTTATCACATGTTCAAACATTATATCGACATGTATGAACATTCCTAATCTAACTCGTATATATCTCGATGTATGCTGAAACCTGTGATGATAACATAAAAATTGCAAATGTAAAATACAAGTTATATACATATAGTTGGGATCGGTCCCGGGATCGATCCTTTCTACTAAGGAATGGTCTTGGGATCAGTCATACATATGGGTCGGTCCCATGATCGGATCTACTTGTAGGATATGAAAGTGTGGTCACTATTCACTTTTCTTTGATAAAACTCGTTCAGCTGTCATTTCTGGGGAACCGACAAACTTTACTTCTCTATTTTCTCATAACTTCTTCATACAATGTCGAAATGACCTCATTTTTTCGACGTTGGCTTTGATTCTTCGTTCTTTATAAACTGATGAGAAGAAATCTTGGATTTGAATGAGTTCCAATTGGTATTTGGTCCTTCTTTCTTTGTAGTACTTCACTTTGATGCTCATTCTAACACTTTGTAGCTTCTTTTTGGATGATTCACCTAATAAAAGATATAAACTAGAAAAAAACATATTACAAGGTAATATGCAAGAATTATAGCAATATAAACATGGATTTGATATTAAAAGTATGTAATTTATACACTATTAGATACTTATAATCTTTATGTGAGAGGTAAAATTTTGTAACTTCCTTAATCATTATAGTGAAACCCTAAAATCATGGACGTAGGTATCATGAATGGCCGAACCACGTAAAATTTCTTATGTTCATTTTTATTTTTATGCACTCTATTTCTCTAATATATTATTAATATCATGTTTTGTGGTTTAATTGTGATTGTTAGATCTTGTTGGATGCAGTTGTTAGGTTTTATACAAGTATAAATGAGTTGGAGAAGAAGAATTGACCTTAGAGAAGAAAAATTGGAGATGATTTGAGTGTTGGATCTTCTTGAAACCGTGAAGAAGAATAAAGGAATATGAAAGGGAGAATGTTTTTTATTATTAAGCCTGATGGATTTTCTGGATGTTTTATAAAGATGCATGGAAAATAGTGGGTATTGATTTAGTTAAGGAAATTCAATTTTGTTGGAGGATACAGTTGTAGATAGTTGGTTTTAACAAGGGTGTGAATTGTAAAAGTACTTTTCCTAGCTGCAAAAATATAATAAATGAATCTCTGACTCGGCGTCAGAATTATGGATACGTACATCTGTCTTATATTCCGCAAGAGAAATGAGAATACATATTCATATTGTGGCTACATTAATCATGTAGCTCTTTTTTATAAACGTCTCCAAAATTTCAGGCTTTACCCGGCTAAACCCTTGTTATTTCGTGTGCGTCCATGCAAATAAATCTGCATTAATCAGAACACGTTGATTATGCAAAATTATGAACATTTGGAATGAATTTTATGTCATCTCTGAATGAAGGTGTTAATTAGATATATACCATCAAAATGAAGAGTCGCATTGAATATCATCTCAAGTCGCAAAACATCCACGGCTGAATTCCTTGAAAATACTTTGTATACGCTACATAAAAGCCAAGCATAATGATAATGCTAGATCTCATGTGATTGAGAATCCTAAGCAGGCCACAGCCGCGCTAACGGCAAATACCAGCGCTAGCAGCGCATAGGCCATGACCATGGCACTGGAAAGTGCCAGCACCAGCGCCATCCTTGGATGTTCGTGTCCGCGCTGCTCGTGTCATTCTTCGTTGCTAACGACATCATTTAGGCCACAACCACAAACGTGTGCTACCAACGCCCGATTGAGCCAATAACACCTATTTTACAACAAAACTCACGGCTTTGAAGCCATGACTCCACTAGCTCTCACGAGAAATCAAATCATATTACATGGGAGGATTATTCATGGGGTTTTGGTCTGGTGGTTACAGCAACATGCGGCATGGAAACACCCCATGATGAGAAAGTTACAAGTAGTGGGGACGGTTATAGCGGTTGAAGAGGTGATGGAGTAATGATCTAGAAGTTTCCAGAAACTTCCCATGACAAAGTGGGCGGTTACACTATTCCTCCCATAACCTCCATCTCTCTATCTCCCACTACCTCCACTACTTACAAGGAAAACGTGTGTTCCCAAACTATTATAAATAGGCTACTTAGCCATTCAGAAAACAAAACAAACTGATCATTCTCACAGCTCTGTTATTCTACACCTCTACACACAAATTCCTTCAACTTTCTTTTCTTCCCTCCCCTAATATCAACCCGTCTTCTCTCCTTATGGTTGAAGCAAGACGGAACGGCTACTATCGTGGTTTAGGCTTGTCTTGTACGATTTTGATTTCCGAATCTAAAGAAAGTACTTCAACAATACATTGGTTTGCCTAGAAGTAATGTTTAGGTACTAACAACAGTTCATTCCAAAAGGTCATAATTCTAACTTCTTTAGTACTTATTCCAAAGGTAAGAGGTGCAAGAAGAGCTTCTCTGTTTAGACCTATAGATCTAAGTAATTTTTGTTTCAAAATTTTTACCAAGATAATTTCTTCAAGATTCTCTATGATAATACATAAATTGGTTTCACCTCAACAAGTGGTTTTCATAAAAGGAAGATGCATGCATGAAAATACTGTTCTAGATTCTGAGCAAGTGAAATAAGAGGTGAGAATTGATATACGCAAAACCTATGGTCGCAATCGCACGAAGTCTACAAAGTAGAAGCGGCAAGTAGGGGTCGTTCCCACGAGGATTGATATTTTTATTTATAATTAATAGATAATTTATATGCTACAACAAAAAGAATAAATTTTAATAAATAAATTTAAATTAATAAAAAGGTAAAATAACTATACAAATTAATACACCTGAAAAAGAAAGGTCTAGGGTTTCAGATTCCACTACCTTTGATATTGGTAATTTCAAACTTAATGACCTAAACATAATACTCTCATAATACTCAAAACAATTTAGAACTCAATCTCATGTTTTAGAAAATACAACGTTTAAATTATTTATACGACTTTCGTCGTCTCACAAAGATATAATTTCCTTCGCTTATAAAAGATCAACAGCCTAAAGACTATTCAGAACAATTATTATGAAGCATTTAAAGAAGAGAAACTATTAGTTATTAGAAGCACAAATAGAGAGAATAAATTATGTCTAAGAAATTAATTATTAAATATACATCAAAAATAGCTTCCTCCTACACCCTAGATAAGAAGATTAGCCATTCATAGCAAAATGAATATAATAAGATAGGGACAAAACTATTTTATTGATAATTTTAATAAAAATTACAACAAAAAACTGACCAGTGGTGTCATAAAATGAATAGAACTTTTTAATGAATAAACGACTCTTTCTGTTAGCCTTAATCCCAAAATTGTTGCAGGTACTATTCAAGAAAATGTCGCTAAACCTGTTGAGTACAAAATATAAGTTCACAGTTTTTAACGACAGTTTCCGTCGTTAGCCACAATTTCTTCTTCTTCTCACAAGCAGCAATAACAAATTTTTTTCTCTGAATTCTTTTTCTCTTGGTTTCTGGCCCAAGAAGACCTCCCCTTGATCTCTTCATCGACCTCCATATTTATACTATAAGATCCAACAGCTCATCAATTCCTCTCCATATCTTAGCTTTTAATGATTATCTTCACAAATAAATCTCGGGGTTTTTTTTCCTTCTTTCGATATGATTTTTTCCTTCTTTTAAACTAAACTCGATCTTCTCTGATTCTTCTTCGATTCTGCTTCCTTTGATCCCAAATATTCTTGAAAGATGGAACATAATTATATGACTTTTAAATGATTGAACAGAATTATCCCCCAGAATATATTCTCGTCGTTCTTGACTTGATACGAGATTCTTTTTTTATTTTTGTTTGGATTAATTGTGTGTACAACTCATACTTTAAATAAGGAAAGAATAATCTTGTCTTAAATTCTTGCAAATCCCAAAATACTCGAACAGGATCTTTCTAAAGTTGAAGCAAAGTTTCCCGCAAAGAATGCTTTTGAAAATGAAAGGAGGTGGTACATTTATCAGAAATACAGGTGCCTTTAACACTTTTCTAGGTTCCTTTATAAATTCACTTTGGTTCCTTTAACACTTTTTTGGGTACTTTTATCACTTTCAAGCCATCTTTTCCACAATTGTTTATTCTTCAAAAATACTTAAAAACATAACAAACAATAATATTAGTACAAAAATAAGTTCCATCAAATAGAAATAAGGTGGTAAAAATGTACAAATTATACGCTTATCAGGAATATAAGGATGAAATTGGATATTACTCAAGCATATGATACTATTATCTTATATTTTAATTCATGGAGTGTTAAAATCCGTTCGACTCTCTGTAGGTTTCTATAAGTGGTTATTTGTATTGTTCAAGACAATTATAATTTATATTATGCTTAATTGAGGTCCCGTATGTTTCTATAATGTGGGAAGAACATTAAAGCAAGGTGATCATGTTTGTCGTGTGCTTTTTGTAATTGTCGAAGATGTGCTCGGCAAAAATTTAACTGATGCAGTTGTGAGTAGAAGAATTCAAGCAATGGTGAACAGGAAAGGAATCAAACCTACTCATTTACTCTTTGGAGGTGGCATTTTTTTTCTTGTGCAATGGTAATAAAAGAAGCTTTGAACATCTTTTAAAACTTTTAATGGATTATCATATGTCATCAGGATAAGTGGTGAATAGAGAGAAGAGTAAGTGCTTCATTGATGGTGTGCCTAAAATTATGAAAATAGTAATAGCTGAAGTGGTTCACATGGAGTAAGCTAGTTTCCCTGACAAGTATCTTAGCATTATGCTTATGCCTGGTAGAGTGAAAATTCATCATCTTTTGTGGAGATGATTAAATCTAAATTGTCTAGCTGGAAAGGTAATCTCCTTATTTTTCAAGATCGAATAACACTTATCAAAATCAGTGTTATGTAGTTTTCCAGTTTTCAATATGGCTATTTATAAAAGGCCAAAGAATATCATAGTGGTTTGTGAGAGGGTAATTAGAAACTTCTTATGGTGAGGTGATCGAGAAATTAGCAAAATTATTAATCTTAAACGGTATGAAGTGTGTGCACCCTCTTGTGAAGAGGGGTTGGGTATTATAAGATTAGAAGATATCAACAAGGCAATGCTGATGAAATTACTTTAGAAGATTCAGAATGAAGATGGTGAACGGGCAAGGTTTTATAGAGCTAAATATTTGTCAAAAGTGGATTACCTACTACAAAAAATCATCTGTTTAAGTGAGTGTTGCAAGAATTGGAGGAAGATATAAATGGATAATTGGGAATGAACAAAAAAAAATTGTGTGGTTTGATAAGTGGATAAGTGATACTACCTTATTTGATATTATTGGGCATGACAATGTGTATGTTAATCAAAATCTAGAAATGAAAGTGTGTGGTCTTATTCATGATGGTCAATGGCCGGTTCCTGAAGTATTTCTGGAATGGATTAATATTAAAGAACTTCCTATTTTATATGATGTAGTGATAAGTGCTTAATTCACATATTTCTAGTGTCAAATACATACTTGTTTTAGATATAATTCTTTCATATTAATTGTTATTACTTTTGTTTTCTATCTTATGTCTTATATTAGGTGAATCATCCGAAATCAAAGAAATAGCTACAAAAGTGCTAAGGAAACGGAGTCTACAAATGAAGACCACTTGGAAGTTATTCAAACCCCAAATTCTTCACCTCTATATTGAAGAGAATCAAAAGACGAAGCCAATGCAAAATTAATGAGATCATTCCGACATCGGATGAAGAAGTTATGGGTAAAACGAGATTTGAAGACTTGAGTCTACAGAGAGAGGTTCGGATGCTAATCATTCAGCTCGAAACAGCCGAACCTGGAGCTTAAAAATCAAGTTTTTTGACAAGTCTATAGAGAGTTGTTAGGATACAAATTGATTCTATGGTGCTAGCCGAAAATAAAATTGAGTTTTGAACAAAGTTTCCAGGAGAATGTTCGGCTAATAAGTGAAACAAATATAGTAGCCGAACTTTGGAATGCGTTTTCGACGAAATATAAAAGTGTCCAGAGAGAAGTTAGGCCAGTAATGCTTTATACAATTAGTAGCCAAACCTGACACTCACTAGAGCAAAAATAAGTTGTCAGGTTCGGCTGGAAAATTTCATACAATTAGTAGCCGAACCTGACACTGTCTGGGATACCTTTCACATATTTTAGACTTTATTTTGGAAAGAACATAGGCCCAGAAGGATTCTCATCCTAGATATCAAGAGCACTAAATAATAAGAATCCCAATACATTAATAAGAGACCTTTACATTACTTTTCAAGTCTTGGAGGAGATCAACAACACAAGAGGAGAAAGCTAGGGTTTAGGAGCGGTTATATTATCATAACGATTTCTTATCTAGTTTCTTATATGCATAACATGGGTGCTTCTAAATCCATGAGTATCTAAATACTTAAGTTATTGAGGATTAATTCTAAGTTCTAAACATGATTTGATATATGAATCTATTTTGATTTCTTCACATGATTATTGTTTGTTTCTACTATGAGGAACGTTTATGATTGATTAATTGATTGTTCTAGGTGGCTAACTAAATCAGTTTCTTGATTGATCTATTGCTAGTAAGGGTTAGGATATACGTAATTGTTGAATAACTCCTACACAAGTAGAACATGTGAGACCTTGCAGAGGGATTCTGTGGAGCTATCGCGTGTAGAAACAACACTAAAAAGTGGAACTGGCACTAAAAGTCTAATTACTAGAATCAACCTATAAAGTCACAAAATATAAAGCATTTGGAAAAATTACACTTAGAGTGTGCTACTTCTAAGTGGTTTATACAAATAGAATCTGGTATTCGAGCGCTTCGGTAACCAAAGGACTTTTCGGGATAGCACTGCTCTAGCTGTTATCCTACAATTGGTAATATTCTGTGATGAATGAAGTATAGATGAGTATATTAACTCAATTATTTCTTAGTAATGAAGAAGGATTCTTTGATCATATCTCTCCACTGCTTACAACTTTACTTTTAATTGCTTTCTTATTTACTTTGCTTAAAACCTAAAACAAAACCCCCTATTTGTGGCATTTGACAACTAAAACACCTCGCTCCTCGTGGGAACGAATCTTATTTACTATTATATTACTCATTAGTAAAGTAAAAGATAAGTGAATTAATTTGTGTATATACGACTCGCAACATGGAGATGATGCGACAATTTGGGGTGTTAATCAAAATGGCATATTGAATGTTCATGATGCTTACAGAAAGGTGAGAAATAAATTTCTTGTGAGTATGCAGTTTAAACATATTTGGAAAAATCGGATCCATCTTATGACGTCAAGTAATGTGTTGAAAGTGGCTAGGAGTATCTATGCTACTAATGAGAACATGCATAAAAGAGGTTTTTAATCTTGCTTATAAATGTTATTTCTTTGGAGTTGATTAGGAATCACTTGAACATATTATGTGGTATTGTGATTTTAGTCAAATCCTACGGAGATGGCTTGGTGGGATCTTTTACTCTGAATCCTACTTCAATGATAGATATACTGAATAATGTTAGTAAACATAAGACTCCTACAGTTCATCAAGTGTGCAGAGTGGGTAAATTTAATTTGAGGGTGGAAATTTGGTTTGCAAGAAACAAATTAGTTTTTTATCGAATCGTACTATTGTGGATAAAAGAAAGCATATAGTCATACAACTTACTTATGAGGGGAGAGTAAGAATGGTTGGCTTAATATGGAATACTACATATCATTTGCAGGTTTTGAAGACCTTTAAGATTGAATGCAGGAGGGTTAAAGTTACTAGAATCATTGAATGTGCTTTCACTTTACCATCTGAGCAAACTCTGTTAAAATGTCGTGATGGTGCATCTAGAGGGAATCCTAGAAATTCAAGATACGGATTTATTGTCAATTGTCATCAAGGTAACTTTATGTTTGCAATATATGGAGGTTAGGGGATTTCTTCCAATTTTATTGCCTAAATATTTGTTGTTATTAATGCAATAAAGTGGTTGTATAAAATAGATTTATAAAGCTGTTTATTCAGTCTGATTTGAATACAGTTATTCAAGCTTTCATATCAATGTGCTTCCATAGATTGTATATGCAAGACGGGTAACAATGTTTAGATTGTTGGGAGGGCTATAATTCAGACATAGAAACAGGGAAATAAACTTTTTTGTGGATTTTTTGGCACCAAGAGTTGTTGGTTTACAAAGAGGACAGTTTGTAAGTTTTTGTTTTGACCTGTTTTTTTAACTAGAGTGGAATGGCTTTCTTAGGTTCATTTTAGATTTTGTTAAGTGTAATAAGCCTTTTGGCTATCATGTTGTAATGATGGTTGAGTTTTGATTTTGATTTGGTAATAAAAAATAAACTGGTTTAGCAAAAAAAAAAAGTTATTAAGAAGACATCACCATCAACAAAAATGGGTATGCAAAATCAATAATAGTATATAAGAGAATACACCTTCTTCGGATTTAGTTGATAAGGATCTAACCATCTCACTTTTACCATTGTTTTTCTCTTCAACATAAAATCACTTAATCAATCAAATCAAACCAAAAAATCATAAAAGTCAAAGAAAAAAAATCAGATAAGCTAAAAATTTAAAAGTTAGCGAAATTCAAATTGATTATATGGGTAACAAAGATTAAGATGTCCTGAATTCAAATATGATCATAGATTTTCGATCAAGATTAAAAATAGAGAGCTAAATAAATTTCAGTTAAGAGCCCTAGAAAAAATTACAAAATCTCAAAAGAGAGATCAACATTAGATCACTAAAGATCTTTACTCTAATCAAGATTTGATTAAGAAGTTGAGTTGTAATTAGAGTTTTAAATTTTTCAAAATCGTGAAATCATTTTTCATGAATTTTAATTCGAAATCGAAAAGTTGAGAATGATATATAGAGCTTAAATGTGCGATCATTTGTGATGATTAAATCTTCATATTCAACTATTGATGATGATCTTCACCATTATCCATCGATTTATTGGAAACTTTTAACAGCACAAACTGAACTCTGATCACAAACCAAAATTTTATTATTTTTTATTACCCGTATATATATATATATATATATATATATATATATATAAGCGTAGAACAGGAATTAAGAAATAGTAAAAAATGTAATTTAAAAAAAAATGGACTTCCTAATGAAAAATACGGATAATAGAAATACGGGCGTTACTTTTTAGAGTGGTATGTCTGAAAGAGAAAAAACTTGAAAAAGTGGGTCTGGTATTCCACTTTAAATATCTACATACTGATCAAAATTTACCTTGAGCCGTATGTCCAAACTAAATACGTCAAAGTTATTTATTACTTACATGCGTAAAAGCATCTCCAAGGGACTATGAGTACCTGGGATTTTAGATTTCTAAGCTACAGTGAAGCATGCGGATTAAGGACAGCAGCGCAAGATGGGTTAGTTAGCCTTGCATTTTTGGGGGCTGATAAGAACTATTTTGGGGCTACTTATTTATGCTCATCCAAGCTTAGTTGTTATGGATGTCCTAATAGTGGTAAGAAACCATTTATACCCTTCTCATTAATATAAAACCTAACTAACATTTTTCTCTTCTCATTTCCTTCTCTACCTCTGCTTCATCTTCTCCTCTACCGATTCTTCTACTCCCTTTCCTCTTCTCCATTTCTTCTCCTTCTTCATCAAAAATGGCTCCAAAAAATTATGTTACACGATCAAAGAAGGGAAAGGAAAAGATAGTGAGCGAATAACCTAAAATCATTGAAATTGATTCGTCTACAGATTCCGACGATATGACACTCAATCAATTACAAAAAATTCTCAAAAAAATGTAAGTTTCACCGAACTTTTATGTTTTTAGTGATTACATGAGAAACAAAATCTAGGGTTTTTCAGAGACGATGCATAATCGGTAGATAAAGTCTACTTTATATCTACTGATTATGCATCGAGTTCTTCATTTGTGAAGAACATCATCCATAATCGGTAGATCTACTTTAGCATTATCTACCGATTACGACTTGTAATTTGTTTCTAGATATCTTTTTATAATAATCGGTATATAAAAAATAGACGTAGCTATCGATTATGTATTGTGTTTTGAAATAAACCAGTTTTGGGACTAATCTCTTAATCTGTAGATAATAAAAGATTATTAATTACTGATTATGGTATCTTTCACCACCAAGTTATTTGTACAAAATTGAATTTAAATCGGTAGTTAGTTTGTGTATATAAACTATCGATAGTATATAATCGGAAGCAAATGAAGAACTCGACCTACCGATTATCCTTAATTGGTGGTTATGTTATATATTTATCTACCGATTGAGTGTCCATTCATTGGTTATTAGAACTTTATATACTATTTTAATTGTAAGGTTTTGTGATTAATTATTTGTGTTAAATGTTCTCTTGTTATGATGCCGAAAGTATCAAGGAGTGGAAAGGTGAAGGCTACTCCTCCTTCAGAACCTCTTCCCAAATTACCTCCAAATTTAACTAAAGCTGAAATTATACAAATTATGCTCAATAATCGGGAATTTGTAGAATATGTGGAAGCTCCTGAGAACCGCATTCAATGGAAAGACGACGAAGAAGAAGAAGCAGAAGCGATTGATCATCAGGACGTTTACGAAAATATGGTTCATAGAACCATTTGGTACGAACATGAATTTTCGTACGAAGTTACACCTGAGGAGTTAGCTGCTGAGGAGGCATCAGAAAAGGCTAAGGAGGCTGAGAGGTTAGCAGAAAAGGCTAAGGGGGACAACAGGTTGTTAGATGATGAGGCTAGGAAGAAGATAAGATTTTAAACTTCTGTTATGAGGCCGAAGCCTGAGGCATTGGAAGAAAAGGCGGATGAGGCTAGCATAAAGAGAAGATTCAAAACTGGTGTTAGGAAGCCGAAAGTATCAAGCAGTGGAAGAATTGGTATTAACTATGAATGTCTATTTTGCTTTATATTTTTTTGTTCGTAGGTGTTTATGTTGTTTTGAACAATATTATGTACTAAGGGGGATGAACCGGTTTCCTTTCTTTAAGGTTAGACAACATTATGTTAACTTTTTAAATTTTATTTAATTTTAGCTCACTTGTATTTCATCTCACCCAATTGCTAGTATAGTTTAGAAAAGTATCAAGGTAGCCCACTTTAATCGGTAGTTATTGGTTATCACTTTCAACCGATTGTGTGATAATCGGTAGAAAACTATCACCAGAACTTCCAATTTGAACCACACACTTATCAGGATTCTGAGCGCTAAATGATTAGAAAATTTTTTGGGGCTACTATGACAATCGGTAGTTAAATAATTCACCTAAACTACCGATTATGGGAATTTTACCTTAAATATCTTGTCAAATTTTGGTTATAATCGGAAGTAAGTCAACATCATTTTCTACTGATTCAAAGAAATTTATAAATATTTTTTCAGAGTTTGGTTAAGTTGTAATCGGATATTAATATTGGACTTTAACTACCGATTATTTCAACAACAATAATTTCAATTGGACCAATGGGTAAGTTTGTTAAACGATCCCCACGCTTCATGTTAGACTAGTATTACTTCTCTACCTCTGCTTCTTCTCCTTTATAATAAATTTAAAAACATAAAGTAGATCATAACATTACACTTGATTAGTTTTGACGCCTAATTGACCAATAGTCGATCGAAATACTCGTGATAGAAAAACTTGTCATTTTCTTTCAATACATCATTGTATGCAAAATGCGTGAACTCACTGGCATACATATGCTTATATTCTTTAAGAGCATGAGGAGTCTGAAAAAAGAAAGAAATGAATAATAAGTTAGTATTATATTGATTGCATAACTGATTTGATTAACATCCAATTTAGATATACTTACATATCCATTGATGTATATCTCATGGAAATTAAACTTGGCATTGTACAAATCAGTTCTACAACAATCACAACGATCATAAAGTTGTTCGAATCTATCCCTGATCACGTTCCATGTTCTTCCACTTACATTGCCGTCTAAACCCACAAAAACTTGGAAAACCCGGTTCCAAAAAGCCTCCGCGGTTTGAGAGGAGTTAATTTTTATATGTGAATCATGCTTCATAGTAACCACCCACGCCCGAACAGCTACAACATCTTCCATTGTGGACTAGCTAGTGTCCATGTTTGAGAAATCTGAGGATTTTTGAGAAGATGAAGAAAAATGAGTTAATTTGAGAGGTGTGAGGATTTTTGTTGAGAGAAGAGTTTCTTTTATACATAATAAACACCCAAAAGCTAGTATAACGGCTAAATTTTTTAAAATCTATTCGTACATTGTTCAAACGACTCTGTTTTCCTGCCAAATAGGGTAGAAAAAATTGAATTTGAAAAATTTACGGTTGGGAATTTTGGGGCTGATATGACAATCAGTAGATAAATAATTGACCTAAACTATCGATTATGGGAATTTTACCTTAAATATCTTGTCAAAGTTTGGTTATAATCGGAAGTAAGTGAACATCATTATCTACCGATTCTGGAAAAAATTTAAATATTTTGTCAGAGTTTGGTTTGGTTATAATCGGATATTATTATTGGGATTTAACTACCGATTATGGGTATTTTACTTTTTTTGTCATAATGGATATAATCGGTAGATAAGGCATATCTAAATACCATCGATTATACCTGGTTCATTTAATCAATCTTTTGGATGAAACTCGACTATAATCGGTAGATAATATAAACCCTTGGCTATCGATTATAGCTCCAACAATACAACTCAAGAATAATCGGTAATTAATGTAAACCCGTGACCACCGATTTTTTCAACAACAATACAAATCAACCATAATCGGTAAGTAATGTAAACCCTTTCGATCTGATTATATCAACAAGAATACAAATCAATAATAATCGGAAGATAATGTATACCCGTGACTACCGATTATAACCCCAGAACATTGCATTAATATTTTTCTATACCCAATGTTCAAACTAATATGATCAACTAAACTACTTACCGTCCTCGATCAATTCAATTGGACCCTTGGGCAAGTTTGTTAAACGATCCCAACGCTCCATGTTGGACTCGTATTGCTTCACCCAATCCTTGTAATTAGTTGGGAAGTAATCCGACCACCTACTCAATGGAGGTAATAGACAATCTTCCGTTAATACTAAACCAATAAAATGATTTCCATTAACTCATGCCATAAGGATTCGTCTATCCTTGACCGACTCATCACAAACCGTCCTTGTGGGTGTAAACGTAACACTCACTCCTAAGGAAGGAGGATAAAAATAATATACCACGCAGTTCAAAACATTCGCGAGAAGATATCCATATTAGGCATTACCATTCAATACTTGGGCCCGATTGTCTTCAATCCCTTTCGGCATTTTACACGAGTATATAACTCTTTGAACTCTTGTTCTCTAGCATGTCAATCTCCTTCTTTCATCATTTTAATATAGAATTACTTATCCTTCAATAGTTGGGCGGCCATCTTATTTCTTAAATATTGTCATTGGGTGAAATTTTTGGCAACCACCTCGCTAAATTGTCCAATTTGTTATGTCGCAACGTGAAAACCACAATTACCATCCCATCACATCGTCGGTGAAAAAAAACATATGGTATAATGAGTAGAGGGAGTTGTTCCAAGTACTCATCGTATATTGTATTTGCTCGATTTTGTCTTCCATCTACATCTCTAGTCACCATTTATATAGGTTGGATTTGTTCGGATTGACTTACTTGAGAAGAATACGCAGAGACCCTTGGTTTGACTTGTCGTACACTTGGTCCAGCTTGATCCTTTCTCGGACGACCCCTTTTCTTTGGACTCGAGACTTCTTAGTACATAGCTTCGGTATAATCATGCTTGAAAGGGTCTCTTTGATTAGAATACCATGCTTTCAACTCTTTTCTTTGTTGTGACCTTGAAATTTCGGTATTCGGCCTACCCATCGGCTTTCCTTTCGTTGGTTCTTCAACGACTCTTAAACAAGGGTAAAGGGATTCCTCCAAGTAGTACATCAATATTTTCTTTTGTGACCCATTTGACTTAGAGTAACACTCGATTATTTGTCTATGCATATCCGTCTCCTCAAAGGAAACACAATCAACTTCTATGGTGTTTGGAGTGAAAGACAATTGCTTCCAAAAAGGATGAATATCATTAATGTCAATCACTTAAGCATATTTACCGAGCATATGACTACACGGGAGTCCCATACCTGTCATCGTCTTGCAATTGCAAACCGAACTCTCGGTATCGTGGTATCTATACAACTTCAATTGTAACATCATGTAGTCTATTTCCCACCAATAAACTTTGTAAACTATACCTCTGAGAATGTCTTTATGTTTTGTATGCGCAACGAGAATCTATGACGACTTTTTTCCATTGCACCATTTATCTTGGTGAGATCACAATTGGTGTATTCATGGATAGCTTCCTGGACCATCACAATCCCATTTTGACTACCGACTAATATCTCCTTCAATCGTCCATGGGCCCCCTCTGCAATGCTTGTCGCCTCGTTCTTGAAATTTGGAAATTTATATGTCCATGCAAACACAAACTTTTCCTTATGCAGTGTCAACCATTGTGTCTTGCAATACTTCATGGCTTTGGGGTAGTTTGTGCCCAATTTATCCTCAAATTTTTCAGATGGTATTCTTATTCTTCCTCGGTAATCGACCAAACAATCTTATCCCATGCTTTTTTAAAAAAATAGACCACTTTATTCCATCTTCGGCGTGCTTTTTTCATCAATTATCCTTTTCTCTTCTTCTCGTTCTTCCTTGGTTAGTTTACTAATACGTTCATCCTCTTCCTTCGACCTCTTGACACCTTTTTTTTGTTTTGGTACTTGGATATGATGTCTGCAATTAGCTTTGATGTTTCATTGGATGTGCCACGTACAAACGAGATTCTGGGCTTCCGGAAAAACTACGGATATGGCATTCATTAAGGCTTAATCGTTATCCGTTACAATAACCCTTGTAGTTTGGTCGCCTTGATAAATTGACCTCAATATTTGCAACATCCAAATGAAACTCACATCGTTCTCGGTATCCATTAAACCCCACGCCACCGTAAATGTTTTTTATCCGAAGTGTGTCAAGCAATGTTCAACAACGGCATGTTGTACTTGTTTGTCTTATAAGTAGCATCTATCAATAAGATTTGATGGAAGCATTGAGCCAATAAGACCATCAACGGATGCGCGAAGAATATACAGACCACTTTGCCATCCCTTTCTTCGGTTCTCAACGTGTAGTTGTTTTGTTCGGTTAACCATTCACATTGTTTCATAACTTTTCTACCTTCCCATTTCTTCCTTTTAATTGTAGTTATGACCGAGTGTATTGTAGACAACAAGACAAGTTTTCGGGGTCGTCCATCTTTATCTTACTTAGGATCGCACTCGCTTTACTTAACATCGTAGAGCTTACCGTATGCATTTGATGTGGTTTTAACTTAGCGACCATTATGTGCCCAATAAGACTTTTAGGATCCTCGTGGTTATGATGACCATTAGCAACTCTAAACATTTTCCACACTTTACCATCCATGTTGAAGACAATCTTAAATGGGCATCCAATCTTCTTTGTATTACCCTTGTAGTTTCTTTCCGTCTTCTTTGTGTACTTACGATCCCTTTGCCAATAACTCTTTTGAAACCCACTTCTCTCGCAAACCATCTCAAATCGATCCTTCTTTACTTGACTGTTCTGAACAACAACGCACATCTTCTCTTTATCCTTGTTCATAAGTCATTCTTTTGCCTCCACCTTAGTTTCAAATGTCTAAATGCGCACATAATATTATAAAAATTATAAGCCAAAGCAAGTAACATAAATTCTTATAACATAAAAAAAAAGAGGATAGGTAGCATACTAAATCGTTAGCATAGTGTAGGGAGGTATCGGGCCCCTCATATGTCATAGGATCAACCGCTGCAACGATCTACATTATAATAACAACGAGTTAGCCAATTATAATCGGTAGTTCTTGTTTATACTTATCCACCGATTATGTTTAATCGGTTGATAATCATAACAACAACTTACCTATTACACATAAAACTCTAGACATGTTTTCTGGATAAAACCCAAATACAAATCGGTGGTTTAAGTTCTTACATTATTACTGACTGTATGTAAATCGGTAGAATAATGTATCACTTACTACCAATTATAACAAGACAATAACCAGTTTTCTAGGCTTTAAATTCATAGATAATCGGTAGATAAGTTTTTTTACTTTCTGTCGATTAAGGAGGTTAAAAATAATTGAAAAATTCTACATTTTCAAAATTTGGACAAATTTATTTTGGGGGATGCTATGACAATCAGTAGTTAGGTGATTCCTCTAACCTACCGATTGTGATAGTAGAAATATTCTACATTTTCAAAATTTGGACAAATTTATTTTTGGGGCTGCTATGACAATCGGTAGATAACGTATTCTCCTAACCTACCGATTGTGATAGTAGAGAAATTTAACATTTTCAAAATCTGGGAAAAATTATTTTTGGGGCTACTGATATAATTTTTAGATAATATATCCCCCTAACTACCGATTAGAGGAGTTCATGCATAGAAATATCAGTGCAGGGCATATATTATAATCGGTAGATAAATAGGTTTACTGAACTACCGATTATATAAAAACAATAAAATCGGAAAATGGGGAAAAATTAAATTTGGGGCTGATTCATTACAATCAGTAGTAAATGATCTTACGAAACTACCGATTGTACTGAATTTAAGTCCAGTGTTTATAATCGGTAGATAATTTACTACATTATCTACAGATTCTGTGACGTAGACAGCATTAAATGCATGCAAAAATGGTGATTTTTTTGCCAACAATCACAAACAAACGCATACAAAGTGGGGTTTTTGAGTTTTTTAACACAATACATGTAGGTTTGATGCATTATTATCCTCTCTATGATGTGATTCTTCATTTTCTTTCATTAAATCCTCATCTAGGGCTTCTCCACAAAAGTTTGGATCTTCCAACAAAAATCTCAAATCGTCATCTCTAATCGGTATGCCACCATTATCATGAAGTGAAGATACTCCTCCTTCTTCATACTCATCCATTTTAGTTGTTGAAATCACCAAGACCTAGTTTTTTCAACTTTTTCTTCTTCTTTTTCTCAAACACAATCACTCTCTATTGTTTTAAAAAAAACAACTCAAATAATTTTCTAACACATATTAACTATATCATCTATAATCCATATTAATTAATTAATTAATTAATAAACATTAATACTAATTAATTAAGGGAAAATTAGTCATTATATAAAATACATGGATAAGGGATAAGAGGAAATTACTTTATAATGACACAATTTTATCTTATATGTACCCAAAATAGTTGTTATCAGCCCAAAAATACAAGGTTAGTTAGTTAGTTGCCACAAAGAAGGATCGCGAGGTTTTATAAACGAGCATGATAATAACAATAATAATATACAAATCTCACCTGCTCAACATGACAGCAACCATACCTTTTAGGAATAATTAAGTACTGCACTCGGCTATATATTTGCATCTCCCTGACACAGACAAAGCCAGCTTTGTTTTCCTCTTACGGTCCAAAATTAGCTGTTATTCTACTTTGATTCAGTTCCAAGCAACAAAACGGTTTGTTCCCCACCATTTCACTCCATTCTCTTTCCCATATAAACTAAAAACTTTAACCAACCTCACATTACCCACACAAGAATGGCTCTTATCATCACTACAACAAAAACAACCTCTCTCATTCTCTTTATCTGCTTGTCATTACTTCTTCCTCCTCAAATCATACCATGTTATGTCATGGACCAATTAGCTCTTCTTTATTTCAAGCAAAAAATCAGTTATGACCCTTCAAACTTGTTGCAAACATGGATGCCATTAACAAATTGCTGCGCATCTTGGGAAGGTGTTGCATGTAATTCTGAAGGAAGGGTCATTAACATTTCTAGACCAGGTCTTTACTCAACCAGTGATTTCATATCAGAGACATCAATTACTGGTATTTTATCATCTTCTCTTTCTAAACTATCTTTTCTTCAGGTTCTTGACCTTAGTAATCTCAAAAACTTGAAAGAAAATATACCCAGAGAACTAGGAAGATTGGCACACTTAACCCATCTTTCCCTCGATTCAAACCAACTTACTGGCTCGATCCCTGTTAGTAAATTAAAAAGCATGACACGTGGAAGAAGATCAAGTTAAGAAGCAACCAGATTAA